>BSBK01003377.1:600000-1105000 GCA_027943335.1 Chamaecyparis obtusa | reverse complement strand
GATATATGTTAAAAACATGTTAGTGATGTTTTAGTCATGGATGCATAGTCTGATATTTAGTAGAAGTGAATTTATGTAGTCGCTATTCACCAGTAGTAGTTTCCCGTGTTTATTAAGAAGAGCCAACATAAATTTTATTGGTTCTATAGTTGCCCCTATTTTTGGGGTATGCACCCTTGGAGTTAAGCTTAGAGAAGAGTTATTGATGTTCAATTAAGAGTGCATGAAGTAATTCAGCTTGAGGAGAAAGATCCAGTTATTTTGGTAGAGCTGATAGTGTGTAGCGTGCGTCTACAATTATCTTATGAGATAGGTCCCAGAATGTGTTAAGTGCATAGTAGAGCCAACATAATGTTTATTGGAGTTTGTTACGGTTTCTCTAATATGATTTCAAGGTGGTTCTAACAGTCTGACTTGATTATATCATTTAGAGGAAAGATATTTATAGGCAGTCATTTGTGACTGCTTGAGTGTGGTTCATGGTTGATTAAGAAGAGTAGAGCAGAGTGTGTGAAGTGTTGAGCCATTAGAAGAAGGTCTATGTGACCAAGTAAAGTATTTGTGCTATACATTGGAACTGATACAGATAGTAGGTCAAAGCATAGTTCACCAAGATCCAGATATAGTGTGTATTTGTTATTCAAAAGGTTGTAGCCTTCACCCCTTTGAGCAGTGAGCTCTTGGACAGTGCGTCCTACCCCTAATATGGACAATTGTAAAAGACTCCTAATAGGGTCTGACCCTTAACCAGGTCTACTATACTAAATATATTGTAACACAACTCCTAACAAAGTTAAGGATCTTCCAAGAAGGATCATAATACACTAGTAAAAAATATTAGTGGGTGTCAATTCCCACCGGGGTTTTTACCTATTTGGGTTTCCCCATAACCAAAATATTGGTGTTATGTTCATAGGCTCTTTCATTGTGTTTATGATTTATGTTTAAGTATACTTAATTGGATAAAGAATTGAAACTTGTAGATAACTAATTCACCCCCGCCCTCTTAGTTATCTCTTGGGACTATTCCTAACAATTGGTATCAAAGCCAAGTGCCTCAGAGAGAAAGTCTAATAGCTTGAGGTTGATCATATGGCATAATTCAAGAAAGAAAGTCTTAACTTTGATGGAGAGAACTATCTTGATTGGAAGAACAAGATGGTGACCCATTTGCAGTGCATTGCTTTTGAATTCTTTGATGTAACTATCAAAGATGCCAAGATTCCTACCTTAGAAGACCTTGCAAAGGATGATGCCACTGATAGACAAAAGGAATTGTTTCATCAGAATGCTATAGCTAAAGAAGCTCTTATCAGTTCCATATCTAATGGTGAGTTTTCAGAAATAAAAAAGGTAGATACAACTCACAAAATTTGGAACTACCTAGAAGACATATTTTAAGGAGACAAACAAGAAAAGGATGTGCGTAGAAAGACATGGAAGAAAAGATACAATGCATTAGAGATGCTACCTAAAGAAAATATTCGAGCTTACAATCAGAGGATTAATGAAGCAGTTGTTGGAATTAGAAACAATGGTGGAGAGATATTAGAGGACATTATGGACAAGTTAATGACCACTCTCACTCAAAAATATGAAAGAAAGATCAAAATCCTTGATGAGACCATGAAGCTTACATCTAATTTCAAGACAGAGAACTTGATCAACAAAATATTATCTTTTGAGATTTCAAGATTGAAGACAAAACCAAAGAATGAGACAGCCTTCAAAGCAACAGTTCATGGTAAGAAATTTGCAAACACTTTTGTTAATTTTGATGATGATGATGAAGAGAAAACAATAGATGATTTCATTTCTATGATTTCCAAAAGAGAAAAGAAAGGAAAAGGAAAATATGAAGGTTAATTACCATTTAAGTGTTTTTCATGTAATAAGATTGGTCACTTTGCATCTAAGTGTCCTACTAGATCTAGAAAATTCAAAAAGGATTACAAGCCTAAGTACTCTAAGGAATGCTACTATGCTGGAGATGGAGTTTTAGATGATGAATCAGGTGAATAAGAAATTGGATTCATTGCTATTATAGACAAAATGAATAAAAAGACAGTTCATGAAGATAAGAAAGAGAACCCAGAGCTAGCATTGATTTCACAAGCCGATATAAGGATAGATTGGATTATAGATAGTGGTTGTTCACATCACCTGATAGGTGATAAAGACAAATTTGATCATCTAGACAAATACCATGGTGGTATGGTCAGATTTGGAGACAACACTCCTAAACAATTAGTTGGTAGAGGAGCCATCACCTTCGATGGAAAGAATATAACTGATGATGTTCTTTATGTTGATGGTTTGAAACATAACCTTCATAGTGTTGGACAATTACTTGGAAAAGGTTATCAGTTGGAGTTCAAAGATGACAAATGCATCATTAACAACAAAGATGGTGTTATGATTGCATCAGGATCAAAGACAAGAGGTAATGTTTTTCAACTCAATTCAGAAGCAAGTTGTTTTGTTGCTAAAGTTGATGACAGTTGGTTGTGGCATAGAAGACTATGTCAAATCAATTTTTATTACATAGTAAACATAAGCAATGTAAAGGAAGTAATAGATCTAACTAGCATAGTAAAGCTAGTTGATACTATATGCAGGGAATGTGTAATGGGGAAGCATGTGAGAAATTCATTTAGGAGCAAGAAAAATTTAGTAGAGAACAAGCTGGATTTGATTCATACAGACCTATGTGGTCCAGCTCAAACAAGATCATACTATGGTGAAAGGTATTTCATTTTGTTTGTTGATGATTATACTAGGATGATGTGGGTTGCATTCTTGAAAGATAAGTCAAGAGCATTTGAGAAGTTCAAAATATTCAAAGCTAAGGTTGAGAATGAATATGGACTAAAGTTAAAATGTTTGAGATCAGATAGAGGAGGAGAATTCACCTCTGATAGATTCTATGAGTACTAGGAAGAACATGGCATAAAGAGACAGTTAAGTGCACCTAGAACCCCTCAATAGAATGGAATTGCAGAGAGAATAAATATGATCACTCGTGATCCAGTGCACACAATTATGTTAGACGGAAAAGTTGCACACACCTATTGGAGAGATGCGGTCAATACATCAGTCTATACTATCAGTAGAATTAGATTAAGGACTAGCATTGACAAAACACCATATGAGCTATGGTTTGGTAATGTTCCCATAGTAAAATACTTCAGAATCTTTGGAAGCAAGTGCTACATCAAGATGGATGAAGCAGTAGCCAAGTTTGATGCAAGAAGTGCTGAAGGTATTTTCCTTGGTTACTCTGCTAAAAGTAAAGCTTATAAATGTTTCAATTTAAGATTGAAAAGGATCATTGAAAGTGCTCATGTTAAGATTGATGAAAATTTTATGGTTCAAGAAAGATATCATGATTACTCACCCATGATTGAAGATGAACACAAACCCTCCAATAGTGAGACAATTATTGAGGAAATGTTTGATAGTATTGATGTGTTATTCAATGACCCTGAGACAAGTGAAGAAGGTAACCCAAAGGCTGACAATTCAGCATCACCTAAAGTTCCAAAGTTTACATCTAGAAATCATTCCAAGAAAAACATCATTAGGGATCAGAGCGGAAAAGTCTTGACAAGATCACAAGCAAAGAACTCAACTAGCAGTGAAGTGGTATGTTTACTATCTAAGGTTGAACCTTTAAGTGTTGAAGATGCATGTAATGATTCAGATTGGCATGATTATATGAAAGAAGAACTTGATTAGATCATTAATAATGACACTTGGGAACTAGTCCCAAGACCTAGTAATAAGAATGTGATTGGAACACAGTGGATATTTAGAAACAAGATGAATGAAGATGGTACTGTAGTAAGAAATAAAGCAAGGTTAGTATGGAAGAGATATGTGCAAATAGAAGGCATTGATTATTCAAACACATTTGCACCTATCAACAGATTAGAAGCTATTAAGTTGTTTCTAGCTTATGCTACAGTAAAAAAATTTAAAGTATATCAGATGGATGTCAAGTCAGCATTCTTGAATGGAGATTTGAAAGAAGAAGTATACATTGAGCAGTCAGAAGGATTCACCTTATCAGATAGACCTGATATGGTATGCAGATTGAAGAAGGCCCTCTATGAACTTAAGAAAGCCCCTAGAGCATGGTATGAAAGACTAGATGGATATCTAACAAAGATTGGATTCAAGAAAGGAGCAACAGATTGTAATCTATTTATTAGCGAGACATCTGAAGGTCTACTACTTGTAGCTATATTTGTTGATGACATTATCTTTGGAGGTAATGACAAACTAAGTGCAGAATTTGCCAAAGAATTACAAAATGAGTTTGAGATGAGTACGATTGGTCCTATCAAATACTTTTTGGGACTAAATGTGCAACATACAGAAAAATGAATTTCCATTAATTAGTCCAAGTATGTGAAAGAGATACTGAAGAAATGCAAGATGGATGATTGCAAGCTAGTAGGAACCCCTATGATCACTAGATGCAAGATTAAAAAAGAAGATGAATCACCAATAATGGATACAACATTGTACAAGTCTATCATTGGTAAACTCATATAACTTACTCAGACTAGACCTGATATTTCCAATGTAGTTGGCATAGTTGGAAGATTTGCAACAGAACCTAGGCAAAGTCACCTCATGGTAGTAAAGAGAATATTATGATACTTGTAGGGTACTATAGATTATGGTCTATGGTATCCTAATTCAAAAAATGTTGAGCTTCATGTGTACACTGATGTAGATTGGGAAGGATGTGTTGATGACATAAAGAGTACATTAGGTGGAGCAGTGTTTCTTAGTGATAGACTTGTCACTTGGACAAGAAAGAAAAAAAATTGTATTTCTCAGTCAACAACAAAAGAAGAGTATGTTGCGGCAGCAATGAATTGTTCTACAATTGTTTGGATCAAGTAGATGATAAAGGATTTTGGAATTCAGATTGATTATCCTATTGTTACTCACTGTGATAATACTAGCACTATCAATATGTCAAAGAACCCTATGATGCATACAAAGACAAAGCACATTGAAATCAAGTATCACTTCCTAAGATAGAAAGTGGTAGAGAAAGAAGTCAAGTTGGACTATGTGAGTACTAAAGCTTAGTTGGTAGATATATTCACAAAGCCCTTTCCTAGGGATACTTTTGAGTATCTCAGGGAGAAGTTGGGAGTAATTCCCTTCCCTAAATCTACTTAGAAGAAAGAAGGAAAGGCATCAATCCTTAGGGATTGATGAAAGGTTGACTACTCTACCTCAGGAGTAGTACCGGTGCTTAAAATGAATGGCACTATTTTCCATTGATGTCAAAGGGGGAGTAATATACAGAGTCATGAAAAACAAAAGTAAAAAGGAGTAATATACTATGGGGGAGCAGTATTCAGTTATGATAGCAGTACAGTTGAGGAAATGGAGAAAATTGGAAAATATTGTAGCAGATGGAGGATTCATCTTTGTGGGAGTTTTTGATGAGGAAATCAACAATGTTATAAAAGAAATATTGATTTGGGTTGGTGGTGGTTTTTCATTCCACATGTTTCCATCAATGCCAAAGGGGGAGATTGTTGGAGATTTGACAACAGGCCAGTACTGACTGTATGTTTGACATTGATGACAACATATGGAAAGTATCATGCATGGAAGTCTTATGCAATAAGCTTTCAGTAGTTGTAGCATGGACATGATATCAGCATGATATCATGGGTGTAGAGGTTAACTATTAGTACACACAATTATATAGCAGCTTGTGTCAGCAGTATTCCTGATAGAGTGTCAAGCAGTGTTCTGTGTATGGTTGTTTGTACAGTTATCATGGAACCTTGTGCGCTTGGATATATGTTGAAGACATGTTAGCAATGTTTTAGTCATGGATGCATAGTTTGATATTTAGTAGAAGTGATTTTATGCAGTCGTTATTCACCAGTAGTAGTTTCCTGTATTTATTCAGAAGAGCTGACATATATTTTAGTTGTTCTGGAGTTTCACCTATCTTTTGGGTATGCACCCTTGGAGTTAAGCTTAGAGAAGATTTATTGATGGTTGGTTAAGAGTGCATGAAGTAATTCAGCTTGAGGAGAAAGATCTAGTTGTTTTGGTAGAGCTGATAGTGTGTAGCGTGCATCTACAATTATCTTATTAGACAAGTCGCAGAATGTGTTGCGTGCATAGTAGAGCTGACATAATGTTTATTGGACTTTTTTATGGTTTCTCTAATATGATTTCAGGGTGGTTCTAATAGGATGACTTGATTATATCATTTAGAGAAAGATATTTATAGGCAGTCATTTGTGATTGCTTAAGTGTGGTTCATAGTTGATTAAGAAGAGAAGAGCAGAGTGTGAAAAGTGTTGAACCATAAGAAGGTCTATGTGACCAAGTAAAGTATTTATGTTATGCATTGGAACTGATTCATATAGTAGGTCAAAGCGTAGTTCACCAAGATCTAGATATAGTGTGTATCTATTATTCAGAAGGTTGTAGCCTTCGCCCCTTTGAGTAGTGAGCTCTTGGACAGTGTGTCCTCTCCCCTAACATGGACAATTGTAAAAGAATCCTAATAGGGTCAAACCCTTGACAAGGTCTACTGTACTAAATACATTGTAAAGCAACTCCTAACAGGGTTAAGGATCTTCTAAGAAGGATCATAATACACTAGTATAGAATATTAGTGGGTTTTAATTCCCACTGGGGTTTTTACCTATTTGGGTTTCCCAATAACCAAAATATTGGTGTTGTGTTCATATGTTCTTTCATTCTATTTATGCTTTATGTTTAAGTATACTTAGTTGGATAAATAATTGAAACTTTTAGATAACTGATTCACCCACCCCCTCTAGGTTATCTCTCAAGACTATTCCTAACAATTGGTATCAGATCCAAGTGCCTCAGAGAGAAAGTTTAACAACTTGAGGTTGATTAGATGGCATACTTCTGGAAAGAAAGTCCTAAGTTCAATGGTGAGAATTATCTTGATTGGAAGAGCAAGATGGTGACCTATTTGTAGTGCATTGCTTTTGAAGTTTTTGATGTAACTATCAAAGATGCCAAGATTCCTACCTTATAAGACCTTGCAAAGGATGATGCTATTGGTAGATAAAAGGAATTATTTCATCAGAATGCTATATCTAAGGAATCACTTATCAACGCCCTATCTGATGGTGAGTTTTCAGAAACAAAAAAGGTAGATACAACTCACAAAATTTGGAAGCACCTAGAAAAAATATTTGAAGGAGACAAACAAGAAAAGGATGTATGTAGAAAGACATGGAAGAAAACATACAATGCATTAGAGATGCTGTTAGGAATGGGAAAACTAAGAGGGGGGGGTGAATCATTATTCACTATATTTTAACTTTTCACTTTAAACTGAATACTAAATTATAAATGCTTAAGTACTAAATTAAAAATTCACATAAACATGAAACATGAAATCAACACATGACACCAATATGGTTACGAGGAAACCCAAATAGGTAAAAACCTTAGTGGGACTTGATACCCTCTAATAATCTGTGCTAGTGTTTTGTGATCCTTGTTAGAAGATCCTTTACCCTGTTAGGAGTAGCTTTACAATGCTTTTAGTATAGTAGACCTTGTTAAGGGTTGGACCCTGTTAGGAGTCATTTATAGTGATCCCTATTAGGGGATTAGACTTACTATCCTAGAGCTCACTACTCAAATGATGAAGGCTACAACCTTCTAAATTAGATACACACCATATCTCTAGGTGAACTGTCACTGTGACACTGCTTGTCAGATCAGTTCCTTTCATGCACTGATGCTTTGACCTCTTGCAAAGCTCTAATACATCATATGCTCTCTTTGCATACCTCTTCTCTACTTCTCACAACTTTTTCTCCACTTCCATGCCGAATACAATGGGTACACCTTATATTTATGCACACATACTAATTACACAATTAGGTCAGCCCTATAACTAATTACAAATAACGCTTCCAAATGATTCGGCTTAAGAGTGATTACAATTATACATATACATATGTTGGAAACCTAAATACAATGGGTGCATAGCCTCTACAACATTAATTTACAATCGTAAACCAAAATAGTCACTGTCGGCTCTATGTTCTATTCTCTGCTAGCACACACTGGCTGTGCAACTTCAATTGACTGTAACTTTCACCTCTTTACATATCTACTTATGCGCTCTTAGACTAAGCATAAGTATAGTCTAAAAATCTTAACTTCTAGGGTGCATACTTTAATTCATCCGTACAAACATGTGCTGATGCTCTGAGACTCTAGTGCTTTGTATGTTGTCCAGTCTTCAACACTTAACTAATTTCTAATCTTTACACTTAGTGCGCTAATTGCAAACTGCTATATGACTTTTTTTTCCATAATGAAAACACTATATCTAGTCATATACTTTAGTATAGACAAATTTCGAACAATCTCCCCCTTTGTCATTGATGGCAACAAAGGAATATGCCCAAGTCTCTAACTGATCCTTTACATAAAAAACTTTTGTCTTCTATACATTTTATACAAACTCTTATATCTCCCTATACATATATGTACTCCATATTCTATACAACTACCCCTTTGAAATTAATGACAAAGGTGCATGAAAAAACTTTATCTATATACACTTATTGAGGGAAAACATCTGGATATGCAATCTTGAGTTTCTTGATCTCCTTCTTCCAAAAGGTTATTAGAGAATTGACTATTTGTAGATGGGCGCATAATGCATATTGAAGCTTCTCCATCTTCTCCAATTTTGTGCTCGAAACTTGATCATAGGTTATCATGGTTGCATCAATATTCTTTATGTTTTGACTGAGAATGTCTAGTGAGGGCGCAAGAGCATTCCTCAATTGAGTTTGTCTAGACCTTATCTTCTCCATTTCTTTCTCTCCCTTCTCAGTGATGTCCAACTGACCTTGATATACATTGTTGCTCATGTTTGCATCAGTGGCTATGTCTAGCACTAAAATCTTCACCTTCTCAATCATTTCCTCTACATTTTTTATCTTCTTAAGATGGGCATCAGTGAACTTATCTTGATCCATGGATTCTGCAATGACTTTCCTTCCTTGATCTGCAAACTCCTTCAATGATGCCTAACCAGACTTAAGAGAGTTGAAATCTAGTGAAAAATTACTCATTATTTCATTGAGTCTCTTCTTTAAGTATTTCTCCTCTACCACTATGGCCACAGATTCTTCTAGGCTTGAAAAATTTACTTTGAACTGAGAGATGACTATGCTCACATCATCAACTGAATGTACATTTACCATTTTCTTATCCTCTGGTAGAAAAATGTTCAAAATATTTACTGATTCCACCAGGAGAGGATTCCTCATTACTTTCTTCTCCTTCGCATTCTCCATAGCTAGGATGCTAAACTTAATGAAGTCTTCTTCCTTCCAAGAGTCCAATCTACTAGTGTCAGGTGTGAAACTTGACAACAATGCTGAGGAGGGAGTGATGGGAGTGCTATCCATCACCTCTTGCTTCACCTTGACCAAATCAACAAAAGATTCATCTTTCTTTTCTACCTCTACTCCTTCTTTCTTTTCTTCTTCTTTCTCATCAGATATATTTTCTATGATTACTTCTTCTTGCTGAGTGGGAGGGGTATTGCTACATAAGATTTTTGCTTCCTCAGTGCTGACAAATGCTTCCTCAAACTTGTCCAAATCCTTATCAGTAGCTACCATTTCTATTTCCACATTATCTATGATAATTGTGCTATCTTTGGGTGATTCTGACATGGGTGCAGAGTCCTGAGGACCTGTCATTGGTACATTAGTGGGTTCTACCACTTTATCTTCCTTGAAGGGTGCATGAGTGATGGACATAGTAGGTGGTTTGATATATTGTTCCAACAACACCTTCTCAAAGGCCTCCTCTATTTCATTTGTTATCAACTCATAATATTTTTCATAATGTGAAGAATTATCATCTTTGTTATAAGGTGTGGCTTTACCAAATTCAATATCAGATCTATTTCTTCTTTAGAACATATAGGCAGAGTGTCTTCTAGTACTTTTTCCTTGATCCTTAGGTCTTCTTCATTTGCTTGTCTTTTAAGGTTTTCTAGAATGTCCCATACATTATCTGGTA
This sequence comes from Chamaecyparis obtusa, assembly GCA_027943335.1. Lineage (NCBI taxonomy): Eukaryota > Viridiplantae > Streptophyta > Pinopsida > Cupressales > Cupressaceae > Chamaecyparis > Chamaecyparis obtusa. The sequence goes on along the minus strand of BSBK01003377.1, from coordinate 1,094,905 downwards.
TTTCTATTTTCAATTCAAGAAATATCATTTTGAACTTTGTCATATGTTTGATAATCATACCATGAATTTTAGACTTATCAATCTCATTGTATGATTCATTGAACTTCCCTATTTGATCAATCCTTCCCTCATCAACAATTATTGCATATAGAACTTTGAGGCTAGGTCTAAATCCTACCTAAGGAGGTGCTTGAGTGTTTTTATTGCTCCTTAATGCTTGTGAGGATGGATGAATAGTGCTTTCTTCTTTCTTCCTCTTGAATATAGGCTTATACTCTAGAGGAGTATCTTTGGGTGCAGAAGGAGTACTATCTTCCTTATCCTTCTGACTGTCATCTTTCTCAATTTTTATCTTCTTTACCTTGGGATCTTCTTGTTCTTCTGCTATGCTCTTCAATTCTAGAGAAATCTTCTCATCCCTTGCTTTATCAAGGTCTTCTTTTGATACACCATGAATCCTTAGAATCTCTGATGTGACCTTCACAACCTTTATTTTTGTTGCAACACTGTTCAACTTAGCATCAAATTCTCTAGTTTTTTCTTCATAGGTTCCCCATCTAGGTTCATTGACATCCTTAGGGGATGATAGCAGTACCTGTGCATAAGATTCAAGAACTTGTTCTTCAACCTCATACCCAAGTGGATGAATCCACTTAGTCCTAGGTTCCACAGCTTCCATACATGTAGTATCAATCTCCACCATGAAGCATATTGTATCATTATACTTCTCTACAATACTCTCAGGAATCATGTACCTCATCTACATTTTTTCTCTGAAAGTCTTCAATTCTAGGGTAATTTAATCTCTAAGTGTGCTTTTTGTGGTTTCCTTGTTTGATATCTGAGGCATGGTAGGAATAGAATTTTCTAGATACAAGTATGACACTTTACCAACTATATGAAGGTACATATAGATGATTAGGGACCCAAACTTGAATACCTTAGTCTTATCATGTTTTATAGCTTTGATATTATCTATCAACTATGCGTGCAAGATCTCACACAAGTTGAACTCTCCATCTTCTTGCAGAAGATAGATGGCTGCTAGAATAGTACCTGTAGACACACTATTCATGTTCCTAGTGTGATGAAATATGTAACCCAATATCATTGATATCAACTTGATGTCTGGTTGCTCTATAGGCTGAATGGTCATGTTGCACTTATCACTTCTAGATTTACACACTTGCTCCACCATTTTCCTGACATCCTTACCCATAGGAAGGATGGCGCCTATCTTAGAAAGGCCTGTCATCTCATGAATTAGGTCTCATGTTATTCTTACTGGTACATCTCCAATCTAAAACAAGTCATCATGGATTCTACTCAACAATATTTTAATCCATTCAGTTTCATAGAATTCATATACCGTGGCATACTCAATAATGGGGTGATCATTCCATTTGGTGTATTCATCCATGAAAATTTTGTCTGGTTTCAACATTGTGTCCATGTGTGCCCTTAACCTATCTAGTCCAATAGGTTCCTTCTTACAATAGATGTAAGCCCTTATGTCTTCTACATGCATGACACCCATCGGCGTACGGGAGAATGCTCCCTCTAAATTAGCTAGGGTTGATTTAAATGGGTGCCTCTTGAAAACTTACCTCTTCTTCTCTGCAACATAAAAAACAATAGGAGTGGCCATGACTTACTTAATATTCACTTTCCAAATGATCTCTGAGATGTTCTGACGGCTTCTGAATCAGTGCAATGAGCTAGGGTTTCTTGCAACTGATCAAATGCACTGCAATTACTAATAGCTCAATCTCAAATTCTTCACAACAACTTCCAAGGCTCAATCTTCTCTCCAAACACTCTGAATATGAATGCAATATGTGAACAAATAACTTTATGTGTACTTAAAGTAAGAAATTCACCATTAATGCAACTCACATAAACTAGGCTATTGCTTCAAATTTTCAAACTTGAGTTCCACTAACAATCAGCATGTGCGCTTTTGCACAAAGGTTTTTATACACTCCAAAAGCTTAAGTCCAAAGGTGCATACTTTGATGATGTGTATACTAGCCATGTAGGGTCTAGAGCTAAATTAGCTCCCCCTATGGCCTTGAGGGCCATTTATGCAGATGTAGAGGCTGCGTCCACTTGGGATGCATCCAATACAATCTCAACATCATTGTTCTTCTCTCCTTCTGACCAAATCAAGCTCACATTTTTTGAGGCCTTCACAAACTTGACTTCTGCTGCAGGATCCAAAACTGGTTCTTTGGTCTTTTTAGGGCTTTCCTAACCTTGCGTCGTTGATCTACAAAACTTTGAGATATGTCCAGCCTTGTTATAGGTGTGACAAATCACTGGAGGTCTATTATTTCTTGGCACATTGAGACGAGTCACATTCTGCATGTTTTGGCTGTGTGACCATTATAGTTACATATCTGACATGTAACATTCTGATAACTTCTAACATTTCTCTGATTCTAATTTCTTTGATCATGCTGAATCCTACTCTTCTTACTAGTCTTGCAATTTATTTCTCTATGACCAAATCTATTACATGTATAACACTAACCATTAAAAGGTTTTACCTCTATATAGTTCCTTGCAATGTGTCCATGCTTGTTACATGCAAAATAGGTGTGTTCTATTGGCTTGTGCTCATTCCTAGGAGGACCACCATTGTCTTTGGTTTGATCTTCAGTCTTCTCATCATCAATAGAGTTCTTTTGTGAATCCTTTCTTGCTCACATACTGTCAATCTGATTTTTTGCTTCATTGTATCTGATACAGCTAGTGTATCCTTTGATTCTTCTTGCATACAACTGTGATTCTACCAATTCAGCACTAGTGTGTAATTTGGCTATATGATCCTTTGACTTTTTTAATTTAGACTCCAAGATTTCTTTGTTGTTTCTTAGCTCCAAGATTTCCATGTTTTCTTGCCTTAGTTCTTCATTCAGCTGAAGGTTTTCTTTGATCTGTTCATCATAGACTTCTATTAGTCAGCTTATCATCAAACTCTTCAAGTTGTTCTTTCAAGGACTTATTTTCTTCATTCAACTTCTTGATTTTTTCTTCAAGTTCACTATTAGAGTATCCTTTCAAATCTTTTCTTAGTCTCTTGATAACTAATTGAGCATCACTGACTTTTCCTTTTAGTTCTTCAATTTATTTTTCTAAATTGTCCAGGTCTTCAAGAGCTGCTTCAAGATTCTTCTTTAGATGTTTCATTTCTTCTTTGTCCATGATCTCCTCAAGTGTTTAAACTTCTTTGCTGAGGATGAGAGCTTTGATACCAATTGTTAGGAATGGGAACACTGAGAGGGGGGGGGGGGTGGGTGAATCAATGCTCACTATATTTTTAATTTTCACTTTAATCTGAATACTGAATTGTAAATGCTTAAGTACTGAATTAAACATTCACATAAACATGAAATCAACACATGACACCAATATGGTTACGAGGGAATCCAATTAGGTAAAAACCCTAGTGGGCCTTGATACCCACTAATAATTTGCACTAGTGTTTTGTGATCCTCATCAGAAGATCCTTTACCCTGTTAGGAGTAGCTTTACAATGCTTTTAGTACAGTAGACCTTGTTAAGGGTTGGACCCTGTTAGGGGAGTGGACTCACTGTCCTAGAGGTCATTGCTCAAATGATGAAGGCTACAACCTTCTGAAATAGATACACGCTATATCTGCTAGTGAACTATCACTGTGACACTACTTGTCAAATCAGTTCCTTTGGTGTGCTGATGCTTTGACCTCTTGCAAAGATCTAATACATCATATTCTCTCTTCACATACCTCTACTCTACTTCTCACAACTTTTTCTCCACTTCCATGCTGAATACAATGGATGCACCTTATATTTATGCGCTTTATACCAATTACATAATTAGGTCAATCCTACAACTAATTACAAATAACTCTTCCAAATGAATTGGCTTAAGAGTGCTTACAATTATACATATACATATGTTGACAACCTAAATAAAATGGGTGCATAGCCTCTACAACATTAATTTACAATCACAAACCAAAATAGTCACTGTCAGCTCTATGCTCTATTCTCTGCTGGCACACACTGGCTGTGCAACTTCAACTGACTGTAACTTTCACATATTTGCATATCTACTTATACACTCTTAGAATAAGCATAAGTATAGTCTAAAAATATTAAATTCTAGGGTGCATACCTTAATTCATCCATACACATGTGCACTAATGCTATGTGTCTCTGGTACTCTATATGCTATCCAGTCTTCAACACTTAACTAATTTATGATCTTTACACTTAGTGCACTGACTCCAAATTTCTATATGACTTTGTTGTCATAATGAAAACACTATATCTAGTCATATACTTCAGTATAGAAAACTTTCCAATAGATGCTACCTAAAGAAAATATCAGAGTTTACAATCAGAGGATTAATGAAGTAGTTGCTGGAATTAGAAACAATGGTGGAGAAATATCAAGGGAGGAAATTATGGACAAGTTAATGACCACTCTCACTCTAGAATATGAAAGCAATATCAACATCCTTGATGAGACCATGCAACTTACATCTAATTTTAAGAGAGAGACCTTGATCAGCAAAATCTTAGCTTTTTAGATTTCAAGATTGAAGACAGAACCAAAGAGTGAGACAGCCTTCAAAGCAATAGTTCATGGTAAGAAATCTACAAACACTTCTGGTAATTTTGATAATGATGATGAAGAGAAAACATTAGATGATTTCATTTCTATGATTGCAAAAGAGAAAAGTAAGGAAAAGGAAAATATGAAGGTCAATTACCATTTAAGTGCTTTTCATGTAATAAGATTGGTCACTTTGCATCTAAGTTTCCTACTAGAGCTAGAAAATTCAAAAAGAATTACAAGCCTAAGTTCTCTAAGGAATGCTACTATGCTAGAGATGGAATTTCAGATGATGAATTAGGTGAAGAAGAAATTGGATTCATTGCTATTGTAGAAAAAATGAATAATAAGATAGTTCATGAAGATAAGAAAGAGAATCAAGAGCTAGCATTGATTTCACAAGTTGACATAAGGATAGACTAGATTATAGATAGTGGTTGTTCACATCACATGACAGGTGATAAAGATAGATTTGTTCATCTAGAAAAATACAATGGTGGTCTATCAGATTTGGAGACAACACTCCTAAACCAATAGTTGGTAAAGGAGCCATCACCTTGGATGGAAATAATAGTATTGATGATGTTCTTTATGTTGATGGTTTGAAACATAACCTTCTTAGTAGTGGACAATTACCTAGAAAAGGTTATCAGTTGGAGTTAAAAGATGAAAAATGCATCATTAACAATGAAGATGGTGTTATGATTGCATCAGGATCAAAGACAAGAGCTAATGTTTTTCAACTCAATTCAGAAGCAAGTTGTTTTGTTGCTAAAGTTGATGACAATTGGTTGTGTCATAAAAAACTATGTTATATCAATTTTGATAACATAGTTAAGATAAGAAATGTAAAGGTAGTAAGAGATCTACCTAGCATAGCAAAGCCTATTGATACTATATGCAAGGAATGTGTAATGGGGAAGCATGTGAAAAATTCATTCAAGAGAAAGCAAAATTCAGTAGAGAACAAGTTGGATTTGATTCATACAGACCTATGTGGTCCAACTCAAACAAGATCATACTATGGTGAAAGGTATTTCATTTTGTTTGTTGATGATTATACTAGGATGAGGTGGTTTGCATTCTTGAAAGATAAGTCAGAAGCATTTGAGAAGTTCAAAATATTCAAAGCTAAGGTTGAGAATGAATCTAGACTAAAGATAAAATGTTTGAGATCGGATAGAGGAGGAGAATTCACCTCTGATATATTCTATGAGTACTAGGAAGAACATAGCATAAAGAGATAGTTAAGTGCACCTAGAACCCCTCAACAGAATGGAATTGTAGAGAGAAGGAATAGGATCATTCTTGTTACAACACACACAATTATGTTAGAAGGAAAAGTTGTACACACCTATTGGAGAGATCTGGTCAATACAATAGTCTATACCATCAATAGAATTCAATTAAGGCCTAGCACTGACAAAACACCATATGAGCTATGGTTTGGTAATTTTCCCATAGTAAAAAACTTCAAAATCTTTGGAAGCAAGTGCTACATCAAGAGGGATGAAGCAGTAGGCAAGTTTGATGCAAGAAGTGATGAAGGTATTTTCCTTGGTTACTCTACTAAAAGTAAAGCTTATAGATGTTTTAATTTAAGATTGAAAAAGATCATTGAAAGTGCTCATGTTAAGATTGATGAAAAGTTTATGGTTCAAGAAAGATATCATGATTACTCACCCATGATTGAAGATGAACCCAGACCCTCAACTAGTGAGACAGTTATTGAGGAAATGTTTGACAGTATTGATGTGTTACTCAATGACCCTAAGACAAGTGAAGAAGGTACTCCAAAGGTTGATGAGTTAGCATGACCTAAAGTTCCAAATTTTACATCTAGAAATCATTCTAAGAAAGACATCATTGGAGATCAGAGTGACAATGTCTTGGCAAGATCACAAGAAAAGAACTCAGCTAGCAGTGAAGCGGTATGTTCACTATCTCAGATTGAACCTTTAAGTGTTGAAGATGCATGTAATGATTTAGATTGGCATGATGCTAGGAAAGAAAAACTTGATCAAATCATTGAGGATGACACTTGGGAACTAGTCCCAAGACCTAGTAATAAGAATGTGATTGGAACAAAGTGGCTATTTAGAAACAAGATGAATGAAGATGGTACTATAGTAAGAAATAAACCAAGGTTAGTATGTAAGGGATATGCACAAAGAGAAGGCATTGATTATTCAGACACATTTGCACCTATAAGCAGATTAGAAGCTATTAAGTTGTTTCTAGCTTATGCTATAGTCAAAAACTTCAAAGTATATTAGATGGATGTCAAATTGGCATTCCTGAATGGAGATTTGAAAGAAGAAGTGTACATTGAGTAGCCAGAAGGATTCACCTTATCAGATAGACCTGATATGGTATGCAGATTGAAGAAGGCCCTCTATGGACTTAAGCAAGCTCCTAGAGCATGGTATGAAAGACTAGATGGATATCTAACAAAGATTGGATTCAAGAAAGGAGAAACATATTGTAATCTATTTATTAGAGAGACATCTGAAGGTCTACTACTTGTAGCTTTATTTTTGTTGATGACATTATCTTTGAAGGTAATGACAAACCAAGCATAATATTTTCCAAAGAAATGTAGAATGAGTTTGAGATGAGTATGATTAGTCCTATCAAAAACTTTTTGGGACTAAATGTGCAGCATACATAAAAAGGAATTTTCATTAATTAGTCCAAGTATGTGAAAGAGATACTAAAGAAATGCAAGATGGATGATTGCAAGCTAGTAGGAACCCCTATGATCACTGGATGCAAGCTTACAAAAGAAGATGACTCACCAATAGTGGATACAAAATTGTACAAGTCTATGATTGGTAAACTCATATATCTTACTTAGACTAGACTTGATATTTCCAATGAAGTTGGCATAGTTAGAAGATTTGCAGAAGAACCTAAGCAAAGTCACCTCATGGAAATAAAGAAAATATTTAAATACTTGTAGGGCACTATAGATTATATTCTATGGTATCCTAATTCAGAAAATGTTGAGCTTTATGTGTGCACTGATGCAGATTGGGCAAGATGTGTTGATGATAGAAAGAGTACATTAGGTGGAGTAGTGTCTCCTGGTGATAGACTTGTCACTTGGACAAGAAAGAAACAAAAGTGTATTTCTCAGTCAACAGTAGAAGCAGAGTATGTTGCAGTAGCCCTGAATTGTGCTGCAGTTGTTTGGATCAAGCAGATGATAAAGGATTTTGGAATTCAGATTGATTATCCTATTGTTATTCACTATGATAACACTAGCACTATCAATATGTCAAAGAACCCTATGATGCATGCAAAGACAAAGCACATTGAGATCAAGTATCACTTCCTAAGAGAGAAAGTGGCAGAGAAAGAAGTCAAGTTGGACTATGTGAGTACTAAAGATTAGTTAGTAGATATATTCACAAAGCCCTTTCCTAAGGATACTTTTGAGTATCTCAGGGAGAAGTTGGGAGTAATTCCCTTCCCTGATTCTGCTTAGAAGAAAGAAGGAATGGCATCAGTCCTTAGGGACTGATGGAAGGTTGACTACTCTACCTCAAGAGTAGTACTAATGCTTAAAATGAATGATGCCCTTTTCCATCGATGTCAAAGGGGGAGTAATATATAGAGTCATGAAAAACAAAAGTAAAAAGGAGTAATATACTATGGGGGAGTAGTATTTAGTTATGACAATAGTACAATTGAGGAAATGGAGAATATTGGAAAATATTGTAGTAGATGGAGGATTCATCTTTGGGGGAGTTTTTGATGAGGAAATGGAGAATGTTATAAAAAAATGTTCATTTGCATTGGTGGTGGTTTTTCATTCCACATGTTGTCGTCAATGCCAAAGGGGGAGATTGTTGGAGATTTTCCAATAGGCCAGTACTGACTATATTCTTGACATTGATGACAACATATGGAAAGTAGCATGCGTGGAAGTTTGATGTAGTAAGTTTTTAGTATTTTTAGCATGGACATGATATCAACATGATATCATGGGTGCAGAGGTTAACTGTTAGTATAGATAGTTATATAGCAGCTTGTGTCAGTAGTGTTCTTGACAGAGTGACAGGCAGTGTTCTATGTATGGTTGTCACTACAGTTATCATGGAGCCTTGCACGCTTGGATATATGTTGAAGACATGTTAGTGGATTTTCAGTCATGGACACAGTTTTATATTAAGTAGAAGTGAAGTTATGCAGTTGCTAATCACTTATAGTAGTTTCCTGTGTTTATTCAGAAGGGTCGACAAAAATTTTATTGGTTATGGAGTTGCACCTATATTTGTGCTATGCGCCCTTGGATTTAAGCTTAGAGAAGAGTTATTGATGTTTAGTTAAGAGGGCATGAAGTAATTCAGCTTGAGGAGAAAGATCCAGTTGTTTTGGTAGAGCCGATAGTGTGTAGCATGCGTCTACAATTATCTTATTAGACAAGTCCCAGAATGTGTTGCGTGCATAGTAGAGCCAACATAATGTTTATTGGAGTTTGTTATGGTTTCTCTAATATGATTTCAAGGTGGTTCTAAGAGGCCGACTTGATTATATCATTTAGAGGAAAGATATTTATAAGTAGTCATTTGTAATTGCTTGAGCGTTGTTGATTGTTGACTAAGAAGAGTAGAGAAAAGTGTGCGAAGTGTTGAGCCATTAGAAGAAGGTCTAGGTGACCAAGTAAAGTATTTGTGCTATACATTGGAATTGATCCAAATAGCAAGTCAAAGCATAGTACACCAAGATCCAGATATAGTGTGTATCTATTATTCAGAAGGTTGTAGCCTTCACCCCTTTGAGCAGTGAGCTCTCAAACAGTGCATCCTCTCCCCTAATAGGGAGAATTGTAAAAGACTCCTAAAAAGGTCCGACCCTTGACAAGGTCTACTATATTAAATATATTGTAAAGAAACTCCTAACAGGGTTAAGGATCTTCTAAGAAGGATCATAATACACTAGTACAAAATATTAGTGGGTGTCAATTTCCACTGGGGTTTTTACCTGTTTGGGTTTCCCCATAACCAAAATATTGGTGTTGTGTTCATATGTTCTTTCATTGTGTTTATGATTTATGTTTAAGTATACTTAATTGGATAAAGAATTGAAACTTATAGATAACTAATTCACCCCCCCTCTCAGTTATCTCTTGGGACTATTCCTAACAAATGCCTCCATGAAGGGAATGTGGTAGAAGAGCTGAAGGTGTGCTAGCTAAGTTTAGCATCCTCCAGAAACAAGTGTGAGCATTGCAAGAAGAGATATGTAGAGGCATGAATCTTGTTTTAAGAGAGGAAAGTGAGGATGAAGCTAAAAAAGAAGAAAATTTTGATCAGGAAGGAGAAGGCAAAATTCTGAACCAAGAGGAAGAAAGGCTTTTTTGAGCCATTTCCAAGATTGGGAAAAGACCTAAGATTTAGGTTCCTACATATTTAGAAAATATTAACCCATAGGAGTTGATAGACTGGATCAATGAATTAGAATAATATTTTGAGTATGAAGATATCGATGATCCTGATAGGGTCAAGTTTGCAAAGGCTAAACTGAAGGGTTATTCAAAAATCAGGTGGCAAGAGATTCAATTGGAGAAAAATAGAAGAGGAAAGGAGAAAATCACAAGATGGGATCAAATGGTAGATAAATTGAAGGGACAGTTCACTCCTATTAATTATGAGCTTGATCTAGTAAAGAAAATGCAAGGTTTTAAGCAAGCAAAGAGATCTGTTCAGGAATATACGAAAGAGTTCTATCGAATCCTCATCAGAACAAGCCATTTGGAAGCTGATAAGGAGAAATTTTCCTGTTACCTTAATGGGTTGAGGCTGAGCACTTAGGAGGAGTTGAATTTGGTCTTAATGAACAATATTGAAGAGGCATACTAGTTTTCCCTAAAAGTAGAGGAAAAGTCGAACAAGAAGTTTGAGAGCAGGAAAAGTGGAAGAGGTCATGGATGAAGATCTAATGGATGGTCTTATGGAGGCCAAAATGAAGATCAAAAAAATAAGGATGAGGCCAGTAGTAGTCAAAATTAGAAAGGAAATAAGTTCAATCATTTCTAAAATAAGTTTAATCATTTCCAAATCAGAATAATAGAGATTAGAGAAGAAGAGGAAGAGGACAAGGATCAGGAAGCAGAGGCTTCTATGGAACATGTTTTCACTATGGAGAAGAAGGTCATAGGGCATTTGAAAAACCTCTATGCCAAGGAAAGATAGATAGGAGAACTGAAGGCTAGACTAAAGTTGTGCATGTGGATGAAGATGAAGATGCTGAAACAAGAGAAGTGCTAGTTAATAGAAGAGTCTCGTTGAGTGGTGAGAATGAACCTGAGAAAAGAAGGAGTTTGTTTCCCACTAGGTGCCAGTGTGAGGATAAGTGTTGTGATGTGATTATTGATAGTAAAAGAACTAAAAATTTGGTATCAGAAGAGATGGTCACAAAGTTGAAGCTGAAGAAGTAGAAACACTAATGTTCATACCAGATTGCTTGGGTGTAGGATGATCACAAGGTCATGGTCAATGAACAGTGCCTAGGGAAGTTCAAGATTGGGGGTTGCCATGATGAGGTACTATGTGATATCATACCCATAGATGCATGTCATATGTTGTTGGGTAGGCCATGGTAGTTTGACATGTGTGTTGTACATGATGGTCATGCAAATACCTATTCCCTAACAAAGGATAGCGTGCGACATAAGCTAAATCCATTGAATGACATAAAAGAAAAGGTATGTAGTGTTGCAAGAATAAGTTTTGTTGATGGAAGAAAATTATTAGAGGGTATGATACATGAGCATATGTGTTTTTCCTTAATTCCAAAAGCTAGTAAAGAAGAAGTAGAAGATGTACCCATAGAAGTTGTAGATTTGTTGAATGAGTTTTAAGACATTATATCTGATAATGTGCTTGATGGATTACCACCTGTAAGGAAGATCAGTCATCAGATGGACTTGATTCCAAGAGCTAGTTTTCCAAATAAGGTAGCACAGAGAATGACACCAACAAAAAATGAATATTTGAATACACAAGTACATGAGTTTTTGCAGAAGGGGTTGATTTGAGAGAGTCTAAGTCCATGTGTACAGATTCTAGGGCTATCAACAAGATCATAATTGAGTACCAGTTTCCATTGCCACAGATGGATGATATTATGGATTGTTTGAGTGGAGCTTTGTATTTCTCAAAAATAGATTTGAAGAGTGGATATCATCAAATTTAGATCAGAGAAGGATATGAATGGAAGACTGCCTTCAAGATAAAGGAACGGTTGTATGAGTGGTTAGTCATGCCTTTTGGGTTAACCAATGCACCAAGAACTTTCATGCAGTTCATGAATGAGGTTCTGAAAGAGTTCGTGGGTAAGTTTGTCATTGTTTTCCTAGATGATATCTTGATCTTTAGTAAGACATTGGAGGAGCATATCATGCATATTCGTAGGGTTCTTGTGAAGTTAAGGGAAGAGAAATTACTGATTAATTTAAAGAAGTGTAGTTTTGTGAAGGAGTTAGTGTATCTCAGATTTGTAATTTTAGTAGAAGGTCTAAAAATGGACCTAGAGAAAGTGAAGGCTATCCTCAAATTGTATACACTAAGGAGTGCTACTGAGGTAAGATCTTTTCATGATTTGGATAGCTTTTATAGAAAGTTTATCAATAGTTTTAGCTGTATTTGTAGACCCTTGACTGAAACAATGAGAGGGGATAGGAAAGAGTTTAAGTGGACTACAAGGGCAGATAAATGTTTTAAACCGTTGAAACAAAAAGTTATAGAACAACCTATTTTAGCACTTCCAGATTTTAATAAGGTGTTTCAAGTAGACTGTGATGCTAGTGGTACTGCAATAGGAGCTATTTTGAGATAAGAAGGTAAACCTATTGCTTATTTCAGTGAGAAGTTTAATGATGCCAAGAGAAAATATGTTATTTATGATCATAAATTTTATGCTATAGTTCAGGCATTAAAAAAGTGGAGACACTATCTTCTTCCTAAGGAGATTTTTTTGTATACTGATCATCAAGCTTTAAAATATTTGAATAGTCAAGGAAAGTTTAATTAGAGGCATTTTAAATGGGTTGAATTTTTGCAAAGTTACATATTGGTTTTGAAACACAAGAGTGGAAAGTCTAACAAGGTTGCAAATGCACTTAGAAGAAGAAAATTTTTGCTGAAAAAGATGTAGATTGAGGTGGTTGGGTTCAAGGAACTCAAGAGTTTATATTGAGAGGATCTTGATTTTGGTGAAGCTTGGAAAGCTTGTACAAAACCTATTACTCAAGATAGAATGAAGTTTTTGGATTTCATCATCCAAGATGGTATGCTATTCAAATGGATTTAGTTGTGCATTCCAAAAAGTTCTATGAGGGTGAATCTCATCAAGGAAAAGCATAGCAAAGGATTGAATGGACATTTTGGTTGAGATAAAAATCTTTCTTTGGTTAGTGAGAATTATTACTGGCCACAGTTGCAACAAGATGTCAAGAAGTTTGTACAAAGTTGTAGAGTATGTCAAATGAAAAAAGGAGCAAAGCATAATATAGGGTTGTATCAGCCATTACCTGTACTAGAGAAGCCATGGGAGGATATTAGTATGGACTTTGTTCTTGGTTTACCAAGGACTCAGTGGGGACATGATTCAATTTTTGTGGTGGTTGATAGGTCTTCAAAGATGTCACATTTCATTCCCTACAAGAAGACTAATGATGTTGCTCATGTGGTGGAATTGTTTCTCAAAGAAGTGGTGAGACTACATGGTCTGCCAAAGAACATAGTTTCAGACCAAGACACTAAGTTTGTTGGATATTTTTGGCAGACATTGTGTTGGAAAATTTTTAGGTTTCCTGAGAAAATGTCATTTCTAGTCTTTGAAAATGTCTTCATCTAGTTTAGGGTTCAAAAATTCAAAATTCACCATGTGAAATTGCTTATGTTTCCTTACCCTAGGTATTTTTATCCTCGGTAGGGTTTTTATTCATGAATGTTTTAAGTGTGCCCTAGATCTTTATGTTCTCATATTGCTTTTTGGGCCACTTAAGTCTTCAAGTCTATAAGTGGTCTTTTGTTACCCTAGTGTTCATTGAATCTCAGGATGTATTTGCTAAGTCACTTTTTATTCAGTGATCCAATGACTGTGATCAATCCTTGTCTTGTTTCTCTTTAATCACTTGATCTCCAGGTGATTCAGTGGTTAGTTCTTTATTCAGTGATCAAGCAACTATGTGGTCTCCCATTCTCTTGATCCTTGGTAGTTATCTCCAAACATTCAGTGACCTGGCACAATAGTGATCTCCCAATCGCTTGATTAAATGGTTAAGTTAAAAGTTATTCAGTGATCAAGCGATAGCTGTTGATGCATTTGATGATCAATGGTAATCTTTTAATCTCATGTTAGAATATGCAGTTAGTGTTTTATCTAGAGAATAAGTGACAGTGGTTTTCTCACATTCTCTTGATTCTAGCGGATAGCTCTAAAATATCCAATGATTAAGTGAATAGTGTTTACTTAATCTCTAGATCTTGGCAGCTCTGATAAGAATATCTAGCGATTTAGTGACAAGGTTGTCAAAATGATAAAGTTTCTTTAGTTGTGTGATCTCTGGATAAAGTCATATCTAAGACATAAAGGTTATTCAGTGAATGGGTGAATGTAATGTTCTCTTGATCTCTTGATAAAATGGTAATGCCTCAAAACATTTGGCGATCAAGCGACAACCATGGATGATTTACAAGATCTATGGCTAGTATTTAATCTCATGATGGAACCTAGGTTAAGATACATATCAATTGAATAGGAGATTAAAGGTTTTCACCAAATCTCATGATTTAGCCAGGGTTAGTAAAAGCATTCAGAGAATGTGAGAATACATTAGTCGCTGAATCTAGTGATAAACCATGAATTAAGTGAAACATCTGGAGATTAAGAGATGTAGTTGTCCTTGAATCTCATGATAAGTGATGGGTTAAGTTAAAGGTTATGAGATTAGGTGAAGTCTTCGATCTCTTATTCTCCTAATAGTAGTTGAGTTATAGTAAAGGTTTGAAAGGTTAAGATGAGACCGTTGATGCATTCCAATGCTAGCGGTGGTTGGTTGTTCTCCTGATATAACCATGAGTTAGAGAAAGATTTAGAGATTTAGAGAATGGATTTGTCTCTTGATCTTTAGATTAAAGCTAGGGTAAGTATATCTTTTCAAGATCACAAGAGTCCTGTGTTCTCTTGATCTCGAATAAGGTTTGGTTAAGTGCTCATTAATGAGAAGGGTTAAGAGCCATTTCTATGTGGAAAGGGTACTTTTCCAGGTTGGAATAAAGAAAAAAGATGGCCAATCGGATCAAACTGAGGTTTTGTCAATAATTGAGGGTTTTAAAGCCTGATACGGTGATCATTGCTTTTTTTATTTCTTTTCAAGTTTTTAATCAGACCTATCAATGTCTCCCATTATAGCTAGCTTTGATTTAAATTTTGTATTGCGTATAATTAAATTTCAAGGTGAATGGGAAAGGATTTGATGCAATATTAATAATTCTACGCATTTGATGATAGTAGATAAATAGACAAGACATCTGTTCTTTCAACACTTAACAGTTTTCTGAAGAGCTTTTTAGAATTTTGAAGTTTGAGCAGTGAAGTGTCTGAGCAAGGAGAGTTTGTAGAATTCAAAAACATCCAAGATTACAAGATGAGAAAACCGAAGTCAACAGAGAATCATCCAGTGGAGAAGCCATGGAACAGGGTGGCAAGGAATAAGGAAAGCCCAACTTCTCTGAAGAATTTATCAAATTGCTCCCTGGTTCAAATCAGAATAGAAAGGTAAGTGGTGAGGCCTTTGAAGATATCATCACAGATTGTAGGGATCCCATTACTCCATCAAGCTTTGGTTATATAATTTTTATACATTTTTATAATAACATAGTAAAATATATACCAATTTTCAATGCTTGGGCTTTGGGAATGGCTAAGTTAATTGTCCTAGATGTCTTTCTAGATGTCGACCTTATTATTAAACTAGCTAGAATATATGATCCCATTGCAAAGACCATCAGGAAGAGTGACCAGTCAACCCTAGTAACTTTGGATAGGGGGTCCTTCATAAAGGATTTTGATTTCTATTCATCCTACTCTACTAAGATAGATTTAAAAAAGGAAAGTGAGAAATATACAAGTCAAGTAGGACTTGTTAAAATCTAGATAGTTAGGCATATCTCCAAAACTAAAAAATATATTTCCCCTCTTCCTACACACATGAATACTCCCTATGAGTTTAAATCCCTTAACTTCTCTATGAAGTTTTTATGCCATGGGTTGTGCAAAGTTCTGGGAATGGATGGAGATGCAGAGTATATGCCAACAGACCTCTTGATGATCATTTTAGTTATTCAAAGTTCCCATGCTAACACTGACTATGACTACATCTAGTATGTAATTAATAGAATGCATGGAGGCTTAATAACAATTAAGCAAAACAAAAGGCCTGAGATTCATGCATTATTCCATTTTAATGCATTTAATTCTATACTTTAATGTCAATATTTTGAATACACAAATACTGAGGCCTAGAATTATGTTTGAGGGTCAACATAATCTAGTGCAATATTGGTTGAGGGTATGGAACTACACCTCTAATGAATGTGATTTCTGTGCTTTTCAAAATTGGGCAGTTTTACCAATTTTAAATATGTTGGGGAAAAATGTAACAAGATTGCGGGTTAGGATTTTAAGGCTACTTAGCCCTCAGAAATTTGTTGATAAATGACAAGCACGCCATAATTGGGGTGATTTCTAATTAGGTGAGAAATTTTCACTAATCAAAGTGTATGGATGCCCACAGCCCCCACATATCCTCCCAAAGTATGTGCCTCCAAGAGTTGCTCAGTTAGAATTAATTTGGCAGTTAGTATGGACTGACAAGGAGCACTTGGATCCCCATAGGAAAGGCACCTTCACCCCAAGGTAGTTCAGGATAGGAGACTTCCTGGTTGGAAAGAGAGAACTGTCACATCTTAGTTTATGGCTCAATCAGTTCAAGTTTTTGATGCAGGAGCATCTTGGGTCTAAGAGCAATCTTGCATCACCCAAAAATATTTTTGGTTTTGTTTTCAATAAGGGCTATCTTGTGTAGAACTACTATTTATGGAAACTTACTATTTTTAGTAGTTGGTCATATGATCTTGGAATGTTCTGTTTTCATAATTGGAGGTTCATCTTAGTCATTTCAACCTACCAGTTGAGTTTCATTGCCACATCATCTATATTGGTGAAGTTATTAAGGTTTTTGGGTACTAAACCTTTCAGGTCAATTTTGAAGGCCTTAAAGGCTCCTAATCATGATCGACCCCCGACTGACTGGCGCTTGCACATGTCAGGCACTATAGATCTCGTCATGGTGTTTTCAAAAGTGGTTACAATAGAAAAATAGAGCTACGGTTAAAAATTTATGGCCTCCAGAAGTTGGGCTACCTAAAAGCATATTTTGTATTTCTTTTGAGCTGACCCTATTGTAATAATTGTAAAAATAAAATAATTCCATGTTTAGTCAGCCTAAAAGGCTAAATTTCTAGAACCTTCTTGGGGCAGTGGAAATTGCCTATATAAGAAGGCTTGTAGTGTTGTCTAGGGCACTTCTGGGTAGATCTGGGTAATGCTTCGAGGCTTTGTCCTACAAAATATTGTAAAGGGAATGCCCATGTGGCTTTGCATATTGTAATTCTAAAATTTGTAATTCCACATTTGTGGAGATAATAAGAAGCCCATTTTCTGTTCTTGCAAATTGTTGTTGTTTCTTTGTTTCTATTATGTGTTTGTGGTATTAAGGGGAGCACCCTTCATGAAGTGGTATCAGAGTGGGAGTTCTTGAGTGTGTAAACAGATCACTGACTGTGAGGCAGTTTACACCAGGATCGTGGTTAGGGTTTCAGCATGCATAACAAAAATGCCTCCACAAAGGGAACGTGGCAGAAGAGCTAGTGTTGTAACACCTGAGGTTAGAGCACTCTAGAGACAAGTGCGAGCATTGCAAGAAGAGATTCATAGAGGAATGAATCTTAATGTCAAAGACAAAGGTGAGGACGAAGCCGAGGGAGAAGGAAATTTTGATCAAGAAGAAGGAAAAATTTTGAACCAGGAGGAAGAAAGACATTTTTAGGCCATTTCCAAGATCGGGAAAAGACCTAAGTTTGAGGTTCCTGCATTTTTAGGAAATCTTAACCCAGAAGAATTGATCGACTAGATCAATGAATGTGAAGAATATTTTGAGTATGAAGATATTGAGGATCCTGATAGGGTCAAATTCACGAAGGCCAGACTGAAGGGTCATGCCAAAATCTGGTGGCAAGAGGTTCAATTGGAGTGAAATAGAAGAGGAAAGGATAAAATAACAAGATGGGATCGAATGGTGGACAAATTGAAGCAACAATTCATTCCTATTGATTATGAGCTTGACCTAATGAAGAAGATGCAAAGTTTGAAGCAAGTAGGAAGATCTGTTCAGGAGTATATAGAGGAGTTCTATCGAATCCTCATCAGAACAAGCCATGAAAAAGATGACAAGGAGAAATTTGTCCATTACCTTAATGGGTTGAGGCCGATCATTTAGGAGGAGTTGAATCTAGTTTGAATGAACAGTATTGAAGAGGCATACCAGTTTTCCCTAAAAGTAGAGGAAAAGTTGAACAAGAAGTTTGAGAGCAGACAAAATAGAAGAGGTCATGGTGCATGATTTGGTGGACAGTCATATGGAGGCCGAAATGAAGATCCAAAAAAGAAGGATGAGGCTAGTAGTAGTCAGAATCAGAGGGTAAATAATTCCAATCACTTCTAGGATCAGAGTAATAGAGATCAGAGAGAAAGAGGAAGAGGACAAGGATCTGGAAGAGGAGGCTTCTGTGGAACATGTTTTCACTATGGAGAAGAAGGTCATAGGGCATTTGAATGTCCTCAACACCAAGGAAGGATAGACAGGAGAAACGAAGGTCAGGCTAGAGTTGCACATGTAGATGAAGATGCCAGATCATCACATTCTAAAGATGTTGAAAGAGGAAAAACACTGATTAATAGAAGAGTCTTGCTGAGTGGTGAGAATGAACCCGAGCAAAGGAGGAGCTTGACACTAGATGCAAGTGTGAGGGTAAGTGTTGTGATGTGATTATTGATAGTGGAAGCACTGACAATTTGGTGTCAGAAAAGATGGTGACAAAGTTGAAGCTCAGGAGATAGAAAAACCCACATCCATTCTAGATTGCCTGGGTGCAGGATGACCACAAGGTCATGGTCAATGAATAATGCCTAGTGAAGTTCAAGATTGGAAGATACCATAATGAGGTACTATGTGATATCATATCTATGGATGCATGTCATATGTTGTTTGGTAGACCATAGCAGTTTGATAGGTGTGTTGTACATGATGGTCATGCGAATACCTATTCCCTGACAAAGGATGGAGTGTGACATAAGCTAAAGCCATTGAATGACATAGAAGAAAAGGTATGCGGTAGTTCAAGAATAACTTTTGTTGATGGAAGAAAATTCCTAGATGGTATGAGGCATGAGCATGTGTGTTTTTCTTTAATTCCAAAAGGCGGTAAAGATGAACTAGAAGCTGTACCTATAGAAATTGTAGATTTGTTGAATGAGTTTTAGGGTATTGTGTTTGATAATGTTCCTGATGGATTACCACTAGTAAATAAGATTAGTCATCAGATGGACCTGATTTTAGGAGCTGGTTTGCCAAATAAGGTAGCACATAGAATGACACTAGCAGAAAGTGAAGAGCTGAATAGAAAAGTACATGAGTTATTGTAGAAGGGGTTGATTCGAGAGAGTTTGAGTCCCTGTGATATACCAACGGTATTAGCACCAAATAATAATGGAGAATGGAGGATGTGTACAGACTCCATGGCAATAAGCAAGATCATACTCAAGTACAAGTTTCCATTGCCACAAATGGATGATATTATGGACTGTTTGAGTGGGGCTGTGTATTTATCAAATATAGATCTCAAGAGTGGATATCATCAGATTCAGATCAGAGAAGGAGATGAATGGAAGACTAACTTCAAGAAAAAAGAAGGACTCTATAAGTGGTTAGTCATGTCTTTTGGGCTAACCAATGCACCAAGCACTTTCATGCGACTGATGAACGAGGTTCTGAAAGAGTTTCTGGGTAAGTTTTTCATTGTTTACCTAGATGATATTTTGATCTTTAGTAAGACATTGGAAGAGCATATGATGCATATTTGTATGGTATTTGAGAAGCTGAGAGAAGAGAAATTATTGATAAATTTGAAGAAGTGCAGTTTTGTGAAGAAAGAGTTAGTGTATTTGGGATTTGTAGTTTCAGCAGAAGGTCTAAAAATGGTGTTGGAAATTTGGCTGAGTTGGTTACATAGATGTTGTCATTATGGAAACATATGATCTACATGAAGATCACACAGGTCAGAGAGCTAGTATGTCAGAGCGCAATGCGGAATTGTCTAAGTATGAGACAATGTGTTTTTACCAGTGAACCTGAAGATTATTTTTATTTGTGATGTCCACTGGAGTAAGTTCAGTGCTTGCGCACTTGAACATAGACTCTATGGTGACTATTGAAGACTCATCTTAGAGTGCAAGGTAGTACGACATGTATGGAAGAAGTTATGATAGTTTTTCTAAAGACAACGTTAAGCCGACATGACAGAATATGAAGACAGAATTGGTAAAGAGTTAAGGGATTATTTTGTTTATCAAAATAATGACATAAAAATATAAAGGGACAACATCCTAGATGTTAACCCTTGGATAAAGTTATTTTTTAATATGATAGTTGACTGGAAAGTTATTAATTTTAATAACTTGTATAAATGTAATTGTAAATTGTAAGAATGAAAGATGATAAAGGAATGAATGTATGTAATAGTGATAGTGAAAGAGAAGCAAAAAGATATTGATGAAAGAAGTATAAGGCTATGTACCTTAACCTATTTTTGTAATCAGTAAATATTGTACATTACTTGATTGGGCAGTGGGTTCATCTGGTAATTGCATTTTGTACTGCCAACTCCTAATAGGATTGAGGCTTCTAACAAGGCCTATAGTCCCTTAATCAGGATTGAGACACTATATGCATGGAATAGACTCTTAACAGGGTCAACATCCTTAACATGATACATTTGATTAGTGGATCTTTGTGGGTACCATCCCCACCGAGGTTTTCCCTTGGCCAGGGTTTCCTCGAGAACAAATAATGTGTTATGAGTTCTTTAGTTGTATTGCTATGCATGTTGTTTCACTTCTTATGTTATGCATGTGTAAAGATAATCTATTATATCCATAATTAGGCAAAACTAAAAGTTTGTAGAATACTGATTCATCCCACCCTCTCAATATTCCCTATTTCTAACAATTGGTATTAGAGCTTAGTTACTTGAAAAAGAATCATTCAAGGAAAGCCTAGCAGCTTGAGTAAGATCTCTATGGATATGGATCAACTAAAGAAGAATCTTGAAGAAGCTCTTGAACAGATTGATATGCTTACTGATGAAAGAGATACTCTAAAAATAAAATATGATAATGCAAAGAACCTCATTGAGAAACTGAAAAACAAGTTGGAAGATCTAAAATCTGAAAATGAATCTGAAGTTTTCATTGAAGATTGTGATGACAATTTAGAAAAAGAAAATGAGATGCTTAAGCATGAACTGAAGATAGAAAATCTAAAGCTTAGCTTGAAAGATGAAAATGGAAAGAATGAAGCAAATCTAAAATATGAGAATGAAAGTCTAAAGACTAAAAATGAAGGACTAAAATATAAAATTGGTAATGTAACATCTAAACTTGAGAAATTCAATTTGCAGTATACTGAACTTGAGAAATACAATGCAATTGTGAAAGGTGAACTGACTCAATCTAAACAACAACTTGAAAGGCTATATTCAACTAGTGAGAAGATTGATGAATAAATATCTTATCAAAAACCATTATATGATAAGACTGGTCTTGGATTCAACACTTTTAAAGCAAATGAAGAAAGCAAGGAACTAGATCAAAAATATCTGAAAGAATAGATGAGAAGAAGTTTGATGAGATTAACAAATCTAAAGATACACCTAAGGAAGAAGAATCACCTAAGCAAGAGGAATCACCCAAAGGTATACAAAGATAATTCAAAGGTAGATGTTTTTCTTGTAATATTATTGGTCATATGAAGAGAGATTGCACAGGTAAGAAATTCAAACCTCTTAATGGTTATTGTTACAATTGTCATGGTTTTGGACATAGAGCTATTGAATTCAGGATTCCTAAATTTATTGAGAATAATAATAGGAGTAGAATGTTTAGGAATACTAACAATGCAGATAAGAAACCTACTGAAGATATGAATAGAAGAAATGGAGTAATATGTTATAGATGCAACAAGGTTACAAGGTTGGACACATTGCTAGAAATTGCAGATCACATATCAATTAGCCTGGACCAAGATATGGGAACAATGGAATAGTTTTTTAGATATGCAACAAGATTGGACACACAACAAGGTTTTGCAGAATGAACAATAGAGTTTTTCATACCAATCCTAACCCTAGAAATCATGCAAGAAGAAATGAAGATGCAAGTAACAGTCAGAAAGGATGCTGTAGTAATTTAGATGAAGTGAAGTTTATTAAAAGCACAAATGAAGGAGACATATTCAACATTGAAGGTAATTAGGAAGGTGACGTATTAAAAGGTAAGAATGAATCTTTACTTGATCCATCTCAAAGTACTTAATTTATGAAAATTGCAGTAGAATAGGAACTTATATTAGTGTAAAAATAGAATATGATGAATTGAGTCTTGTGTAATTAATGCAAGGTAGTATATGATGTTCTAATGCTATGGTTAAGAGCGCAAAGAAAAATATTGTGTTTTGGGAGATTGCAAGAAGTTTTAAGTTTTGCAGGTTAGCAGAATCAGCTTTTTGGAAAGAAGCAGAAAAAGAATTGAATGTGATGTCAGATCTAAGCGAGATTGAATTAATAAAAGGTCATGATCAGTATTGTCTGATCATCAAAGTGAATTCAAGTGTTAAGGAGATCAAAGAGCAGTGATTGGAAGCATTTTGCAAGGATTTGGAGAATAATTTTGTGTCGAATCTACGCAAGCCCTAAATCATGAAATCAAGGTATTTTACTTGGCGGATCCTTAAATTAGTAAAGGAATTAGAGGAAATCATGGATGTTTCTTTAATTCACAATGTCAGAGATAAAAATAGACCTAATATGAAAAGGGAACCAATAGAACCCTTGGAAGATGATCCTAGGTTAGCTTTATCATCCGTACGAAATGGAGTTTTACATCTAGAGAATGTTAGAAGTTATCTTGGATGCAAACTAGAGACTATCAGTGATAGTGATTTCACCAAGGAATATCAGAAGATCTAGAATCAGGACATGACATTGAAAGGAGGATTTGACCATTTGAAAGCTAATGAGATCATTAAGTATGCATTACAATATGAACTTGATAATGAAGAATGTACTAAGATAATTCTAAGCAGAATTCATAATGGGAAGTTTTGGTTAGATGATAGAGTGATAGATATCATAGCTGATTTGATTCAAGAAGTTACAGGACTATCTAAAACTAGAGCCATTCCTTTAAATGAGAAGAACATGAGGAAAATAGTCATAGACAACACAAATTCATCCTATAATGGTAGAGGAATTGTGATTAGTAAGATTCAACAAGATGATGTCAGATACTTATGTAAGATCCTAACCACTAAGTTTTGTGCAAAATCAAGAGAGGGTGACATGGCAGCTGGAATGATACATGCAACTTATTTGATGTGTGTTGATAAAGTGCAAGTTGATATGTGTGAGATTCTGAGAATTCAACTATTTGAGAATTTGGAAAATATTAAGAAAACTAAGTATACATAGTTTAGATTCTCATCCTTAATCACTTATATGTTTTTTCATCTATTGAGAAGATTTTCTTACACCATTGAAAATGACTAGAATGATGGCCAAACTACAATGGAAAGGATTAACCTAGTGTATAGAAGGTGTGTTATTGATAAAGTGAATGAGAGTGTAGTATTGGTAATCAAGACATTTCAGGATATAGTGTTTAGTACATCAAGGATCCCATAGTCTCTTGTGGAGAAGTATAAAAATGAGATATGTTTCATGGTTGATACTGACTTTACCTACATTGAAGCAGTAGAACCTAGAACAAAGTTCATAGACCCTCTTGGTTATGCGATATCTGAGGTAGAGATAGAAGTGTATGTGAGCAGGCTACTCAAGTGCAAGTTGGACACTCACTGTAATAGGTTTGGAACCTTTGAGGAGAACTTCAACTCTGCAAAGACCTTACTTGAAGAGAAGTAGTCAAAGAAAAGAGTTGAGAGTACTATCAAGAAAATTATAAAAGATACAGGGATGACTGAACATGAATTCTTGGTAGAAAAGAAAACAACAACATCAATTAGAGATATTGGACAAAAAGAAGTTTTGTTTGTTCGACCTCTATCATCAATTATAGTACAACAAGAAGAAACACAAGTTAAGGTGAAAGTGGAAGAAATTGAGAAGGATCAAGAAGAAAAGATATCCACTAGATCCACTTCCTCTGCACCTAGCAAAAGAGTAAAAGAGAGTGCTACTTGACCAGGTAAAAGGCAAAAAACATTAGTGCAACCAGTTCCAAGGAAAATTGTAGAAATCAAAGATGATGTCACTTCTATTAAGAAGAAAACATGGAAACCTAGAGTTGAGAACCTTAATGAGAAGATCATTGAAGATGGAGACTTTACAAGAATGAACAAGTATTATGATCTCTAAGATTATGCAGAGAGATTAAATCCAAAAAATGTAGTGGTAAAGCATATGATTTTGTCTAATAAGAAGTTTGATACAATTTAGGGTAAGATACCTGATGATTTGTACAACAAACTTGTGAATAGGAAGAAGAGAGCATCAGAAGAAGACACATCTATTAGAGAAAAGCTTGTAAGAAAGATTTGTGTTATAAAAGATGAAGCACACTTTAGTCAAATTATGAAAGCTTTAAGAATCCATTTGAGAACCAAGAAGAGAACCATTTAGATTATGGGAGGAAAATATGAAGAAGTTAATGTAGAAATAGATAAAGCAATCATCAAAGTTATGTTAGAGAACGTTGGAGAACCATCAGTTACAACAGAGCAAGCAGGTGAAACAGAACAAGAGGACATTCCCTCTCCACTAGCCATAAATATTGAAGATGAAGTCATGAATATAGAAGGAACTAAGATCACCTTGGATACTGATGATAATGTATTCAAGAATCTGGAAAACATTGTTGACAATTCAGCTTTTGAAGAGCAGGAGACTACCAAAGGAGAAGAGAAAACAAAGACCATAGTTGTTGAACCTAGAGTGATAGAAAAATAAGTACCTAATTCCACTAAAGAAGATATCAATCTTACTCCTAAGACTGGAGAGAAGAATCAGATTGGATCTATGATTGAAAGTTTGGGAAAGGAAGTAGATGATGATGATGATAAGATGGAATTAATCACATCCTTGAACAAGATCATTGGAAAGAATAAGAAAGTAAAAAGTCTTGAAGGATGCCTGAAGGAGCTTACTGAGAAGTTACAAGGTGTTGTAACTACACAAAATGCAGAAGCCGACCCTCTGGAGAAAGAAAAGAAGGTGATGAACACTTTTGATAGCGAGTTCACAAATTTAACTCATATAGAAAAAGTGAAAGCTCAAGCAGCCTATGAAGCCAAAACACTTTTGAACATTAGCCAGAATATCAGGACTGATATCAACAATCTTGATATCTGTATAAAGGACTTGAGAAAGAATTTGGAAAGAGGAAAATCCTTGCACATCCAGTGTAAAAAATTAGAGACCTTGACAGTAGAAGAAGATCAGAAGATGAAGATGAAGGAAGCATAAATTCAAAATGAAAGTAACTTTCTTTCAAGCCCCAATGTGAAGGTATCTGATGTTGAGAAGAAAATTTGTAAGATATATGATAAAATCAGAATTTTGCAAGATGAAAAGGACATGAAAATGAGAAGATTCACTCTTTTAAGAGAGCACACTTCTATGAAGTTAAGTATTATTGAAGGGCAACTGGAAGAATGTCTTTCAGCTAAGACATATTTTCAAAAGTTTAGCTTTGAGAACCTCCAAGCATGTGATATAGCATCTTATAGATTATGCGCACTACTCAGTGTGGCAAATTCTATTAAGAAATCATGGGAGAAGGAGTTAGAGGCTATAAAGATTGATTTTATAGATTGTGTTGCAAGCCTACTAGCTTTGCAATATTAAATTAAGGTATAAATTTTTGAGAATATAGTTTTGTAACCCTCCTTACCTTTATTTTGTCATTGTTGTCAAAGGGGGAGAGATATATAGCTGAAAATTGACAAGAAAATGATAACGATTGATACTCTTAGGGGGAGTACTGTATTAGAGATAAGTTTTTTTTGGAGTTATAAGGATAGTATATATATTTTATACTATGACCACAATTTTGAGATTTTGAAGTTGTAAGACTTAGCCAATTTTCTTGTATGTTGCCACCAATGAAAAAGGGGGAGATTGTTGGAAATTTGGATGAGTTGGTTACATAGATGTTGTCATTATGCCAACATATGATCTGCATGAAGATCGCACAGGTCAAAGAGCTAGTATGTCAGAGCGCAATGCAAAATTGTCTAAGTATGAGACAGTGTGTTTTTACTAGTGAACTTGAAAACATTTTTTGTTTCCGATGTCAAATGGAGTAAGTTTACTACTTGTGCACTTGAATATAGACTCTATGGTGACTATTAAAGACTCATCTTAGAGTGCAAGTTATTATAGCATGTACGGAAGAAGTTATGACAGTTTTTCTAAAGACAGTGTTAAGCCAACAGGACAAAATATGAAGACAGAATTGGTAAAGAGTTAAGGGATTATTTTGTTTATCAAAATAATGACTTAACAATATAATGAGATGACATCCTAGATGTTAACGCTTGGATAAAGCTATTTTGTAATATGATAGCTGATTGGAAAGTTATTAATCTTAATAACTTGTATAAATGTAATTATAAATTGTGAGAATGAAAGATGATAAAGGAACGAATGTATGTAATAGAGATAGTGAAAGAGAAGCGAAAAGATATTGATGCAAGTAGTATAAGGTTATGTACCTTGACCTATTTTTGTAATCAGTAAATATTGTACATTACTTGTATTAGCTATTTTTCTTGTAACCTTCAACTCTAAAAGAGAAATATGAAAACCAAACTTGGGGATCTTTGTCTAGTTTCACAATTCCACTTGTTCATACAAACTAAGGGGCAAGAAAAGACTAATTGATGAGGATCTTATCCTCCTTCTACTTTGAGTTCCACACACTTAGGTGGGTACACCTATAACATACTAAATTTGCATACATAAACACTTACTCACTAAAACCTTTTATGCAGATATGAAAATTAGTGGATAGTTCTCAGACTTATAAAACATGGGAGTTCCAATCTCAACCAGTCTTATACAGGATCCCACCTGTATGATCTGCTAAGAACTAGGAAAATGGCCAATGTGACAACAAGGATAAACTCCTTCTCTTTGAGCTTTGAGCTCAGGTAGGATAACCCATGGATTCATTTCTTCAATGAATCACTAACAACACTTATATTTAGGAAACACAAGTTAAAAACATGAATGCTCTAAAACATGAAATTAAAGATGAATTGAATTTTAAAGATTTGATGATGAAAACTACAAAGCAAACTAGGACGAGTGCCTTTTTCATTAGGCAATAGAGTCATACAAACATACATTCCCAGAAAACCCCAACTCCAAACTCAAAGAAACCAAGTGAAGTGCCTTACAACTCAGTCTTCTCACTCCAATTCCTGGACATCAAATTCATACGCAAACCTAGAATTCTCAGAATCTGAAATCAAGACTTATTCTCTCCTTGAAAGAAACTCAACTTCAAACCCACAAATACCTTATAACTAGTATACTGACATGCCTTACAAATCAATACACAAGAATTAAGATCATGCATACAAAGACATCAAACGAGAACTGAATAGCGATTCCATCATTTTCATTAAAATTTATCTGTAACTGTACATTTGCGAAACAAAGAAACAAAGAAAATAAGATCAAAAGTCTGGAAGCTGCCCTGTAGCATAAATTTCAACATACTCGTTACAATCGAGAGAAACCTAGATATAGGAGAATGGAAGTCACCTACACCTGTCAATCCTCAAAATATCTGCAACTGATTCCCAAACAAAAAAACATTCTGTAATCATTTCCCACCAGATTTGATCCTCAGAAATGCCAGCTCACATTTCTTTTTACCACTTCACTAAAACTGAAAAATGTCATTGCCATTGGATTCCTCATTCCAAGACCTTTCCAGCAATATATAACACTTATACGTTTTGTCAAAAAATGAACTCCTAGGTCATTAATCATTGAGTAGGCTTACCATTTTAAATTTTTGAATTTTGCCAATAGTCAGACTATATCAATTTTTAAATTCTTTTAAAGCCTACAATTTTAAACTCATTTTCACATTTTACCTCAGAAGGCACCAGGAATCACCAATTGTCATCATCTTATTTGTTGCTCAGACTTGACCATAGGCTAACCCCCTCATTCGGAGAACTGGCAACCATGTGCATTCTCAGAATCTCCAAATGATCTGACTAACTACAGTTAAACCCTGAGATCTGGCAAAATAACTATTCTCTAATTCTCTGAATTCTTCTTTGACCATGGTTAATATTTGGAGAATGGGCGACCAAGTCTATTCTCAAAATCTTTGAATGAAATCCACTAACCGTCAAGAATCTGGAGAATGGGCGACTGCTTTAATCTCCAATTATCAAAAAGAAATCCTTTGACTGTCAGGAACTTGGAGAATGGGTGACCAAGTGTTCTCATAATCTCCAGATGCTAGGTGCTAACTACCATGAATTTGGAGAACTGGCGACTAATGCTCTCTGAATCTCAGAATTATATGGCCTTAACTGTCACAACTTAGCGATCGCGCGACCACAGTCATCTGGAAGTCACCAGATGTTTGTAGGAACTGCCATCTTATTTAGTGAATCCGTGACCAAGTGCCACATGTCATCTCCATCCAATCACCATCGAGCATCACTTGTTTAAAAATTACCTCTTCCTGGGTGTGGGCATGGAAATTGAGGTGACCCTAGCATGGGCACGCGGGCAGAGCCTCTAGCACTTGTTCTTATTTCATGTTGTGATGGCTTTTTCTTATATTTACTTGAGATTTCAAATTCGGGAGCAATGTGGGACTAAGTGCTTTCAGTTTTTAAAGCCTCCTATGTATTTTCATTCAAAATATTGGGCCCACCACTGCACTGCACACCTACAACCAAGGGACCCGCCGAGAGGCTCCTGTGCTTCTTTGTTTACAATGTATGAGAGTGTTTGCACATAAACACATTCAAAAGTCTATTTCTTGCCGCATGTGGAACGATGCTTATTGTGCAAAAACACAAACAAAACCCTCTTTTGTACATCATGCAATCCTACTGGAGGTGCTAGGCTCACTATTTTATATTACGTAGGCTATTACTCCCTTGGCTATTTAAGCAGACCTCTTTAAAAATGTGAGCCTCCCTTCTCTCATGCAGGAAATCCCGATAGCACTGGCATCCACTCCTTCATTGCGCTGGCAACTCAAATGCCCATTGGCTGCCATATGAATTAAAGTGAGCCTCCAATTTGGTACGTTGTAGCCTCTTTGCTTGACTGGCTCATGTAAGGCAGCCACCAGCATTCTTCTATGCTGGCAATCCACTCTGCACAACCCAACCAAACACCAAAGGCATAGCCTTCTCTACGTGAGCACCATATACCCCTACTGGGTGCTATGGTGTGCAATGATAATCATAGCCTCCTCTGATAATTGCATAGAATCTGCTTCCTAGCATTACGTGAGTTGAACACCCTCCTCCATTGTGTTCTTAAACACCACGTTTACCTCACTCCAGCATTAACAAACATACTTAGCCACTAATCGGCAAACAACACCATACCCTTCCCATGCACTGGCTTCTGGTGGTATTTACACTGTCTCCCTTTTTAAAAGAAAAAGTGAGTTTCCTTTCTTCACATTTTAAAACAATTCAAATGCCTTGTCTATGTGCTGGTAACTCACGCCATAGCCGCATTTATTTGTTCGATGCACATCCTCTAGGTCTTCAAGTGCGTGAGCTTCTTTGTTTTATTTCCTTTAGTTTGCCTTGCAATACTCACCTATTTAAAACCAGCATACACCCCATATTTCTTTTCTTCACGCACTGTGCAATCAATAGTTGGTGCGTAACTAGCCACAGGAACTGCTATTGGATCCTTGTTATGATACCATGTGTGTGTATAGCCGCTTGGCACTCCACTTCTTTAATGTTGGCTCGCTTGACCATGTGCTAGCATGCTCCTCACGCACCCAAACATTGTCATTTTTTTACCTTGGCTTACCCTGATTCCTTCGTATATCAATGCCCCATTGGCATTTTCCAAGTTTTATTACTTTTCACATAGTTTGGTATGTACCCACAACATGAAACGCTGGCACTTGTCCTTTGGTTGCTGGCACTTCAATTAAATAGGTAGCCACAAACTCCTCCCTGGCTTCACACAAACATGATTTTCTTTGTAGGTAGCTCCATCTTAACACTGGCCTTCGAACGCAAGAAGCCTCTGTTATATGCGTAGGCATCTCTATGTGTTATGCGCTGGTGTTTATCTTTATGCAAGTTTGATAGTGTACTGTGCCCTCGTTCTACCGCTGGGCATGATCTATCCTCAAGGATTGGCAGCCTTTTCAACTATGTTATGCCTTAGAAACATGCACTGGCACTTACCTTTGGCACTAGCCATGGGCCCCTATATTTTTTAGTGTATTCCCTTTCACTTCGTGAGGCACCACTATTTGAATCACGTGAGGTCTCCACTCCATGTGAGCACCTCCTCCTCTTGCTTCATGTTGGTACCTTGGTTTGAGAAGCTCCCTCTCACAAATGCATGAGTCTCCCCTTTGCAGACAAGCCCCTTAGCTCACATGCCAGCCCCATTGCCTTTTAGCGCTAGCCTTCATTGTGACTAGCAGCCCTCCACCTGTATTTTGCGTAGGCGGGCTCCATTGTTTCACGTAGGAGACCCCACTCATATTTGCTTGGCCTCCCATTATTGTCTTGTTTTGGTGTGAACTTCCTTTGCACAGGTTCCTCCATTTTGTCTTCCCACAAGGCCCTCCTTTATCCAAATAGCTCTTCCTCCTGTATGTTTAGCGCAATGCCCTCCATGCTTTGTTTATGCTGAGCCCCTACACAAATGTCATACGTGATCTCCATGTCCATGCAAATTGTATCTCCATGCAATGTGTGAATTAGCATTTGAACTCATGCCTCTTCCCTTCACATCTTGTGCAAGGTTTCATTATTTTTAGTGCCAATGCCCCCTCACGCATTTCATTGTTTCATATCCAACATGTACTCAAATGCATTCAAATACATAAGACTCTTGATATATAAGTTGGGTCTCTAATATGTAGGCCCAATTTATTTGCATAGGTCAGCAATGTTTAACATGTCCTGGCAGCCTCATGTTCATGTGTGAATGCCTTCTACATGTGTGAGGCACCAAATGATTTGCTAATTGCCCTTTATAATGCAAACATTAAAACATCTTGAATTGTCTCCACCCCTTAACACAAAGTGTACACAACTACAAGGTACACAAATAATGCTGCACTCCAAAATGAAATCACATGAAGAAGACAGAACCACGATGCACTGAAAATTTGATCACATAATTCATCTTCAAATCTTTTATAAAACTGTCAAATAGCACTAACTGGCTCCTGAAAGCGGCTTTAAAAACTGACTGAACGACTTGAGAGGAGAGCGTCACCGAGCACACATTCTGACTTCCAACATTATAATACACCGACCGAAGGAGAACCTCCCAAAAAATTTGAGCCCAATGTTAATAATGATCAAACAGGGTCACTTGGAAACCAATCCTGTCGACACTGCCAGAATCACTAAAGTTGCCTCTGGAACTGGCTTTGAAAACTGACCCATTGAAACTTTTCGAAACTGAAATCAGGGGCATTTGTTCTTTGTCATATAGAGAGTACAGTTCCATAATTAGGGCTCATGATGAATAACAGGGTGCATTTGGAAATCAGGCAAAGATAGGCTCTCAGAAATACAAACTGGGAAACATAGCAAATTAGTGATTTTTGCATACGGAATGACCCTGGGAAGGTATGCTAAAAGATTCATCAAGACTTCTAACTTGGAATACTTGTAGTATTTTCAGAGTAGAACATAGTGGTAAAACCCATTCAGGCTTATCAATCATGGATCAAAAGTTATAACATCACGAACAGGGGTACAGATCAATCAGCACATTTCACAACTTGTAAAACAACAGAAGTTGTATTTGGAATCGCATTTGAAAACTGAGAAAATGGATTCGTCATGACCTCAAAATTGAAACATAGGACGTATTTGACCCTTAGAGTATGACACAAAAAGAATTTTCTCAATAGGGTCAACTGAGTCAAAGATATGACTGGTCAAATAGGCCCTTCCATAATTCTGAACAATTACACAAGTGCATGACAATGACAAACTACCAACTTTGAGGGGTTCGAAACCTAATCAAATGGATTTGAAAAGACTTGAAAATTGGAACATAGGTTCATTGATATGCATACAAAACATCCTCAAAGTGGTGGGTCATGAAACATTTCTAGACGCAAGATATTCAAAGGTAAATTGGGCTACTGTACTCTGTTTTACATAGGCAGAATTGTGCAATTTGGCACTTGCTCAAAATGGGACTTCACTGAATGATTCGGGATGATAAAAGAACATCAATGAATGCATGCACATACTGAATGCAGTGTGTTAAACACTTGGACCACCTTATAGGCTTCAAAATGACAGATGGGTACATATGCATGAAAAGCACCTACAGGGCTTCAAACTATAAAATTTTAACATGGTACTCAAAACCCATGTTGCATTTTTAGTCCCAATAGTGGCTCTGACTGTGGACACATGCCCCATGCGGGCATGTAGAGAACCTTAGAATTTCATGGTAGAAGCAAACCACCCCCAAAAAGGAATCAGACTTTTCACTTTCTTTCTCTCAAACTGGGAATCCTTTTATTGAAAGTTAACACACAACTGAAAGTAAAGCGACTGTACAATGCGCACATTATTTACAAATGGACCATAATAACATAATTGGGATCATTATTTACCTCTGTCAAACATCTTATTTTAATCTCCATGCATCAGAGGTAAACTAACATTATTGCTTCCATGTGTTTGATCAAAAACACCACCGTTCACCTTTAACACATCAAACAAAAGACAATCAACAAACTCATCATCACTTGGAAAAACACAGTCACCGAAATAATATGAATGTTGATCATTGTGTGACATCACATCATGACACCCTTCCCTATTGCTGACTTGTTGGAAAAAGAAAAATTCCAGCTCACTCTCATGGCCGGAAACATCCAGATTCTAAACATTAATTTGCACCATAGGATAAGCTTCTTTTACATCAGTTTGCAAACTAAAATAGAATGCTTCTAAACAAAAATCTAATTGCACAAAATTAGAGAAATCTTGCTGATCATAACTCCTATCAACATCTTGTAAACATGGGATAGCATTATCAAATAATGGTTCATCATTTACTTGTAAATCTGAAAATACACATTCAGATTTGTCTTTCTCTTCAACATCATGGCTCATATAAGAATTAGTGAGACTAGCTTCATGAAAATTTGAATCTATAGCAGCGCGTACATCTTCATACTCATCATATATGACAACATTAAATTTCTCACAATCATATGTGCTCTTAACTTGCATATCATTATCTTCAAAAATAGGAGAAGGAAACACAAAAAGTTTCTCACATTTCATGCCCCTGCTAATACTCTCTTTATCAAAACATATGTCTGCCGGGCATGAAATTCTAGAATCAAATGTGTGTGCATACCTCTGAAAATCAGCATCTAGGAGTTCTGAAATCTTCTCACTACTTAGCAGGCGTTGAACCTCTTGTCCATTTTCTTTGATCTCCTGCTCAATGCTGAATACATCCTCCTTGCTGGAAACAAGAGACAAGACTTCTTGATTTACATCACCTTGTGCAAATGACTCACTATCACTTTCATCCACATCGTATTCAAGCTCTTGTTGTTCACATGAGTCATTTTCAAACTGAAACAAGAAATCATCATCTGTATGCTGAAAATAAGGGAACTCTACAAACTCAACGGAATCACTTCCAGTTACAGATTCTTCCTCATTGTCTTGTTGTTCATAGACTTCACTATTAGGACTATAATCAACATTACTAGCATAAGTAGACTCAGCATCAGCACAACTAAGTTTAGATTTAGCATTTTCAATTTCATCTATCCCTCTTCTAACACATTTAGATGTTTCTTCTATACAAGAAGCTAACAAATCATAGGATTCTGACACACAAAGCTCTACAAATAATTGCACCCACTCTAATTCTAGGAAGTCAATATCCACTACGAGCTTATCAACTATGTTAGAAAACCTTTGATAAAATGAATATGCTGACTCTTATTTCCTTTCTCCTACCCCTTTTCTCAAAATCAATAGGGCCTTATCTTGGACTCTTTGCCAACTCAATGCAATATCTTTTTCTATATTAGTATTTCCAAGATCTTTCTCATAAACTTCAGACTTAGAAAACATATCTTGCTTCATGAATGTTGGAATTTCCATTTTAACCACTTATTTCATCAATACATCATATTTTGTCATAGAGATGTCTATTTGACTTTATGCAACCACCGACTTCATTTAACAATAGCATACTTCTGATTTCTTGAAAATGAAACTTCAACTAGAAAGTATGACAAAATTTGGAACTAATTTCCCTTTTCTTTAGTGACTGGTTCACCTATTTAGGGACTTTCATTATCTTATAAACACTTAGGATTACCTGGACAAGATTTGTAGCTACTGCTTTTGTTTTCTTCTTTATCGGATACAAGGCAGATATAAAGCCTTTCTTGAAATTCCATCCGATTCTTTTTTTTGTAGAGTTGCCACCTCTTTGCAAAGGACAAGTATCAAATAGAAAATGCTATTTGGACATCACTTTTAATTCTGGAAACTCATTCCAACCAGCAAAGTGACATAATCCTTTTCAAAATGTTGCAAATAAAAATACTTCCAAGCAATTCAAACACATAGATTTGAACAAATTTCAGATTCATTTTCTGACTCTCTTTCATAAAATCAGATTCAAATATTGATTTAGCCAAGTAAGGAAACAAACGTCTTAAACTTGCTAATCTTAGACATCAAATAACAACTGATAATCATAAATTAAACGGGCACAACACAACCAGGATTCTCCAATTTCAAACAAAGTCGCCACCCACAACATGTATGGGATTAAATTTCACAAGTTGGTCTGCAACAAGTACAATAGAAAGTATTACACAAATCTACTGTATATTCTCATTTTAAATCCCCAGCAGAGTCGCCAATTTGTTAGCTATTTTTTTTGTCACCTTCAACTCTAAAAGAGAAATATGAAAACTAGACTTGGGGATCTTTGTCTAGTTTCACAATTCCACTTGTTCATACAAATTGAGGGGCAAGAAAAGACTAATTGATGAGGATCTTATCCTCCTTCTACTTTGAGTTCCACACACTTTAGCAGGTACACCTATAACATACTAAATCTGCATACATAAACACTTACTCACTAAAACCTTTTATGCAGATATGAAAATTAGTGGATAGTTCTCAGACTTATAAAACATGGGAGTTTCAATCTCGACCAGTCTTTTATAGGATCCCACCTGTATGATCTGCTAAGAACTAGGAAAATGGCCAATTTGACAAGAAGGATAAACTCCTTCTTCTCTTTGAGCTTTGAGCTCGGGCAGGCTAACCCGTGGATTCATTTCTTCAAAGAATCACTAACAACACTTGTATTTAGGAAACACAAGTTACAAACATGAATGCTCTGAAACATGAAATTAAAGATGAATTGAATTTTAAAGATTTGATGATGAAAACTGCAAAGAAAACCAGGACCAGTGCCTTGTTCATTGGGAAATAGAGTCATACAAACATACATTCCCAGAAAACCCCAACTCCAAACTCAAAGAAACCAAGTGAAGTGCCTTACAACTCAGTCTTCTCACTCCAATTCCTAGACATCAAATTCATATGCAAACCTAGAATTCTTAGAATCTGAAATCAAGACTTATTCTCTCCTTGAAAGAAACTCAACTTCAAACCCACAGATACCTTATAACTGGTATACTGACATGCCTTACAAATCAATACACAAGAATTAAGATCATGCATACAAAGACATCAAACGAGAACTGAATAGGGATTCCATCATTTTCATTCAAATTTATCTATAACTGTACATTTGCAAAACAAAGAAACACAGAAAATAAGATCAAAAGCCTAGAAGTTGCCCTACAGCATAAATTTCAACATCCTCGTTACAATAGAGAGAAAACCAGATATAGGAGAATGGAAGTCACCTACACTTGTCAGTCCTCAAAATATCCGCAACTAATTCCCAAAAAGAAAAACATTTTGTAATAATTTCCCACCAAATCGATTTGATCCTCAGAATTGCTAGGTCACACCACTCTTTACCACTTCACTAAAACTAAAAAATGTCATTGCCATTCGATTCCTCTTTCTGAGACCTTTCCAATGATATACAACACTTATATGTTTTGTCAAAAAATGAACTCCCAGGTCATTAATCATTGAGCAGGCTTACCATTTTAAATTTTTGAATTTTGCCAATAGTCAGACTATATCAATTTTTAAATTCTTTTAAAGCCTGCAATTTTAAACTCATTTTCACATTTTACCTCAGAAGGCACCAGTAATCACCACTTGTCATCATCTTATTCATTGCTCGGACTTGACCATAGGCTAACCCCATCATTTGGAGAATTGATGACCATGTGCATTCTCAGAATCTCCAAATGATCCGACTAACTTCAGTTAAACCCTGAGATCTGGCAAAATAACTATTCTCTAATTCTCTGAATTCTTCATTGACCATGGTTAATATTTGGAGAATGGGCGATCAAGTCTATTCTCAAAATCTAAGAATGAAATCCACTAAGAATCAAGAATTTGGAGAATGGGCGACTGCTTTAATCTCTAATTCTTAGAAAGAAATCCTTTGACTGTCAGGAACTTGGAGAATGGGCGACCGAGTGTTCTCATAATCTCTAGATGCTAGGTCCTAACCACCATGAATTTGGAGAACTGGTGACCAATGCTCTCTGAATCTCAGAATTATATGGCCTTAACTGTCACAACTTAGCAATCGCGCGACCACAGTCATCTCCAAGTCGCCAGATGTTTGTAGCAACCGCCAGCTTATTCAGCGAATCTGTGACCAAGTGCCATGTGTCATCTCCATCTAGTCACTATCGCACGTCACTTCTTGCAAAATTACCTCTTCTTGGGCACGGACATGGAAATCAAGGCGGCCCTAGCACAGACACACGGGCAGAGCATCTAGTACTTGTTCTTATTTCATGTTGTGAGGGCTTTTGGTTATATTTACTTGAGATTTTGAATTCGGGAGCAATGTGGGACTAAGTGTTTTGAGATTTTAAAGCCTGCTATGTATTTTTGTTCAAAATATTGGGCCCACCACCGCATTGCACACCTACAATCAAGGGACCCGCCGAGAAGCTCCTGCGCTTCTTTGTTTACAATGTATGAGAGTGTTTGCACATAAACACATTCAAAAGTCTCATTTCCTGCCACATGTGGGACAATGCTTATTGCGCATAAACACAAACAAAACCCTCTTTTGTACATCATGCAATCCTACTGGAGGCACTAGGTTCCCCATTTTATATTACGCAGGCTATTACTCCCTTGGCTATTTAAGCAGAGCTCTTTAAAAATGTGAGCCTCCCTTCTCTCACACAGGAAATCCCCATATGCACTGGCATCCACTCCTTCATTGTGCAGGCAACTCAAATGCCTGTTGGCTGCCATATGAATTAATGTGAGCCTCCAATTTGGTACGCTGCAACCTCTTTGCATGACTGGCTCACATA
This sequence comes from Chamaecyparis obtusa, assembly GCA_027943335.1. Classification (NCBI taxonomy): domain Eukaryota; kingdom Viridiplantae; phylum Streptophyta; class Pinopsida; order Cupressales; family Cupressaceae; genus Chamaecyparis; species Chamaecyparis obtusa. Next base: position 1,057,164 of record BSBK01003377.1, on the reverse strand, counting down.
AGGCAGCCACCAGCATTCTTCTATGCTAGCAATCAATTGTGCACAATCCAACCAAACACCAAAGGCATAGCCTTCTCCGTGTGAGCACCATATACCCCTACTGGGTGTTGTGGCATGAAATGATAATCATAGCCTCCTTTGATACTTGCATAGAACCTGCTTCCTAGCATTATGTGTGTTGAACAACCTCCTCTGTCGTGTTCTTGAACACCACTTTTACCTCGCTCCAACGTTAACAAACATACTTAGCCACTAATCAACAAACAACACCATGCCCTTGCCACACATTAGCTTCTAGTGGTATTTACACTGGCTCCCTTTTTAAAACAAAAAGTGAGTTTCCTTGCTTCACATTTTAAAACAATTCAAATGCCTTGTCTATGTGCTAGTAACTCATGCCATAGCTGCCTTTATTTGTTCTACGCACATCCTCTAGGTCTTCAAGTGCCTGAGCTTCTCTATTTTATTTCCTTTAGTTTGCCTTCCAATACTCACCTATTTAAAACCAGCATACACCCCATATTTCTTTTCTTCACACACTATGCAATCAATAGTTGGTGCATAACCAGCCACAGGGACTATTGTCAGATCCTTGTTATGATGCCATGTGCATGTATAGCCAGTTGGCACTCCACTTCTTTAACGTTGGCCTGCTTGACCATGTGCTAGCATGCTCCTCACGCACCCAAAAATTGTCATTTTTTTACCTTGGCTTACCCTGATTCCTTTGTATGTCAATGCCCCATTGGCATTTTCCAAGTTTTATTACTTTTCACATAGTTTGGTATGTACCCACAACATGAAATGCTGGTACTTGTCCTTTAGTTGCTAGCACTTCAGTTAAATAGGCAGCCACAAACTCCTCCCTGGCTTCATGCAAACATGATTTTGTTTGCAGGCAGCTCCATCTTAACACCGGCCTTCAAATGGAAGCAGCCTCTGTTATATGCGTAGGCATCTCTATGTGTTGTGTGTTGGTGTTTATCTTTATGCAAGTTTCATAGTGTATTGTGCCCTCCTTCTACCGTTGGGTGTGATCTATCCTCAAGGACTAGCAGCCTTTTCAACTATGTTATGCCTTAGAAACATGCGCTAGCACTTACCTTTGGTGCTGGCCATGGGCCCCTACATTTTTTAGTGCATTCCCTTTCACTTCGTGAGGCACCACTATTTGAATCACGTGAGGTCTCCACTCCACGTGAGCACCTCCTCCTCTTGCTTCATATTGGTACCTTGGTTTGAGAAGCTTCCTCTCACAAATGTGTGTCTCCCCTTTGCAGAAAAGCCCCTTAGTTCACATGCCAGCCCCATTGCCTTGTAGCACTGGCCTTCATTGTGACTAGGAGCCCTCCACCTGTATTTTGCATAGGTGGGCTCCATTGTTTCACGCAGAAGACCCCACTTATATTTTCCTAGCCTCCCATTATTGTCTTGTGCTGGTGTGAACTTCCTTTGCACAGGTTCCTCCATTTTGTCTTCCCACAAGGCCCTCCTTTATTCAAACATCTCTTCCTCCTGTATGTTTAGCGCAAAGCTATCCATGCTTTGTTTATGCTGAGCCCCTACACAAATGTCATACGTGATCTCCATGTCCATGCAAATTGTATCTCCATGCAATGTGTGAATTAGCATTCTAACTCACGCCTCTTCCCTTCACATCTTGCGCAAGGTATCATTTTTTTTAGTGCCAATGCCCCCTCATGCATTTCATAGTTTCATATCCAACATGTACTCAAATGCATTCAAATACATAAGGCTCTTGATATATAAGCTAGGTCTCTAATATGTAGGCCCTATTTATTTGTGCAGGTTTGCAATGTTTAACATGTCCTGGCAGCCTCATGTTCATGTGTGAATGCCTTCTACATGCGTGAGGCCCCAAATGATTTTCTAGTTGCCCTTTATAATGCAAACATCAAAACATCTTGAACCATCTCCACCCCTTAACACAAAGTGTACACAACTGCAAGGTAAAAAAATAATGCTACACTCCAAAATGCAATCACATGAAGAAGATAGAACCACAATGCATTGAAAATTCGATCACATAATTCATCTTCAAATCTTTTATAAAACTGTCAAATAACACTAACTAGCTCCTGAAAGCAGCTTTAAAAACTGATTGAACGACTTGACAAGAGAGCGCCACTGAGCACACATGCTGACTTCCAACATTAGAACACGCCGGCCAAAGGAGAACCTCCCAGAAAATTTGAGCCCAATGTTAATAATGATCAAATAGGGTCACTTGGAAACTAATCCTATCCGCACTGCCAGAATCACTAAAGTTGCCTCCGGAACTGGCTTTGAAAACTGACCCATTGAAACTTTTAGGAACCGAAATCAAGGGCATTTTTTCTTTTTCATATAGAGAGCACATTTCCATAATTAGGGCTCATGACAAATAACAGGCTGCATTTGGTAATCAAGCAAAGATAGGCTCTTAGAAATGCAAACTGGGAAACATAGCAAATAAGTGATTTGTGCATACGGAATGACCTGGGAAGGTATGCTAAAAGATTTGTCAAGACTTCTAACTTGGCATACTTGCAATATTTTCAGAGTAGAACATAGTGGTACAACCTATTTAGGCTTATCAGTCACAGATCAAAAGTTATAACATCATGAACAGGGGTACATATCAATCAACACATTTCACAACTTGTAAAACAACAGAAGTTGTAGTTGGAATCGCATTTGAATACCGAGCAAACGGATTCGTCATGACCTCAAAATTGAAACATAGGAAGGATTTGACCCCTAGAGTATGACACCAAAAGAATTTTCTCAATAGGGTCAATTGGGTCAAAGATATGTCTGGTCAAATAGGCCCTTCCATAATTTTGAACAATTACACAAGTGCATGACAACGACAAACTACCAACTTTGAGGGGTTCGAAACCTAATCAAACAGATTCGAAAAGACTTGAAATTTGGAAAATAGGTTCATTGATATGCATAAAAAACATCCTCAAAGTGGTGGGTCATGAAACATTTCTAGATGCAAGATATTCAAAGGCAAACTGGGCTAATGCACTCTATTTGACACAGACAGAATTGTGCAATTTGGCACTTGCTCAAAATGGGACTTCACCGAATGATTCGGGATGATAAAAGAACATTAGAGAATGCATGCACATACTGAATGGAGTGTGTTAAACACCTGGACCACCTTATAGGCTTCAAAATGACAGCTGGGTACATATGCATGAAAAGCACCTACAGAGCTTCAAACTATAAAATTTTAACATGGTACTCAAAACCCATGTTGCATTTTTATTCCCAACAACTTATTTGGGCAATGGGCTCATTTGGTAATCACATTTTGTACTACCAACTCCTAACAAGGTTGAGGCTTCTAACAAGGCCTATAGTCCCTTAATCAGGACTGAGACACTATATGCATGTAATAGACTCCTAACAGGGTCAACATCCTTAACAGGATACTTTTGATTAGTGGATCTTTTTGGGTACCATCCCCACCGGGGTTTTCCCTTGGCCAGGGATTCCTCAAGAATAAATAATGTTTTATGAGTTCTTTAGTTTTATTGCTATGCATGTTGTTTGGCTTCTTATGTTATGAATGTGTAGAGATAATCTATTATATCAATAATTGGGCAAAAGTAAAAGTTTTTAGAATACTGATTTATCCCCCCCTCTCAGTATTCCCTATTTCTAAAAAATGGACCCAGAGAAAGTACAAGCTATCCTTGAATGGCCTCCTCCAAGGAGTGCTATGGAGGTTAGATATTTTCATGGTTTGGCTAGCTTTTACAGAAAGTTTATTAGAAATTTTAGCAATATTTGTGGACCCTTGACTGAAACAATGAGAGGGGATAGAAAAGAGTTGAAGTGGACTAATGGGGCAGATAAGAGTTTTAAACTATTGAAACAAAAAGTTACAGAACAACCGATTTTAGCACTTCCATATTTTAATAAGGTGTTTCAAGTAGACTGTGATGCTAGTGGTACTGCAATATGAGTTGTTATGAGCCAAGAAGGTAAACCTATTGCTTATTTCAGTGAGAAGTTGAATGATGCCAAGAGAAAATATTTTGTTTATGATCAAGAATTTTATGCTATAGTTCAGGCATTGAAGAAGTGGAGACACTATCTACTTCCTAAAGAGTTTGTTTTGTATATCGATCATCAAGATTTGCAATATTTGAATAGTCAAGGAAAGTTGAATCAGAGGCATTTGAAATGGGTTGAGTTTTTGTAGAGTTATACATTTGTTTTGAAACACAGGAGTGGAAAGTCTAACAGGGTTGCAGATGCACTTAGCAGAAGGCAAATATTTTTAACAGAAATGCAGATTGAGGTGGTTGGGTTCAAGGAACTCAAGAAATTGTATCCAAAGGATCCTGATTTTGGTGAAGCATGGAAAGCTTGTAAAGAACCCGTTACTCTAGATAGGACAAAGTGGCTAGATTTCATCATCCAGGATTATATGTTATTCAGAGGGAGTTAGTTGTGCATTCCATGAAGTTCAATGAGAGAGAATCTCATCAAGGAGAAGCATATCAGAGGATTGGCTGGACATTTTGGTCATGATAAAACCCTTGCTTTGGTTAGTGAGAATTATTACTGGCCACAGTTGCAACAAGGTGTCAAGAAGTTTGTACAGAGTTGTAGAGTATGTCAGATGGTGAAAGGAGTGAAGCAGAATACAGGGTTGTATTAGCAATTACTTGTACTAGAGAAACCTTGGGAGGATATTAGTATGGACTTTGTTCTTGGTTTATCGAGGACACAGTGGGGACATTATTCAATTTTTTAGAGAAGTAGTGAGACTACATGGTTTGCAAAAGACCATAGTTTCAGATCAGGACAGTAAGTTTGTTGGATATTTTTGGCATACAATGTGGAAGAAGTTGAAGACACATTTAAAGTTTAGTTCATCACATCATCCACAGACTGATGGATAGACATAGGTGGTGAATAGGAGTTTGGGAAATTTGTTGAGATGTTTGGTTGGAGATAAGCTGATAGGATGGGATTTGATTTTACCATAGGCAAAATTTGCATACAATAATTCTATCAATAGGAGCACTGGTAAATCACCATTCCAGATTATATATGGAAGTAGTCCAAGAAATGCATTTGAGTTGAGAAAGATAGATAAAGGAGAAATAAGTAGTGCTAAAGCTGAGGATTTTGCAGAACACTTGAAGAGCATCCATGAGGAGGTGAGGAAGAATATTACTAAGATGAATGCATAGTATAAGGCTAAGGTAGATGATAAAAGGAGGCATAAGAAATTTTAGGTTCGAGATGAAGTCATGGTTCATTTATGGAAGGAGAGATTTCCAGTTGGTACATATAACAAGTTGAAAATAAAGAAATTTGGGCCATGTAAGACACTGAAGAAGCATGATTCAGGAAATGCCTATGAGGTAGAATTTCCTACTGAGCTGAATATTTCACCAGTGTTTAACATTTCAGATTTGACAGAGTATCATGAAGGAGGTGTTGAAGATGAGATCATAGCAACACAGTGGAGTATTCCAGCAACCAGTTGAACTACCATGGAGATTGAGGATATACTGGACAGTGATGTTGGCAGAAGCACAAGGAAAAAGACATATGAAGAATATCTGGTCAAGTGGAAAGGATGACATGTTGAAGATTCATCATGGTTGACAAGGGAGGAAGTTAACAGTCTTGGTTTTCCTCTTTACATCTAAGTCATGACAGGGTCACTTCTCAATTTACGCTAGGTGTCTAATGCAGGACCATCCTAGGTGTAAGAGAAATCTTGCATTACCCAAAAATATTTCTAGTTTTTTTTTCAATAAGGGTTATCTTGTGCAGAGATGCTATTTATGGAAACTTACTATTTTTAGTAAGTTGGTCATATGATCTCAAAATATTCTGATTTCACATTTGGAGGTTCATCTCAATCATTTCAGCCTACTAGTTGAGTTTCATTGCCACATCATCTGTATTGGTGAAGTTATTGAGGTTTTTGGGTATGAAATCTTTTGGGTTAATTTTGAAGCCCTTAGAGGCTCCGGATCATGATCGACCCCCGATTGATAGGCGCTTGTGCATGTCAGGCACTGCAGATCTCGTCATGGCATTTCCAAAAAGTGGTTAGAATAGAAAAAATGGAGCTATGGTTAAAAAGTTATGGCCTCCAGAAGTTGGGCTACCTAAAAGCATATTTTGTATTTCTATTGAGCTGACCCTATTGTAATAATTGTAAAAATAAAATAATTCCATGTTTAGTTAGCCTAAAAGGTTAAATTTCTGGAACCTTCTCGGGCAGTGGAAATTGCCTATATAAGAAGGCTCGTAGTGTTTTCTAGGGCACTTTTGGGTAGATCTGGGTAATGATTCAAGGCTTTGTCCTACAAAATATTGTAAAGGGCATGCCCATGAGGCTTTGGAGATTGTAATTCTAAAATTTGTAATTCCACATTTGTGGAGATAATAAGAAGCCCATTTTCTATTCTTGCAAATTGTTGTTTTTTTTTGTTTTTGTTATGTGTTTGTGGTATTAAGGGGAGCACCCTTCATCAGTTTCTTTCTAGTGTTTGCAGGTATGTGGATCCTAAAAACTTTATCAAGTATGCCAGAATGACATTGATTCCTAATATTGGAACACTCAGGGAACAACATGAGGGCTATGATGAAGAGGATGTAGTAAGAAACATCATAGATGAAGATGAGGTTAACAAAAGGCTTACTAAATTTCATAATTTGTTGAAGCTGGAGGCACAAATAAAAAAGGATAAAATTGCCTTTGGAGGTTTCTTCCCTAATCTCCCCTATCTAAAAAGAATTGAGAGAATGATAGAGATGCAGGGCACCCTGTCTAGTCAACTAGAGGGACAACTTGAGGAGAATTTGGATGTAGAGAAAGGTTACTCTTCTTCTGATTATGAAGAGTATACTGATGGGTCACAAGAAGGTGAAAGTCCACCCCAAGACACTCCCCCCTATCATTGATATCAGTCAAGATTCACCAAAAGTAGGGGATGTCTTTGAACCACCACAAAAGAGGCAGAGACTTGAAGTAGGTGGACCTTCCCAAGAGAAGAAACAGAGGAAAGTGATAGACAAAGCTTCAACTCTAGTGCCTGGTGATAGAGGCTATTATCACCAATTGAGGAAGACCATCAGAGAAGGAAAAAAGGTGGCCTCAAAGGAGGAAGAGGAATTGCCTTTGTTGATTGGAAAAGATGAGAGGGGATTGTACCACGAGGAATTCCTTAGTGATGATCAATTCATCAAAAGCAAGGAATTCAAGAATTTCCTCATATGGAAAAGGCAACAAGAAATTGCAAAGGCACTCCCTGAGGGCACACATCTCGATGAAGAAACTTTAAAAGACCTAGCTACTTATGACCTTGAATCAGAGAACATCTATGTTGAGGATGCCAAGGAAATGGTTAAATCCAGTGGAATGCTCTTGGTGCTTGGTTGGGATTTGACATCAACTTTCATAATTGATCAGATCAGAAAGCAGCCTGAGGGTAGTCTATCCTATGAGGCCCACATTGGTGATATGAATAGAGGAAGTGGATATGATCCCAAGTCCCAAGCCCTAACAATGTGGTCCTTAGCACCAAGAACCCATAAGCCATCCCTACTCAGCATAGAGGATAAAATGGATGGGGACAAGATCATTTGGACGGTTCAGAATACCAGTGATCTTGAGGTATCAAAGGATGTAACTCATTTTTCCCACCTAAACAAAGCTAAGACAACTCAATTGTCAAAAAGGTATTCCACATTATTTGAGAATATAGTGACTATTGCAAAGGATAGAGACTTAGGTCTAATTAAAATCAAGGTCTTGGAGGATGAGCTTGGAGAATTGAAAGCTAAGCTTGAAGAAGCTTCTAAGGTAGCCCCCCCTTCAAAACCATAGATTGAGGGAGTAGGGCAACCAGTTGTGGAGACTTCAGATAAGGAAAAAGATGATGCAAAAATGAACAAGATTGATTTATCTTTGAAGGATGTTTCTGATGTCATCTAGCATATATGTGAAAAGGTTAAGGAAAGAATGGACTCAGTCCATAATTCTTGCATTATGTTGTAAAAGACTGGTGAAAATGTGAAAGATGTAGTGGCTACCTTGGAGCCACTTTTTAATATGTGATATGGAAGAAGTGCCTTGTTTGAGAAATTAGAGGCATTGCAACATCATCGGCCAGATATCCATGAAGTAGTTACTGAAGTGGGAGAAAAAATAGAACATACTCGTACCACTTGGAGCTTCTTTAAGGGCAAAAAAAATCAGATCAAGGCTAAGGTGGCAATGTTTGGCCCTGGTTACAGTAAATACCTTCCTTCAGTGTATAGGGATAATGGCAACATCATAAGCATCAAAGAATGGAAGTTAAGCATGGGTTAGTTGATAATCAGGAAGGAAGCCTTCCTCAGTAGTGATGGTTCATTGGATGTTAACAGATGCAACAACATTCTTGATGATTTAATCAAAGTTGAAAATGAATGCATCAAGTTTTTTACTGACACAAGGGCCATTATTGATTCCAGGTGGGATCGACAGATCAAGCTATTGCAAGATTTGTAGGGATATAATTGGCCATAAAAAGTGATGTGGCAGCCTGGGACAAGAGCACCAAACCAAAGAAGAAGATGCCATATGTTGTTGAGTTAGAAGCTGAAGAGGAAGAATGATTTACACATTGCCCCTAATCCTAAAAATAGGGAGTGTAACCATCATACAAGGGATGATCTAAGTTAGCTTGAAATGGTAGTCATCATTCATGTAACAACCTAATGTGGTTACTTGGAAATATCTTCAGATAAAGGTGCCACCTGTGAAGATTCCATTTGATGAGAATCAAATTTCTGTTTCTTTTAGTTTCCTATCATTATGCAAATGTAATTTTTTGTTTGTAGTGCAAGTCACTATCTTGGCTATTCGAAGCTTGTTGTATCCTTTCTTTCAGGATTCCAAGATAGCCGGTGATATGTATAGAAGTTCTCTTTTTGGTAGGGGGTTGAATAATTTTTGTAAAGAGAGTTCTGATAATAGTACTTTTGTGCTACAATTCTTTGTCAAGAATGTACTAATACAGTAAAAATATCAATACAATATACTGGAACTCCTTTTCATATTCTGTTTGTCTTCGTGTATGGATGTTGAATTCCTTTATGTATTAAATTTTAAGGCATTTTGATACATTGTTTACAAGGTAGATATATGGAGTTAAGCTTAAGTTTCTTTCAAGGGAAGTGTAAATCTTAAGGGAGATCTCTAGAAATTTATGGTCTGTATAAGAATTTGATAGCAGGATAAGAAAATGGGAGAATGGAGTGTGAGACACCTCATTTGGGTTTTGGGATATTTTTTTTGAAGGATTTTCTGTTGGTGTATATTTTTTGACACTGATGCCCTAAGATTTGGTAGTGGTTATAGCTTAATTTGCATCTTTTCACCATCAATAATTCAAATAATCAATTCATTTTAAGTTTTGTTGTATAATCTGAATGTATCTTGTTTATGTCAAGGATATGGATAACTATTGTAATGATTTAATGAAGATAATCTGAAAGGTAAACCCCCCTGAGCTTGAAGCTCGAAGTGAAGAAGGTTTTCAACCTTAATACATTAGTGTTTAAATTTTGTTAGATGCATCTGTTGGGAGTGCTAGAGTTTTATATCAGATGTTTCTGATTCCTGTTTATCATCTACAAGTTTGAGCACTAACACATTGTGGAAGAAATTAAAGATATATTTGAAGTTCAACTCATCACATCATCCACAGACTGATGGATAGATAGAAGTGGTGAATAGGAGTTTAGGGAATTTGTTGAGATATTTGGTTGGAGATAAACGAACAGGATGGGATTTGATTTTATCGTAGGTAGAATTTGCATACAATAATTTTGTCAGCATGAGCACTGGTAAATCACCATTCTAGATTGTATATGGAAGTAGTCCTAGAAATGCTTCTAAGTTGAGAAAGATAGACAAAAGAGAAATAAGTAGCAGGGATAACTTTAAGAAACCCCTCCCAAAAAAAAGCCTAAAATGCTGGCGAATCCAAGATCTTGTGGGCAGGAAAATTTTAATATCGAGGGCGATTTTTTTGTTCCATATAGGGAAATAAAATATTATATGTTGGCGATTTTTTTCTTGCCCTAGCAAAAATCATTTTAAATGTGGCGAATTAATGTTTTTTTTCACTGACGGATATATAAATGATGGCTATTTTTTCCCTTGCCAAAAATGAATTAATAATTTCAGAGGTGAATTACTTGTTTTGTAGGAAAATGAATAATAATGGTCTTGGCTAATCTTTAGTGGTAAACTGAAAAATTGTTTAATCTAGGCAGATGGGAAAAGATTCCCCAAATCGGCCCGAAATTCATCTCGGGCCGTCGATCTATCAGATTGTATTACTGTTACATGGTTATATTTATATTTTATTAATAATTATATGGCTATGATTATATCATATGGCTATAATTATATTATAGTATAAATAATTATATTATATGTTCTATTATATAATAAATAATTATAAATAAAAATAATATTATTTTTATAATAATAATAAATCTGGTGACGGGTCGTCGATCTATCAGATTGTATTACTGTTACATGGTTATATTTATATTTTATTAATAATTATATGGTTATGATTATATCATATGGCTATAATTATATTATAGTATAAATAATTATATTATATGTTCTATTATATAATAAATAATTATAAATAAAAATAATATTATTTTTATAATAATAATAAATCTTAAATGATTACATAATATAAGTAATATTATTTTTAATTGAATGCCAAAAAACATATTATAATTTATAAAAAATACATTATTAAAATATAAAATATAAACCAATGCAGTTACATTAAAAAAAATTAAAAATATTTAAAAACAATAATAATTTAATAATTTAATTAAAAATAATAGAACATATGATATAATTATTTATACTATAATATAATATAATATAATTACAACCATATGATACATTGATATAATCATAACCATATAATATAATATAACTATAACCATATAATATTTATATAATATAATAATAATTAATAATAATAATAATAATGACCATCGAGTCTGAGTCATCGACGGCCCGGGATGAATTTTGGGCCGATTTGGGGAATCTTTTCCCATCTGCCCAGATTCATCCGAAATCGTGACACGTGTCACGATTCCGGATGAATCTGGGCAGATGGGAAAAGATTCCCCAAATCGGCCCGAAATTCATCCCGGGCCGTCGATCTATCAGTCTTCAGATTGTATTATATTATATTATATTATATGGTTATGAACTTATGATTATTATTATTATTATTATTATATTATATTATTTATGTATTATTTAATATATTATATTATTTATGTAATATAATATAATAATAATAATGTTATTATTATATTATATTATTTAATATTATTTATGTAAATATATATTACATAAATAATATATTATTTATGTAATAATTATTATTATATTATATTATTTAATATTATTTATATGTAATAATATATTACATATAAATAATATTAAATAATATAATATAATAATAATCATAATGTAATATTACATAAATAATATTAAATAATACAATATAATAATAATAATAATAATATTATTATAGGTTATGATTATTATTATTATTATGTTGTATTATTTAATATTATTTAATATTATATTATATTATATTATATTATAGGCTATGATTATTATTATTATATTGTATTATTTAATATTATTTATAATATTAAATAATAAAATATAATAATAATAATAATAAATTTAATAAACATTTGATAGTCTATAGATCGACGGCCCAAGATGAATTTCGGGCCGATTTGGGGAATGCTTTCCCATCTGCCAATATTCATCCGGAATCGTGACACGTGTAACTTATGTACATTATTGAGTCTTGACAATTTATTACTGTTAGATGTACATTGTACATTAAAGTTAAAACCATTAATTACTTATTACTTTCGTTTTAACTATTAAACTTCAAGTATTTACGAGAGTCCGATACGATAGCCATAGGGTTTTCAAATTTTAAATTTTCAAAGACTGGCAGAATTCCATTTTGTGTTCTGATTTCTGAAGACTGAAGTCTGAAAGTGTGACACTGTGAAACTTTGTTATCAGCCGACAACACCAATTATCCAATCTCAATTCCAGGTATTTAATTTTTTTCAAAAAAATTCCATTGCAATTTGCAGCAATAGAAATCTTGATTTTAATTGTCTTAGGTTTGCACTTTAAAATTATTTTGAATAGGGCCTGAAGTCTAATAACCAGTAGCGCCAGGCATGGGCAAAACAAAGTCAAAAACCTCCCAAACGAGTGCACCCATAAAGGAAAAGAACACCATTATAGAACTCAGACGAGTGCTACAAACCCCAGGTTTCACCGATGAGTGTCATGATATTTTTGATCCTGTTATCCATGGAGATTCTGAAATCATGGCAATTAGACATTCATTGTTTAGTAAGTGGAAAGATCCACAGAAGGGGAGAATTTATTACAAATATAACAGCAGTATTGGGGCATATACAAATAAACTAGCTGCTGTGGTTACTAGATTAGCAAACCTCGCTATACCCGAAGTATTCCCTTGCCCTGAAATTGTAATGCTATGCGCTCAGAATTATGATGAAAATAGAAAGGCAATTGTAAACCAAAACACTCAGGAGGAAATTTTATCAATAACTGAGAGTGAATTTCTAACTCTGTTAGACCTAGGGTTAGGGTTTAGAACAGAAAGCTCTAAGGAGTGCATTGACTTGGATAAACTAGCTCAGGCTTATGACAAGCTGGAAAGATCTTTTCAAGATTCATATATTAAGGGTTTAATACCCTCAGAGTCCACTACTAGTGTTACACTGGACAAAGACCATAAGCCTCCTTATCAGTATGATATTTTTGTGCCATGGGTTCAGAATACTATTTCTTTGTTATCATTTTGTCTGGGATTGGACAGTAACAAGGAAGTGGGGGCCAGTGTTCTTGAAATGATATATAATATCCATTGTCGAGGGCAGTCAATTGAGCAGGTAGATGTAAGATATAATTTTGTTCAGCACATTGTTGAAACTACGCAACAACAATTACTGATGATTAAACAAAGTACAACTACAGGCAAGACCAAGACATTTAGGTTCACAAGTTACTTGTGCTACCTTCTTTTAGCAAAGCATCGCCCAATATTTGAGACAGAGAACAACAAGCTTGGTATTGAGGTCTATAAGTTTGATGAGAGAACCCAGAAGAAATCAGAGACTCCAAGTCCAGTATATGAGTGGACACATAAGATGAGGATGACTGCTACAAATAAAAACTACAACCATTTTGTAGACTTCTTTTTGGCACCTATTTACCAAAAAATCATAGGCACTTCGATGCCTAGATTTCCTATGTCTTGTAAAGATTGCATTCAACTGGGAAGTCAGATTCAATTGGCTAACTGGTTCTTTATGGAAGAGTACACTCTCTTAAGGTTTTACGGTTCAGCGGTTGAACCCTGCAAACTTCCAATGCATATTACAGAAAGGGTTTTTACACTGGAATATGTACGGCAGATGGAGAGCGCAGATGAACTTTTCAGTGGACAACAAAAGAAAATGATATTTCCTTCCTTGCCTTTCACAATTGGAGGCCTCACATTTGAGAGAAAGGCTTTCAAACTGGCAAATGAATTGGTAACTTTTTTTGGCTTTGATTTTGTCAGTCACTGGAATTATGATCCACTGAACATAATACAAATGAGACTTATTGCCAATGGGAACTCTGCGAGCAAATATCAACATCGGGAGATGCCATTGATAGAAAAGTTTAAAAACAAGGATTCATGGGATGAGGTTAAGAAAGAGATGGAGAAACATGCAATAGAGAATAATATTTCAATGCAAGAATTGTCATCCCAAATTATGACATTGCACAAATCAGAGCCTCTGACATACTTAAATTTCTACAAGAAAGCATCTCAACCTTCTACGAGGTCTATGCCTAAAGAAATTAAAGAGGCATGCAAAGCTGAAATGTGGTGTCAAACCAAGATGACTGATTTCTGGAAAATGAGGCAAAATTTGGGTGAACCAAAGACATCAGCTATTTTTGATGAAATTGAGGAGGATGACATTTTCAGCAATTATTGGAATAAAGAGCATCCAACTGTACTATATGATTTTGGCAGTGACAGTGATAATGAAAGGCAGAAGGACCTCTAGTCTGATGCTGACATTCAAGGTATTCAGGATTCCGGGTCAACCAGGGGTAGAGATATTGTTACACTTCAAATGAGTGATTCTGTTAAACAAACGTATAGTAGAGGGGCAACTATGATACACAAAATGGGTTATGCAGGTCTAGGGCCCATTGGTGCAAGTGGTGAAGGGATTTGGAATCCACTTCCAGTACCAGAGCCACCCAAAAGAGGATGTAAACCAATCATTGGACTCTCTGACAATGAAGATGATTCATCTAGAAAGGGCAAAAAACATTATGTCTCTGCTTTTGAAGGTCATCCCAAAACATTATTTGTTAAATCTTTGAATCCAGTTGTAGTTGATCCCACTGGCACTGGCACTGGCACTAGCATGGATGAACCTTGTGCAAAAAAAGCAAAAAGTTATGACAATTACACTGCCAACAATGTCAGCGGTTACTTCACCAATGTATGCACCAGTAGCTTCTGTACAAAACCCAGAAAACAGTCCTAAAATGCCAGGATTTGGAATGGGCCATCTTCAGTCTGTTGGCAATCCTCAAAATACAATTGTAGGTGGAGTAAGTTTAACTGGAGTTGGAGGAGCACACAAGGATACAATTGATAATTCACCTTTCAAACACTCAATTCTGTCAGCAAACCCAGATTTTAGTTTGAATGAATTTGCATCAAAGTTTGAACAGACAAGCGAAAGAAATAGGCAAATTATGAAGACTTTGAAAAGTGATGTAGTTGCTAAATGTCAGGGATCTACTAACAGAATATTTCCAACATATGATCCAAACAATGAAATGATGAACTTCATGGCTGTTATGCCCCTGGGTAGAGATAATATTCCACCACAAAATGTAATAAATCCTAACGATATACAAGTTACCAGTCTTCAAATGGATTTGTCAAAAGTGAAAAATATTGACAAAATCAATATATCTAAAGAGAGCAACAAATAGTCTACTCTACACTTCTGAAAGTGGAGAGGGAAAACAAAAGGCTTACAAAGCAAATAGAAAAGTTACAGGCAGACCTTGATAATGTGAAGGCGAAGGAGGAAAGCAGCAGACAATAGGTTCAAAGATTTGCAAAATAGGGATAAAGAAATCTTCTCCTACAGAGGCAATTGTCCAGCAAGAAAAGATGAATGAACAAGTGGAAAAATTGACTAAAGAATTGGATGAGTGCCAAAAAAGACTTCAGGATGAACAAGCCTCTAGTGCACAGTTGTTCAAGTCTTTAGAGAGTAGTGCAAAGGTCAACAATAAATTGAAAACTGACCTGGACTATGCTGTCAAGGGAAATAATATTTTGAAGACTGAATTGGAGAATGAAAAGAAATAGTTGATGTCTAGGGAAAATATGATTTTTAATTTGCAAAACGAATTGGGGAATGAGAAGAAAAAAGAGGAGTCTAGTGCAAAAACAATCAACAATTTGAATAAGCAATTGGAGAACATGAAACAAAAAGAGGAGTCAACTGCAAAAACTATCAGTAATTTGGAGAAGGAATTGGAGAATGTGAAGAAAATAGAGTCTAGTGCTACTGCAAACACTAACATAATCCACCAAATGAGGAGGGAATTAGAGAATGCAAAGAAAAAAGAAGAGTCAGCTGCAAAGAAAATCTTCAATTTGAGAAAGGAATTGGAGAACACGAAGAAAGAGGAGTCTACTGACTCTACTCAAAGACTCCATGATTTGAAGAAGGAATTGGACAATGCGAAGAAAAAGGAGGAGTCCACTGCAAAGGCAATCCATGATTTGAAAAGGGAACTCGGGGATGAGAAGAAAAAAGAGGTAACTGCTGCAAAGACAATCCAAGATTTGAAGAAGAAATTGGAGGATGAGAGGGAGAGAGCAACTAATTTGCAAGGGCAAGTAGAGGAAATACATAAAAAGAGTGAAAAAGAGATGTCTCAAATGAAGAAAAAGATGGAGAATGTAATGGCAGAAAATAGAGCGACCTCTTTCGAAGACCATCATGTGAAGGATACTATAATAAACATGGTTAAGCTTATCAAACAAGAAAATTGGGACAAAAATAATGAAGAACACTGATAGTTTGTTTGAATGGCTTTGATTTAAATAGCAATATCAGACTTCTCTTTGAAAATGTAAAAAGTGATTTTTTTGGTAAAAGACAAATCTTCACCAAATCCTTAAAAAATGTTTCTGACCAAATTTTGAGTAAAGTAAAGATATCCAGTGATAGGGATTTGGCAAAGCATGGAATAAACAACCGCTTGGATGCCTCTGTAATGACCATTGATGTCGGTCACCATTGTGAACAACTAACGGAAATGGGTGAAGCTCTCAAATCTGTTTCCAAAGAATTGAAGAAGATGAATAACATCATACTGAACTTGCTGAATGTTGGATTACCAAATCTAGCTAACTCAAATGCCAGATTCATTGGAAATGAAAATTACATGAAAAGGTTGCAGGAGAGCATGAATCATGATTTAGGCAACTTGCCTGAGGACACCACTCCAGAAGGAATTGCAAGTTGCATCAAACCACTATCAACAATGAATGAAGTTGTAGATAAATTCCTCAATTCATTTAAAAATATCTCTCAGAAGTATTTATTGTTGACGAGGTTACAACTATTTAGCTACAACCTCAAACAAATGGAGCCACCAAATGATGCAGAATGGAGAGCCCTAAAGAAATTCTTAGAAGCTGGGTCATCTTCTGAAACTGAAGCTGTTACTGTTGCTGTCATTGGCAGTCATGACTCATAGCTGATAGCACTAAGAAGTAACAACTCAGTAAGTGATAGTACTATAATCGTTTTGTTACTTGTTTCTCTTTAATTTCAAATTTTGGATTTAATTTCAACTTTGTTTAATGTTAATTGTTACAGGAATCAAGAGCCAGCATATCAGGATAGTTGGGCAGCGAGGCACTGGCATACTATTACTACACAGCAAATGGAAAAAATTTCCCTACTAGAAAAAATTGTACAATTGGCAATGTGATTGTACACACATAATGTATTATGTAGTAATAATCTGATTATATATACAATTACAAACCGACCTACAGCTATTGTTGCTCCCTTATATCTGCAAAAGGGAATTCAGGGTCATTTCAATTTGACATTGAGTCATTTGCAAAGGGTTGTAATTGTTTGTAATTGACAATTGTTAAATGTATTATGTTACAGGCTGATTTATAATTATAAATTATAATACAATTTTTTTTAAATAGAGCTTATTCTGTTAAATGCATTATGTTACAATTTCTTAAAGAAACTAGAATCAATGAAAATCTCAACATGTTACAAAAGTACAATCAATGAAAATCTCAACATGTAAGTTTGTATTATCAACATGTTAAAAAAAAACATTTAAGCATCTATAAAAGGACAGTGAAACTGTGAATGAAGGCTATAAATTGACTTCTACAAACATAATAAATTAGTAGATAGAGTCTTAGATCAGAGCTACTACTTCTAGCCTACTACTTGACTCACAAAAGTTAGAACTTGAGGTTGAGAAGCTGCTATAGTTGCCATTCCGCCTGGACCGGCTCAGCATCACTATCATCAGAATCCTCCTCATTTATTGCATACAACATTTGATTGTTCGTTGTGTTTTCTTTAGATTCACTGTCAGCGTCAGACTCACTATGCATGCCAAAGTCAACATCATCTTCATTGCTTCCAATATCAGGATATGAACCACTGCCACTACCATTGCCACCACCACTACCACTGCCACTTGGGTTTGAAATGTTGGCAATCCCTCTTCTTTGACATCATTTTCTCCAAATGCTGACAGCCCTGTCATAAGGGAAATTTTCTACCTCATACCTAGAATTATAGAGCCTCAGACAATTATCCAAATTTTTGTCTAATTTGTTTCTAACCTTTGACTTCAGGAAGCCCAAAGTACTGAAAACTCTCTCATCCTCCACTGAACCTAATATCATTGTCAAACATAAATCGGTAAGCTTGAAATATTTTGGTATTGCCTCTCTCAACTGATTGCTCTCACCAAGGTTTTTCCAAAGCTTTGTTACCGCTCCCTCTTCATTTGGGTTCTCCATAAGAGCATATTGTTCCCTCATTATGTTTGCAAAAGAATATGATTGATCTCTAAGTCGAGATTCATCTAAAATTCCATTTATAGTGATTCCATTGATTACTTTAGGTTTGCAAAAATGCTGAATCAGAGTCGTCATCCTTCTTCGAAAATCAGTCGGACAGTTTAGAGACCAATATTGTGGAAAAATAATTGACATTGCTTCGAGCAGTTCCTCTGGAGGGAATCTGTCTCTGATTTTTGATGAAAGATTGTAGCAAACTCGCTTGACAGAGTCAAGCACAGAGTCTTTGATCTTCTTGAAGTCTTCACTTGTAACACGTGAAAGTACCTTCTCTGGTTCTGATTCAACTTCACTTCCTACTTCGTCAGGGTTGACGCGGGCATAGTACTGCATTGGTATGTCAACTCCACGTACCCTGGCATATACCTCATCGTTTGCACCAATATGTAAAAAGTTCCCAGGATTGTTCAAATCTATGATTTCTATCCACTTTGCAAACTTTGATTCATCTAATGGTAGTAATCGATACAGAGTATCCAGGCTACTACATGTCATTTTACGCAGCTTATTATATTCTGCAATGTACATACCTCTTTGTTGAACCTTTTTATAATATTTCTCATGTCCTGTAGCATGGGGAGAATAGCTGCTAAAGTTAAGAGTACCTTAACATTAGTTAGGCTTGAATATAGCCGAGGGAATCTGTCTCGCACAGAGTGGATTAGTGCAAGCAATGACGGGTATTCAGACATTACTCGATGTGCCGGTCCATCCAAAGAGATCCATCTAGTATCATTATCTTTAAGAAGCTTCTTCCCATCAGTAAGTGCTTGAGAAAAGTGTTGAAATTCCCGGACTCGTTTTGGACTTCGATAGAAGTATTGGTAAATCTCTTTGATTAGAGATTCCACTTTACTTACACAACCAAAATTGCTAACAATTCCAAAAGCTAGATTCATTCGATGGGCCATGCAATGAATGGGAATAGCGTAGGGTGCCAAATCATCCTTGATCTTTTTGCAAAGACCACCTTTATGACCTTGCATAACCGAAGCTCCATCTGCTCCAACACACACCAACTTTTTGGCAATCTCCATGCTATCCAAACCTCTAGATTCAATTAGAGTAGTCTTTAATAATTCATATAAATTTTCAGCTATCGCACTACAATTCAATTTAGCAACAAATAGTATAAATGGTTGACGACAAAGATTGTTTACAGTATAAACATGCATGCACACCCAGGAAGTATTATCAATTGCTGTAACTTCATCTAGAGACAATGCAATGAAATTTGAGTCTTTTATTTTTTCCTTCATATCTTCTTTTTCAACCTGTGCAAGACATCTAGCCCATTCCCATCCGTTGTTTACTGACCAGTGACTGTTCGGATAGTTTTGAGTTTTCAAAAAGTGCAATAAGGTAGGAATTGAAGGGTAGTCTGTCACAGGACGTCCTCTACTCAATAAATAAAAGACCACACTTAATTGAACTACTTTTCCCATATTTTGCACTTCCGTTGCTTTCCCAATGAAATCTTCAATGGAACCTTTTACTGCAGAACGCTTATCCCGTAATTGCTGGTGTAACTCGTATATTTCAGCATTCCTGATATGCAGACAGTTGTCCTTTGTTTTCCAAGTTAGCACGGATTTTTCAACTCCATCTATAATTTCCTTCTTGTAAACTTTACCGACATGCTTTTCTATGGTATCAATTTTAAGCTGCAACCTCTTCTCCTTCTTTGTTATCTCTGTGCAAATGTTACATCTGCATTCAGTAGGAGGCGCATCATCAATTGGATTGGGCACTGGTTCAATGAACCAGTACTTTTCCACCCATTCTAACTGAAAACTCCTTTGGGACAGATCCCAGCGAGATTGATCTTTCGTCGATCCCAATTTTATTTTCCCCTTTTGTGCATGAGCATGATTTATGGAATCAATTTTGGTTTTCTCACCCGACTGGTCCAGGACCGACTCCAACTCTATAATCTCAGTTTGTGACTCCCTACTCAGGGGAAGTGCCTCCAAATCATGTTCAAGTTCATCCTCGACTGAGATATCAGGTTCACCAACTTGAACTTCAATATGGTCTGAGGGTCCAACTTGTGATGAATCTCCTTTTTCAACTGGAGATCTAACTTGTGAATCTTGTAGCTTGCCAACATTTCCACCACCAAAATATGCTGCTATGGTTCTGCGTTTTGGTAATGGTGGCTTCTCTTGGCATTCAGGGATCCTACCGGAACCCCTGTTACCCCTCTTATTTGACATGGAAAACTGATAAAGGCTGCAAAAAATATATCAACTTAGTTGTTGAACAAAAGACTCAACTACTTAGACTACATATAATAACAATAATATGATTCATTCTCAAAAAATGGGTTCTACTGCTATGGTACTACCCAAGGGCCAATATAATTTGCAAACCTATAGGCTATCTTAGCATTACACTGGACAGTAAAACTAAAAAAATAACCAGTACCACTGTACCAGTGGTCTAGTACCACTGTTGACATAAAAAATAAATTAAAAAGCACTTGCCTTTTAAAAAAACTAGGGTCCACGAGTCAATGGCCAATGCACTCAGCACTCTGAAAGTTCGGCAGCAATAAGAAATGCCAGTCTCCAAACCAGAAAAGAGCGAACTGTGTAGAATAATAATATTTTATAGTCCAATCTAGGTTGGCGAATTAGGCGGGATTAACAAGCGGGAATTTCAAATGCAGGCGAAACGCACCTTCCTATGCAAGCCCACAGTAGGAAACAGTTGGCTAAACGGGGCTGGTGGTCGACACACGTCTGGAAAATGGTTGGCGACGCCCAACCCAAGGGAAAATTATTTGGTTGTAGTAATGGTGAAAGAACGTGGGCCAATAAGAAACAGCATGCAAAAGCTGGCGATATGTTTAAAATAAATGTATCCAAAACGTATATTACATTGGCGATTGCACCGATAGTTTTGACCAATCATGTGATAACTAATGGGCGACTACCCCGGGCATTGGACCCAAATCTAATAAATATCTGGTGATGTAGTTGACCTGCGTTGCGTGCTCTATTCACCAAATGATGATTGACCCGTCAGACGGGATCGCCAAAAGGCGAAGATTCACCACTAAAGTTATCTCTGATAAGTAGTGCTAAAGCTAAGGACTTTGTAGAACATTTGAAGAACATCCATGAGGAGGTGAGGAAACACATTACCAAGATGAATACATAGTATAAGGCTAAGGGAAATGAGAAAATGAGGCAAAAGAAATTTCAAGTTGGTGATGAAGTCATGGTTCATTTGCGGAAGGAGCGATTTCCTGTAGGTACATATAACAAGTTGAAAATGAAGAAGTTTGGGCCATGTAAGATACTGAAGAAGCATGATTTAGAAAATGCCCATGAGGTAGAGTTGCCTACTAAGTTGAATATTTCACTAGTATTTAATATTTCAGATCTGACAAAGTATCATGAAGGGGGTGTTGAAGATGGATCATAGAAGCACAATGGAGTATTTTGGCAACTACTTCAGCTACCAAGGAGATTGAGGATATAATTGATAGTCGTGTTGGTGGAAGTACAAGGAATAGGACATATGAAGAATATCTGGTCAAATGGAAAGGATGACCTATAGAAGATTCATCCTGGATGACAAGGGAGGAGGTTAACCATCTTGGTTTTCGTTTGCACACTTGAGTTATGATAGGGTCACTTCTTAAATTATCCTAGGTGTAAGGGCAATCTTGCATCACCCAAAAATATATCTGGTTTCTTTTCAATAAGGGTTATCTTGTGTAGAGCTTCTATTTTTGGAAATATAATATTTTTAGTAAGTTTTTTGTTTGAGCTCATAATGGTCTATTTTCTTCCCTAGAGTTTCACTTTAGTCATATCAGCCTGCTAATAAAATTTCATTGCTAGATCAAGTCTATTTTTGAAGATATTGAAAATCTTTGGTATTGGCAGCATAGTTCAAAAACTTTGAACTCAGTTTTGAAGGCTTTAGAGGCTCTAAATAATGTCAAAACTTTGTCTTTCAAGAACTTGAGCAAGTCAACACTATAGAGCACTTTGCGCCCTTTTTGAAATGGGGTCATAATAGCCAATCGGGTCAATAGGCGATGACTTATGGTCTCCGGAAGTTGGGTTACTTAAAATGGAAGAAAAGTGAATTTCCTTCAAAATTTATTTTGAGTTTCAAAAATTGTTTTGAGATGACTCTAATGTAATAAAATGAAAAATAAAATGATTCCAGGGTTGGTCAGCCTTAAAGGCTAAAATTATATAACCTTCTCAGGCGGTGGAAATTGCCTTTATAAGGAAGGCCTGTAGTGTTTTCTAGGGCAGTTCTAGGTAATGATTTGAGGCTCTGTCCTACAAAATATTGTAAGGAAAATACCCATGTGACTTTGCATATTGTAATTTTGAAATTTGTAATTATACACTTGTGGAGATAATAAGAAGCTCATTTTCTATTGTTGCAAATTGTTGTTGTTTCTCCATTTCTGTTATGTATTTGTGGTATTAAGGGGATCACCCTTCATCATATATATATATATATATATATATATATATATATATATATATATATATATATATATATATATATATATATTTGTGTGTGTGTGTGTACATATATATATATATACAAATATATATATATATATATATATATATATATATATATATATATATATATATATATATATATATATATATATATATATATATATATATATATATATATATATATATATATATATATACATATATATATGTGTATATATATGTGTGTGTATGTATATGTATATATATGTATATATATACATATATATGTGTGTGTATGTTTAAGGAAATACATCTTATTGAGTACTTTTAATTAGGATTATTTTCAATCCAAATAGGAAGTATATTAGTTGATATTTTTTGTAATTGATAATATGGAAAAATATATTAATTATTAATTAACACACTTTATTGATTAATAATGAAGGATAATTGTTTTATTTTCTAAATTGAGAAGTTTTATAAAATTATATTATTTTAGTAATTATTAAATTTCAAATGAATTTATTTTAAATAACATTATAAATTGATTTCTTTATTATTGGAATTTAATTTGAGAATGTAATTATAGTTTTGTTAGTGATTATTTTAATAAATTAATTTGCATAATGGTATTCTACAAATTAGTTTATTAATATTAAATTCTTATGAATGTTTATCCTTCTGCATTTATGGGTTAGGGGAGAATCTTTTTATGTCATCCTTTTAGGATTGTTATCAGATGCGGGGTTAGGGTTAATGTGTTATGTTTGTTTATCTTGCATACTTCTCTGGCATTCAATTTTGTTATAACCTAACCTTATGGAAGCTTTGAGTTTATCATGATGGAAATTGTTTATGTATGTTCCTACGATTCCTTGGAACCAGGTTTTGATGTTATGATTCATGATGATCTATGAGATATGTTTTGAGATTTATGAACCTAGGGTAGGTTATCTATGTGTTAAAGGGGAAGTGGCTTGCTTTGGAGGCGTCCGAACTTAGAAGTGGCTACTGGGGTATCCTTAGTAGGTTACTTAAATAAGTGATAATATAATACATTAAATGGGGTTTTAAAATGAATTAATTAAGATAATGGATTCCTCGCCCAGGCCTTGAATGCTAGTATAGGCTAAGGATGGGAGCTAGAGAAGATGCTTGCTCATCTATTAGTGGTGGTGTGTTCTAGCATGATCAGTTATCCTTTTCTACATGAGAGGATTTCAGTTTTCGCATATAATCACACTTGAGAGTCAGAGTCTAGTGAGATCATCCCAAGGGGTTGACATATGTGATGACACTTCCTTGATTTCATCTTAGGTTTCCTATGTGTGTTGGTTGCCTATGGGTTATTATGTGTACCTTTAAGTTATTGAGTCATACCCTTTAAGATATGAACTAATAGGACTATTTCTTAGTATTACCTCATGATTGATTTTTGTATTGTTATTTGAGTGGAGTCTGATGTTATCTCCTTAGAATGGTGCGAGTGGAATCAGAGGTTTCCACAAGGTCGGGAGGTAGTGATTCTTTTACCATTTTAGACTCTGACATTCCTGTACCAATACTAGATGATCCTTTTTGTAGTTGCTTCTTATCCTATCTTTCTTGGAGACTTATTCTTATTCTTTCTTTATTTGTACTTTGTACCCAATTGTATTTGCAAACCCTGCAACTTGTGCAGTGGATGTGGGTTATCATGTATACTTTATGGTTTAGATGTATTTGTTTATTCTTAAATGAGATGATGTACTTAGTTTCATTATGTAGAAGATTTACATGATTATTGTACTTAATACATTAAATTATATATATACGTAATTCTATGTCAAGGAACCCTTGAGATTTGAAATCTATAATTGAGATTGTGTATATGAGTACATATAGACTTTATGTTTTACTTCCATTTTTTTATTCAATATTGTTTGTAAAATCTTAAGAAAAAAAATATTTTGTAAACTTAGTAATATGTTTTAGGTTAGTATTGTAAAACCCCAAAAATGGGCTATAAGTTCATTAACCACCTACATCAACAAATCGATCGAAATCGACATCAAAGTCCTAACCAAAGGCACATATGTGCATCAGTTCATCAAAACCCTAATTGATTTTATCCTAATTCTGCATTAGGGAATATTTCCTAAATATTTCAAATTTATCATAATTATCCTGATTAATGATTATTTGGCGATAAATCATATTTATCCTAAAATTTGATTAATTGAATATTTAATTAATTAAGTTTAATTTTGCCACCTAATTATTTAATTAGTTTTAATTCTATTTATTCCTAATTAATATTGTTTTTATTTGACAATAAATCAAAAATCCTACAAATAATTGATTAAATTCCTATTTAATTAATTAAATCCAGTTGTCAATATTTAATGATATAGTTTAGAATAAAATTTTGATTTAATAATTGATTAACCCATAAATCAGTTATTTTTAAACTCAAAATTAGTTAAGTTGAGAATAAATCACTTTATTTTTAAATTAATTCATATTAAATCATGCACAATCAGAAAAACAGTCAACTTCAAAATCAATTATCAATTTCAATTTGTTAAATTTCTAAATTCAACATGTGATTGTGAGTTGAAAAAGTGAACTAAACTCTATTTTGAGTCAAAAAGTGCTTTTTGCATGATTTTACGAGTTAAAATATTTCTAATTTCTTGTTAACTCAAAAATCAACCTGAGTTTATCAAGAGTGATTTATGGCTTTTCTCAATGCATTCTCAAACCTTGGATTTCTATAAAAACAAGGCTCAGATCCTCACAAAAGGATCCCTCAAATTTGCATACTTACTCTGGCAAATTTGCATATGAAGAATTAAGCTTTTGTGAACAAGGTGATTGTGAGATTTTTGTTATTGTTTTTGAGCATTCATAGCATTCATTCATAGTATATCATTGTTAGATCAATTTACATATCATTTCTATTCATTCTAGACTAGTTTCATATCAATTTTTCATCTTATTGCATAGAAAATCCAAAAAAGATAGATTAATCTGCATTCATTCTACATTCATCTTTTAGCATTAAATCCTTCGTTTAGGTGTTGCATCATCACTAATCTCAGTCTGAATTTGAGAATACCATACTCACACCTACTAGAAGGCAGTAAATCACCTAGTTAGCTATATTATCTTATTTATAGATTTCTCGATTTGCTAACCTCTAATGTTTTATTGAAGTGTTGTGTCTCCAGCTAGGTATAATTTTCATACACACATTTCTGGCACCCACCGTGGGGCCTTGAAATGGGTTTCCATTTCATTTCTATCAATTTTCTATCAAAACTATGATTTTTATTTTCTATCCGTACAATTTTCATATGACATTTGACAGAGTGTCATGCCAGCACCCCCTAATTATTGTATGACAGTTGGTGTTTTTGAGAATCGTGCCTGTTGTTCTACATTGCCTGTTGTTCTACATTGTCATTTCAAGATTAATCTATCATGTGTGCATAGACCCACTGTCATTTTGTACCCAGATTGTCATATGGGAGGTCGCCCATTGTCGTACAAGTTTTGGTACCAAAAATTCAATTGTCATATTAGATTGACAATTTTTCTTTAAGATTTTAATTTCAGATTTGACTAACAACTAACCCTAACAATTGAGATCTACTATTTTTTATTGGTACTTGTTATTTTTGGCTCACGGGAAAGCACAACAAAAATTGCAAATCAAGTAAAAATATGCTAAGCATGTTGTGTGGGAACTCATGTATTCTGCTGCATCTGATAATATTTTGATTTGGGACATAAAATGAACTCTCACATGTCTAGCTTGAGTTTCTTTCCTACTTTCATAACTCACACTTTGATTTTGGGCTCTAAAAAGAACATAGATTTGCTTTTTGCATATCTATTACACATAGTAATTAGGCCCTATGAACACTATTTGTGGAGTTCTTTAGAGAGTGGGCTTCATTCACTTATTTTTCATGTGAAGCTCTTCTCAAAGATAGATCCCCTTATAGGTAGGGAGGATACTATTATTATCTCACATTCTACTTGGTCTAGTCCTCAACTTTGATTAGTATGTTCTCTCTTGGTCCCACTTAGAGAGCTTGGTAGACATTGTTGTTGACATCACAAACCTTGGTGAGGTAGTTTCAGGCTTAGTGTGTCAATTGATCTATTTGCTATGTTTTGGTCAAGTGAAGAGGCTAGAAGATTATGCTCTACTCCATTTTTGGGTAGTACTAGAAACTCAGATCCTTGAATCTAAACTGAGTCCCCCTGTGGTCCTTTTTGTGAGTCACCTTTAAAGAGGGTTAACCATAGTGGACATTCCCTTTATTGGGTCAACCACATGGATGGAACCTCAAGCAGTAATAGCCATTTTTGTCATGGTAGAAGCAGTCGCTATATGAATGTCCTTGTGGAAGAAATCTCCATAGGTGTAGTCTCTTGTCGGGCTGTCAGATCTCCTCAGGAGCTCCTAATTGATTAAATTCTTAGATTGTGTCAAAACCCCAATGCACCTAGAATGGATTTCACCCTCTTGAGATTACAAAAGTTGTAGAGTCAGATCATTACTAAACACCCTAGTGTGGCCAAATTTTCATTTTCTAGGACTATGTGCATGATTACAATTTTTTTTGAGAACATACACAAATAGAATTCTTAGGGATTAGAACAATAAGTCACTATTCTTGTTCATGTGCAAGGTTGCTTTGTCCCTTGCTCATTGCTTTAATATTATTGCTTGTTCCCTTGATTATTGTTCTGCATGCCTAATATCTACTTGGTTACTTGAAATGAAAAAACTCGAGGCAAACTGTTACACAGATCTTCAAACTTGGACAGAAAATTTTGCAAACAAACTGATACTGAAAAATTGAAAAATTGCAAAATTTGAAGAAAAAATCCTTTCTGGTGTCAAAAGTCATCTTGAAATTTCAAAAATCGTACAAGTTTTTCCAATTGTCCTACCAGAACCCCCAGATTGTCGTATGAGAGATTGTATATTGTCGTATGAGTGTTTTCATAAAAATCAAGCAAAATCAAAACCTAGTGTCAATTGTCATACGAGCCTTGTCAACTGTCATGCCAGAGCTAACCCAGACTCGTACGAGCTTGGAGAAACTCGTATCAAAATTTTACAAAGTTTTCAGAAACCTTGAGAATTTGTTAGAAATCCAATTTTTACAACCAACTTCTAGATTTTTTCAAAACATTCACTGTGTCAGGAATAGAGTAGAAACTAGAAGAATCCAATCAATTTTCCCAAAGTGGTCTCTTGAGTTTGATCCAGTCTTTTGATCTATCGATTTGAATCCTACTTGATCTTATGTCAAAACGTTGTCAAAATTATCTTCAAATTCAATATTCAGAATGGCTAAGTGTGGTGAGCTTGTGTCTGCTATCTTTTGGGCATCTACCCATATAGCTAGGGCATACTATCCTACACTTGCATCCAACCAGTCTTCTCATCAATCAATCAACCTAATCTTGACAAGGTTGTATCATTCGATTAGTCCTAAATCAGATCATTCTTCAGTTGTCTTAATCTTTCTCTTTTGCTTCACTTGAGGTTAATGGTGGAAACTAGAGCTGCCTCACACAGAAAGCTGGGAGAAGAATCACAATTCTCACCTTATTCTTCTTACATTGTCCAGAGCATTAACCAACCATACGATACCACTCGATACGAAGAAGATGCTCTAGGTAATCTACATCTAAAGAAAGGTTATTCTAATCCTCCTCAATCAACCCAAGGAGCTAACTAATCAACTCCACATCAATCAATCCATGGAAATTCTCAAAACAACACGATGTCTCAAGGAGGAGGAAACCAAGGATCGCAAGGCCATCAATCTCATCACGATGACCCTGAACCAACTCCATATGACATTGAATGATACATAATTGATGAACAATTTTGAAAATTGATGCAACATTTCTTGCAAGAGGACAAATAAATCTATTTCCTTGAGCTAGCAAGACAAGGAGCCAAACTTCCTCCCAACTTCAATGTTGAAAATATCATCACTCATGAGGAAGAAACTCCTCTTACTACCATGATGAAACAGATGCATGTCATGCAAGTTAAGCTCAACCAACTGGAAAAAGAGAAGGAACCTAAGGAATTCTCTATGGAGGCTTTATGCCCTTTTCCATTCGATAAAAACTTGTTCATGCCGCCATTCCCAAAATGGTTGGAGATACCTAAATATGAAAAATACAATGGCAACTCTGACCCCCAAGATCATGTCTATTCCCATGATCTCTAGGAGGATCAACCATTCACTGGTTCTCTAAACTTCCTCCAACCATCAAAACCTTTGAGGAGTTAATCAAATTGTTTTATCAACAATACTCCTACAAAATTCAACATCAAGTCACCATGATTGATATCTGCAATCTGAAACAAAAGATAGGAGAACCCTTCTTGACTTTCCTAAAATGATGAAGAAAGAAGTTTTGACTCTATGCTAGATCTATTTCAGAAACTAAAAAATTGGAAATCTTCATCAACAATCTGATTCCAGAAGTCAATTATCATCTGCAAATGAAAATCATACTTCTTTTGAGAAAATGGTTGAAAATGCTCTAAAGATTGAAAATGTGCTTTCTCATCAGGGAGACATATCGATTAACAAAGATAGCAAATATGAATCTAGTTCTAGTTCCAACAACAAAGACAAAGTCAAATTCTGGAATAAGAACAAAAATGTTGTGATAGATGGAGTTTTTAATCACATCAGTGCTCCATCAAAGGCACCCACATTCAATCTCACCATGGACACTCAAGCCGTCAAAGCTTCTAAACAAAAGGCATCTAAATCATCCAAAAAGTCTAATGACTATAAACCATGGGTTTCAAGACCAAAGCATGAGTTCACTCGTTTGGGTTAGTCCTTAGAATCTACCATGGAAATGCTCTTGGAAAATAGAATCATCATATTGCTTGAGATTAAATCATTTGATCCTTAACCTAAACTAAAATGGTGGAAAGAGAATGATTTATGTAACTTCCATCGAAACAAGGTTCATAAAACCAATAATTGCATACGCTTAAAGCATCTCATCCAAGACAAAATTGATGATGGTGAAATCGTAATTGACAATCACAAGACCAACATTGATCGTACGACATTCATGAAACCATTTCTGAAACATGGTCAAGGAGATTCATCTTCTTAGCCTAACATGGGCGCTAAGGTCAATTAAGCCTACTCCGGAAACAATGTTGTCATAAACATGGTAGAACCATGCCTATCTGAACATTGCAATGTCATCAGTATTGTAAGAAGAGATAGAGCTAATCAATCAACAAATGCACTAACTCGATCACAAGCTCAGGTACACCTACAAGGACAAAACTTGGGTTCATCAAATGCCCCTAAGGTGCATTTCAATCTTTCATCTACTTCTAAATAGAGGGTTGCATCAAAATCATCAAATCCGAAAGAGACGAGACAAACATCACACATTATTGTCCAACAACTCCAGCATACCAATGCAAAAATATCCATGTTTGAGTTGGTTCAGATATCTCCTGCTCATAGGGCTATTCTAGATAAAGCTCAGCTCAGTTCCAATGTTCTTGAGAATCTTGATCTTGACAAATTTCAAACTATGGTTGGTCATCTGACATCTCCCTAGTATATCTCCTTTTCAGAGGAAGATGACAATTCGTTGAGTCATCTGCATAACCAACCCTTACACATTGAAGTCTTGATCCAAAACCGTCATGTCAAACATGTGTTGATAGATGGAGGTGCTGGTCTAAACATCTGTTCCTACAAATTGATCAGATAACTGGGATTGTCAAAAGATTCTATTGATCCTAAAAATAAGATAACTAGAAAAGCTTATGATGAACAAGAGAGAGCTTCCAAGGGAACAATTGTACTATCGATCAGAACAGGGCCAGTCATCCGAGATATTACCTGTCAAGTTCTAGATCTTCCTTTGGCTTACAACATTCTTCTAGGGAAACCTTGGATACATGAAATGCAAGCTATTCCATCCACGTACCATCAATGTGTTAAGTTTCCTTATGATGGAGTAGAGGTAACAATTCTAGCTGATATATCCACATCTTCCAATGCTTTGAAAGAGATTGTTGACAAACTTGTTCCACATAATAGGGAATCTTCCAATAAGAAAATAGACATAGCATCTACATCCAAGATGGAAGACATTTCCAAAGAGGTCAAAATCAAGGACACATGCATGTGAGAATATACTATGGAACTAGTCCTATCTCTAACATCTCTCTCGATCTCACCTAAATCTTATGGGCAGCCTTTAAAATAGACAAAGCAAGCCTCTAAAGAACCTCAAGCTATCTACAATGGAAGTTTTGTCACATAGAAAGTATCCAAGAAAGAATTTGAAGAAGATGAAGCTGTGCTTGCATGGCTATACAAGGATGAGTCTCAATCCCAAACAATTCAGAAGTGTGACTCTAAAACACCCAAAATCCCTATCAAGTCATATGGACTGGGTCACAAACTCATGTCTAAAATGGGATATAGTGCAAAAGGACCTCTAGGAACAAGAGACAAAGGTCTTATATCACCCATCGCTCATTGTGACCAGACAAACAAAGATACTACAGGTCTAGGTTATCAGAAGAAATCCTTCCATCTCAATGGAAAATCTCCTCATGTGATAGAACATATAGAACCATAATTGAAAAAAGTTGAAAAGAGAGAAGCATAACAATCAGATAGTGATGATTTAGACACCTTTGATCTTATTCCTTATGAACGTTGACCTAAAGAAATATTAGATCTTCTTAAGGATGAAGAGAAACCTAAGGAGAATATCAATGTGGTAGACACATAAGAACCTACTACTAAACAAGAGGAAGGTAAACCAATTACAATAGATGAACATTTGGGACATTCTAGTGATTCTGAGATAGACTCTCATGTGTATGAATTCTGATCCGAGTCTAAAGGCAATCCTGCTAGGGGGATTCGTCTTGATTTTACAAATGTTCTCAAATTTCTTAAAGGTCTAGATGAAGAATCAAAAGATGAATCAAATGACTATGAATGGGGAGTCATTCCAGAAGAAGAGGAGATTATCACTGAGAAACACATTGATGTAATTCACCAATATTCACCTAAATCTGACGTATGTCTAGAGAAAATGATGAACGTAGCGAGTCTGACCCACTTATGGCTGAAGTACAATCCAATAATGACATTGAGACTATTCATGAATTGAACATTCTTAGTAGTAATATCACCTTTGAATTTGAGATTTGGGTTAGGACCAATGATGACAACACCATATGTGTGAACACCATTTCCCAATCCTCCCCAAATTATCCAACATCCAGAGCTTATAGACCAAACAACTACCAATCCAAACCGAGATATCCACACCTTCCCAACTGACTATGCTCTTGCTTGCTACCTCAATGTAGTGGAACCTATGACAACTTCCATTAGAGAACCTAGTGCTAGCATGATAGAGTTGGATATCAAATATCTTAGTTAGAAAAACAAAAGAAAAAAGAAACAAATTTTTGAGGGTGAAAACCACTTTGTGGTAGTCTCAAAACCTAAAATAGTAAAAATAAAAGACATATCCAAAGGTGAAAACCTCTCTAAGGTGCCTAAGGATGAGGTATTTGATGTCCTTTTGAGTCATTTATAGGATAGATCTCCCGTTCTGATAGAGCCCAATCAATCTATCAACTTAGGTACATTAGAGGAACCACAACTGATTCATGTAGCACAATCCCTATCAGAGGAAGAGAGACAAGCATTCACTACTTTCCTAACAAATAAGAAAATCAACTTCGCATGGAAGTACTCAGATATGCCAGGGCTAGATCCAAATTTGATAATGCACCATCTTTCTATAGCTCCAGGAGTCAAACCTGTTAAACAAAAATTATGAAAGATGCATCCACATGTTGCACTACTAGTCAAAGCTGAGCTTGAAAAGTTGTTGAAGGCCAGATTTATCTGAGTTATTGATTATGTTGAGTGGATCTCCAACATTGTTCCTATTTCAAAACCAGACAAATCTATAAGAGTATGCATAGATTTTAGAGATGTGAACAAAGCATGCCCTAAGGATGATTTTCCATTACCAAACATCGATATGATAGTGGAAATGACTGTGGGATTTGAAATGTATTCCTTAATGGATAGTTTCTCTGGATACAACCAAATCAAGATTGCTTATGCAGATCAAGAGAAAAGAACTTTTACATGTGCATGGGGCACTTTATGTTAGAATGTCATGCCATTTGGTCTTAAGAATGCTGGTGCTACATATCAATGAGCTATGACATCTATCTTTCATGACATGATGCATCAAACCATGGAAGACTATGTTGATGAAACCTTGGCTAAATCTATGATAAGATCAGAACATTTGAATGACTTGAGAAAAATACTGGATATAATGGAGAAGTTTAGTCTTAGACTAAATCCTAAAAAGTGTGCTTTTGGTGTCACTTCTGGAAAGCTCCTAGGCTATATTATTTCAAAGAAGGGCATTGAAGTAGATCCTACTAAAGTCAAAGATATCATGGAGATGAAACCTCCCAAAAATATCAGTCAAATGAGAACCTTACAAGGAAGGGTGCAATCAATCATACATTTCATATCTCAGCTAGCAGACATATCACAACCTTTTACAAAAACATTACATAAGTGTGTGACTTTTGCATGGAATGAGGAATGTGAAAATAACTTCAGCCACATCAAGAAATACCTATCAAATCCTCCTATTTTGATGCCTCCTATTCAAGGAAAACCATTGATTCTATATGTCTCTCCCATAGATACATCATTGGGGGCATTACTAGTGCAACATGATGAAAAAAAGAAAGAGAGAGCTATCTACTACATTAGCAGAACATTGGTGGCTTATGAGAAGAACTATTCAATGATTGAGAAAGCTTGTCTAGCTATGATCTTTGCATCATAGAAACTAAGACAATACATGTTAGCTCATACAATGCAATTGATAGCTAAGATAGATCCATTGAAATACTTATTGAGCAAAGCTGCCCTCACAGGTAGATTAGTTAAATGGGTGATTCTATTGAGTGAATTTGACATAGAATATGTCAAAAGAAAAGCTATTAAAGGCCAAGTCATTGTAGATCAAATGGATGAAGCACCATTTTTTGATGATACATAATTATAGATGGAATTTTTTGATTCATCCATCATGCACATACCTTCTAGGACTTGGCATCTTTTTCGTTGATGGATCTTACACACAAAATGGATCTGGAGCAGGCATCTTATTCATAACACCGCAAGGTTACTCAATACCTAAAGCATTAAGACTAAAATTTCCTTGCACAAACAATATTTCTAAATATGAATCTCTACTTAATGGTATGAAGATAGAAATTGAGTGGCGAGTGACAAAGTTGCACATTCATGGAGACTCACAATTAGTCATACACCAAGTCAATGATGTGTACCAAAAAAAAGATGAGAAACTTGTTCCATACAAACACATGGTAGATGACTTAAAGAAATATTTAATATCTATCACATTTGAGCATATTCCTAGAACGGAGAACAAGGATGTTGATGTTATGGCAACGCTATCATCTCTACTCCAGCAGCCCAAACATGAGCTACGTTATGAGTTCCTGGTGGAAGAATTGTTGTTCCTTGCATATGATTCCCCCAAAACCCGCATGATCTGCACTATTGTTGGTCATGATTCTTCTAGATACAAGAACCTATACTCCTACCTTAAAGACCAAATCATCCCCGATTCCTTCAACCGCCTTCAGAAATGGTACCTTATTGGAAATGCATCCTGATATGTAATCATTGGTAACAATATATACAAATGGAGTCTAGATGGTACACTTCTTAGGTGTTTAGAATGTGAAGAGTCTCAATGTGCATTAGAGGAAGTCCATGATGGTATATGTGGATCACATTCCAATGGTTTAACACTAGCTCGAAAACTTATTAGGGCTAGGTACTATTGGCCTGAAATGGAAAATGAGGCTATCAAATATGTAAAGAACTATCAAAAGTTCCAAGTACATGGTGTATGCAGCCAGAAATGGTCACCTAGACTTTGGGCCCCATTTATTCAATTTATTTATCTCTGAATCAGTTTTATCAATAATCAATATTTTTTTTCAAATTATATCAATTTCCTTGATCAAATCCTATTTTATCATTTTCGATTATTTGCCTTGGGCTAACCATTTTATCCTAAGTCTTTATTTATTTAAAAGGAATTTTCTCCCCTTTTAATAAATAAAAAGCCCCACTTTTCCTCTTATCCTAAGTTGCACAAATAAAGCATCATTCTTTTTTTATAAAAAGTGAAAAAACACTTTTTGTCTCATATGGACACAAAAGTCAACTCCTATTTTCCTATTGGAGGATATTTGTGCACAAGGATCAAGCTTCCATTTTTCTCCACCGTTGATTAGATCTTTTGCCTCTTAATCTCAATGGTCCATTTCTTTTCACTTTCTATAAAAGGAGAGCTCTCTCCTTCATTTTGATATCCATCTTTTTCATGCTAATTTTATGCTGCAGGTTTTCTAGGTGCATTTGGAGCTTTTGAAGATTTGGAGCTTTCTTGTTGCATTACATCTACATGCTTTCATGGTTTCCTTTCTTGCATTGTCATAGCATTCATAACTTCATTCTTAGTATAGATTTTCCTTTTATGCAATAGATTTAGCTCACATAGCTTAATTAGGGGTTTGTAATCCATCGCAATTTCCTTTCATAAAGTAGTTTGCATTGTCATTTGATAGATTAATTTTGCACTCATACTAGTTTCATTTGCATCTTGCACATTTGATTCATTTTGGGGATTTTGGAACTTTTGCCCTAGTCTTCAATTTTATGAATCTCTCATTGTGTGGTTGACTGGCAAGGTCACAAGTTTGTAGCTCTAGCTAAGGGCAATTTTATCATAGTGTCTTGCAACTCCATGCATAGGGAGCTATGAGCCGCTTTGTGAGGCCTCACCTTTGAGCAACCTTACATGTAATGGTTCATAGAAGTGTGGTCACATTTTCACCATACATTTTTGGCACCCACCGTGGGGCAGAGTAGATATACTTTGTCTTTTAGATTTGTTGCATTTTTGTGGTTTTTTGGATTAATTTGCGCCTATTCTGTATTCTCTATTTTTTGTCTCAGAATATCGTGTGACACTTCTCAGGATTATCATGTGACATTTCTCAGTATACGCGTGTGACACTTCACGCAGGAGAAGAATTGCCTATCTGTATTCTGGTCTGTCGCCTGGTATCATACGAAGTATTGCCCGACTGTTCTGCAGAGTATCAACCAGACTGATAAGTATCCCCTGGGTATAGGAAACTATGTCATGCAATTTTGGTGAAGTCTGAGGTATATCACCTGATGTGACAGAGAACTGCATTTTAAGTTTTATCATCTGAATTTGATCACATTTAGTTTGCTGGTTTACTTTATTGTATTTAGATAGATCTAACCTGCATTTCTTAGCTTGGATTAATTAGTTTCTTGCATTACTTTCATTTAGATTTCGGATTTTCCTAACCCTAGTTGTCTAACAAGTTGTGGTTGTAGGGGTTTTTCTTGAAGGAAATTGCCATGAATTGCATGCTAAAGGGCTACTAACGGTTTTTGCAGGGCTGCCCAAAGAATAATTGAAAAGCAAAAAGAATTTTATTTTTTTGAGTGTTTGTGATTTATTTCCTTTCAAGTGTGGCATCTACTAATTGTTTTAGGAACTCTAATATCTTGTGGAAGGGATTTTGAGGTGGTAGGAGAAGTATGCTCTTCACCCTTGTGGTGAACCATAAAATCTTGACCCATCTTGGAATTTTGGAAGCAAGAGGGTAATTGAATTTTCTTGGTGTGTTTGGGAGAAGTTTTTGAGATAGGGGAGTATGCTCTTCACCCTTGTGGTGAACAAAAAACCTTGAACCTCAAAAATCATCCATTCTTTGTTTAGTTTAGGATCCTTTAGCAGGCCTGCTCTTGAGCAATCAAGAGGAACGACCCAAGTGGGGACAAGCCTTTTGCCAGCTATTCCGACTCATTATAATCTCAAGGCTATCGAGGACACAAAACCTTGGTAGACATAACACTTGTCTTTTCTTGATGTGAGTAGCTCATGGGATTGCGACCATAGGGAAATCATTGAGCAAGAATGCTTAAGGTACTCTTGAGGCCGCGAGGTCCTAGTCCTTTATGAGGAGCAAGAAGGGTGTTATGAATGGAAGCCCTTACTAAGAACCATAGGTTAGAAGCCACCATTATTTAGCTTCTTATCTTCTTAGTGCAAGGATTGATCCAAGTGGAATAACCCAGATCACCCCAAGATACTCACCATATGTGTCCCTTTGGTTGTGTTATTTGACACTTCCACGACAAAGCCAATATCTCTTGTGGGAAACCACTTGGTGTGAGGCAAGGGGACATCAAGTTGTGGGATAAGTTGGTAAGTATTGAGCCTTGTCTTGTAGGTAGAAATTGCTTGAAGTGTTTTCAATTGTGTGATACCAGTGTAAACATTCTCAACATACAAACAATCGGTAGCTTCCATAGGGTGCAATTTTACTTTTTGATATTACAAAGTGTTTGTCTTGGCAAGGTTTCTTTTGCCCTTGTTTCAAGTGTTTGAAGACATGTTTGATCCCCTACTATTTGCAAACCTATCCAAATACTATTAAATTTGTGATTGACATTAGACATTTTCACCCTAACATTCAGAAAATCTAAAATCAGACCTTAAAACTTGAAATTTTGCACAAATTGGTCAAAATCAACATCAGTGTCATTTGCACTTAAGATAAATATCATACGATAGTTCGCACTGGACTATGTCACCTATCAGTTATTAAGTCTGGCACCTAGTAGTTTTACAGTCTATCACCTGGCATCATGCAAAGTATCACCTGGTCTGAGTTCTATCACCTGGAGTGCCTGGAGTCTGTCCCCTGGAACTTTTCAGTAGTATTCTTAGTTTCAGTCATTAAGTTGCTTTTAGTACGACTTGACCTTTGAGTAGGTTATCTGACCTTACTCTTAGAGACCTATTTTGACTACAAATTTATGATTCTAGCCTTCTAGGGACCATTTCAATTAATTTGCAAGGTTGTCTTGAAAATAATTTGTCAAGTTAGAGAGTTATTCCTAGTGAAAAGTTTGTCTTTAGAATTGTTGATTACACCCTTGGAGAATTTGGATCCTATTATTGTCCAATTCATTTTCATATATCAATTTCAATTTTAATTTTGGCTATGTCCAACCTCTTGATTCAAAAGTGCAAGGGTATTCACCCTTTGATTTGAAGCACCTCTTTGATAGTGTTGGTGACGCCTTTTATTTTCTATCTTTTCATTTTCTCTTTGGACAATAGAGAATCTCAATTATCCTAGGTTGGAATTGACACTTTGAGAGATTGACCTATCACTTAGAATCTCTTTCTTTCATGTCAGTTACTACAAGATATCAAGTGAATCAAGGGAAAAGACCCCCAGTTATCTTTAATTAGTTACCACCAGTTAGAACACGTCAACAATGTAAAGAAAAGGAACCCCTCTTTGATCAGTCCCCTAGGAGTCAACTAGAGGTTGAGGCTAATCCTTGTGAGGAAGGTACACCTAAGAGACACTACTCATCAACCACAAACATGAGTTTCTCAAACATCAAGAATTCTAGAGAAGATATCAACCGCAATCTTCAAGAAATGTTTTCAAGTTTTCAACATAATGATGATGATGACCTCAGATATAGTCCACCAAGGTCACCTCATGATAAATCAAGATATTGGGATCCTCAAAAAAGAGTAGAAAGACACCATAGGCATAGTCCTTTAGAATCAGAATCCCCACAACATACTGATAAAAACAATGATTCAAAATACCATGTCAATGCGGCCAACTTACTCAATGCATCAGGACCTTCATCTCCAACTAAGGAAAACCCTTGGCATACTAATGCTAGATTGAGGGCTATTGAAAGAGCTAAGCAAGCTTATAGAGATGAACAAGCCGCAAAACAAGAAAAACTTAGGAGATTGGAAGAGGAAGAGAAAATCTTGTTAGAAATGAAGAAAAGAGCATTGCAAGAAGAAGAAGATAGGTTGTATGCACGAAAACTTCAAAGATAATTTGATGGAAGAAGGAATAATAGTGGAACCAATTCTCCACCATCAACACCCTGTCAAAGTCCTAAGACTAGAAGGAGGTCTAGGACACCCTCAAGATCACCAAGTCCAAGAGGAAGAAGAGTTTCAAGAGTTGATCACAATAGGAGAAATTCACCTCCTAGACTTTCTAGACAACCCTCCCAAAGAGCACATCATACTTCACAACATGGGGGGAGGTATGTTAATTTGGACACCTTAGACTTTATGGCTATACAACAAGAGCCATCTTTTCAAGCCTATGTTGAAAAATATGTTGAACAAAACAAAGACCAATTCTTGGAAAGTCTAATTAACAAAGGTGCTAGAGTACCCTTTGATTTTGATGTGGATAAAAAATTAAAGAAGCAAGATCCATCCACAAATGAGGTGATCAAACAATTGCAAAGAGATGTGGACAACATGAGAGCTCCCAAAAGTACTTTCAACTTGGATTCTATTTGTCCAAATCCTATTGACAAGAGTGTGGTAATGATCGATTTTCCTAAGAAGGTGGAGTTCCCTACCTGTGACAAATATGATGGCATTGGTGACCCCCATGATCATGTAAGGCAATTTTACATCATGAGCTTCTCTTTCCATCATGAGGATTCATACTTAATGAGATTATTCCCTAGAAGCCTCAAGGGACAAGCAATGGAGTGGTTCACTAACCTTACTCCCCCAGTCAAGACATTTAAGGAACTTATGGAAAGGTTTGTACAACATTTTGCCTATAATTTAACATGATCCATCACAATGCTTGATTTGTGTAAACTAAAACAAAATCAAGGAGAGTCATTTGTTGCATTATTGCAAAGGTGGAGATGTTTATGTGTGAAATATCCAAGAACAATCCCAGAAGAGGAGAGAATTGACATTATTGTGAGCAATTTGGTTCCAGAGCTGAGATATGAAGTCAGAAAGATTCCCTTCTACTCTTTTGACACCATGGTTGAAGTCTCTTGTCGCATTGAAGATGTTTTAAAAGAACAAGGAATTTTTGCAAAATCAACAAATAATACCAATGGCCAAAACAACAATAGTGGAAATAAGGACAAAAAGAATAATTATTGGAACAAGAATAAACAAGTGGTTAATGATGGTGTTGTTGATGCACCTCAACCTAAAAGTGAAGTCCTTAATCTTTCCAAGGTAGTACAAGCCATGAAACTTCAAATGTCTTCAGAGCAACAAGATGGAAAACCAAAGAATCAAGGAAAGCCTAAGACTGAGAAGAGGCAATTCACAAAGTTGGGAGATTCTTATGCTGACATTTTCAAAACTCTTATTGCTCATAATTTAGTAAAACCTCAAGACCCTTCGAAATTCCGCATTCCAGATCCAAAACCATATTGGTGGAATGAGAAGGCGTATTGTGTGTATCACAATAGAATTGGGCATGATATAGAGACCTGTTTCAAAATCAAACATCTTGTCCAAGACCTCATTGAGAATGGTAGATTGCAAGTGGATGGTTTAACCTCAAATTCTGATCATAAGGCTTTTAAAGAACCCTTGCCAAAGTATGAGAAAGGAGAAGGTTCCAACAATGATAATAAGAATGGCAAGGAAACAATCAAATATACATACACTAAAGTTGATAATGTGATCAACATGCTTGAGGTGGTTGAAGAAAATGTCAATATGATGAGGAGAAAGGATTCTTATGATTATGATGATGATTCAAGGAAAATGCCTAATGAAGGACCCATAGTTGTGTTGAGAGGACCTAACTCACATAGGGAGTCTTAGTCTCTTCATGCTATTACTGGGAGTTAAGTTAGTCAGCCTCCTATTGTCATTAGAGGTCCTAATTCCAGCAAGCCTTGGCATTCTTCATCTAAGAAAACTCCCTCTAAATCTGTTGTTGGCCCCGAGCTTAATTACAACCTTGTTGATCAACTTCAATGCACGCCAGCTCAGATTTCTATATTTGAACTTTTGGAATTGTCCCCAAGGCATAAGCGTGTCCTTGAGGATGCTTTGTGAGTGGCTAGTGTCCCTAACAACTTAGATATTGATCAATTCTAGAATATGGTCAACCATTTGGCTAGCCCTCATTACCTCACTTTCTCAGAAGAAGACGACAAATCGATCAGTCACCCACATAACTTGGCCTTACACATAGAAGTCATGATTCATAAAACCCATGTAAGGTGCATATTAATAGATGGGGGTGCAGGCCTAAATATTTGTACCATGAGTTTGTTGAAAGCTCTAGGATATTCTGAATAAGTCATTGATACAAGGAAAATGATCACAATCAAGGCATATGATGAAGTAGAAAGAAGTTCCAAGGGATTGGCCATTTTGCCTATTCACATTGGTCTAGTAGAAAAGGATATCTTATTTCAAATTGTTGATGTTGGACCTTTAGCCTACAACATTTTGCTAAGAAGGCCATGGATTCACGAAATGCAAGAAGTCCCATCAACATATCACCAGTGTGTTAAGTTTCCTCATAATGGTGTAG
Organism: Chamaecyparis obtusa; assembly: GCA_027943335.1. Lineage (NCBI taxonomy): Eukaryota > Viridiplantae > Streptophyta > Pinopsida > Cupressales > Cupressaceae > Chamaecyparis > Chamaecyparis obtusa. The sequence continues at coordinate 1,015,765 of BSBK01003377.1, read as the reverse complement.
AAATTTGCATACCTGGAGATAGTACTTTATTAGTTAATAACATTTCTGCTAGATCACATATACCTTTGAATAGGGAGGCTGATAGTTCTAGTATTTCACTTGAACAATGCAAGGAGAAGTTTAAAACCATAGATCTTGGGATGGGAGATTATAAAATTGATTCTTTTACAAAATTGCTGATCTCTCCTAGGTCCTATGGGAAACCATCACCAGATATGAAACCTTCATCATTGGCTATGACATTGTTAGGAAAGTTTGTTGAGTCTTCGGTTCCTATTCAAGAAGAGAAAGAAGATGTTGTTGTAAGAGATTGGATCTATCATGATAAAAAGTACCAACACAATGAAAATTTTGCTCCTTCACCTAAAGTTTATGGTAGAGGGTACACGTTAGTGAAGAATATGGGATATCTAGGGCATGGTCCCCTTAGTCATAGATTGGATGCCAAGTCTGAGCCATTGGATCATGCTTTATTTGCATGACACAACAAGTCCATAGTGGGTTTAGGTTTTGAAAGTGATAAACTGAAGAGTACTGCTGTCCTAGCTGTGATGGATAGTGATTTTGATTCCGAATACACACCTAATCTTTCTAACCAACAAGACATGATAGAAGACTGGGTGCCTTCAACTGATCTCCTTTGGGGAGAATTTCAAAATTTGACAACTAATAGTCCTCCTATCCCAGCTGTGATGGATAGCAACTATAGGAATTCTAGATTAGCCATGGAAAGTGTCCTCATCCCAGCTACAATGGGTGATAATGATTCAAATACTTTTGTGGTTCAAAAAATTTCTAGAGAAGGGGAGACTCTTCAAAATTGTGAGGCTTCTACATCACAAGGCCCAAATGTTGAAAATTTAGAAACAGATTCACATGAGTTTGAATGGGATTCACTTTCAGATGCAACCATCGACTTGGATGTTGATGTTATTCAAGCCTATAATGCCCAACCCGACATAGTTGATGAGCCTAGTGTAGGGCTAGAGGACTCAACTCCTTGAATCACCTTAGTGAATGATACTTCATTAGGATGGACGAACCCCGATTCAGGTACTTTAGAAGGGAACTTGATAAATCCTAAATATATGGTCACCAAAAATGACATCGATCACATTCACAATGTTGAACCAATCATAAACCTGCCTATTGTCAACCACCATTTAATTGATTGGTCTCAAATTTCACAAGAGCCACAACTATTGACTTTTCAGAATGACTATGAGATTGCATGTTACCTTAATGTCATTGAGCCAATAGTGTCTTCCACCAGTGAGCCAACTAAGAGTATGAATGATCCTGATATTAAGTACCTTAGTCTCAAAATAAAAGAAAAAAAGACAAAGAATAGGTGTTCTAATGGTGAAAACCACTTTGTGGTGGTGTCAAAACCGAAAATAGTAAAAAGAAAAGACATATCTGAGGGTGAAAACCTCTTTGAGGTGCCTAAGGATGAGGTAATTAATAACTTGCCCAGTTATTTTTAGGACAGATCCTCAGTGTTGATTGAACCAACAAAGCCAGTAAACTTGAACACAGAAGAAGCTCCTCAGATAGTTCATCTTGCTTAGTCTTTATCAGATGAAGAAACAAAGACATATGCATAATTCCTACAAAAGAAAAAAATCAATTTTGCATGGACATATTCAGACATGCTAGGGCTTGACACAAATCTTATAATGCATCTGTAGACTAGGATTTGTGAGTGCACCTAAACCTGTTTTGAAAGCCAAAGACAAACAAACGTCATAGCATATTATCAAATCAAATTCAAAGGTAAACAAACTAAAATCAAAGCCACCTTAGTTTAAGCTTAAAACGGATGCGCCCATGCACCGTTTGATATGCTTAGATATAGAGGGATGTGGGTGTGCAAACTCAAGCACTTGGAGCATGCAAAATAGGATGATTTGAGGTTGATGAAGACCCAAAATGACACAAAATAGGTATGAGGAACCTATTTTGCCTCAAAGGCCTCAAGAACACACAAATATGCAAAGCTAAATGAAAGAACTAAGATTAAAACAAGAAATGAATCTATGTTAATCCATTTAAGCTAATTTAGATGTGATTTAAGCTTGGAAATGATCTAAAATGATGAATCTATGCTTATGCTAAAATGAAAATGGCATTATAACTTTGCTATTGAGTTTGAAAGTTGAAGGATGATTTGCCTTAGGAAGTGAGGGTATTTATAGGATTTCTAAGGCTTGGGGTAGGAGGAATGAATGGCCGGGATTGAAATCCTTAAGAGAGGCCAAGATTCACTCAAAGGGAAGCACATGGATTGTGCTAGTTCTCAGCCAATCAGGAGGTGACACATGTCACAAGGTGAGTGGATGAAGGGAAGGGCAAAAAGGAGTCAACAAAGGGGGCTCCAAGCTCATAACTCTCCAAATAAATGCTTGTAAGAGCAATGAATGGGCTTTAAGAGGCTTTGAAGACTTTGGGGAAGCAATAAATGCTTTGTGGTTGAGATATTTGGAGGGAAAGACTTTGCTTTGGTTTAGGAAAGTCTTAAGCTTGGTTAGGATTGCACAAAGGTTTAAGGTTAGGATTAGGATTAGATTTAGGACAAAGAAAAGGATTAGGATGGGTGAAGAGGGTGGATTTGAGAAGATTCTAGAAGAGTCTAGATTTCTCCTTAGTTTCATGGAATAAAAGGTTATTCATTCCAAAAGCTTAAGTCTTAGGAATATTTATTAAAATATTTTCAATAAATATGAAAATTAAATATTTAACCTTAATTAAATATTTAACCTTGGGATTAGGGTTAGAAAAGATGGGATTAGCCTTTTAATCGAAATTAAGAAGGGATTAGAAGATTTTGGAAGAGGTTAGTGGTCTAGAGGAAATTGGCCAAGTTTGGGATAAAAAATAAATTAATTTATTTTTTGAAGTTTTTGGGCAATTTATTAATTAAATAATTAATAAATTAGGGATAATGTCCAAATGACATTTTTAGGCTAGATTCCTTAATTAAAGATTTTTAATTAAGAGAAAGGGATTTAATGCCATAAAAATAAATTAATTAATTAAATAATTAATTAATTAATAAATGATGATGTCATCAAGGATTTTCAGAAAACAAAAATAATTTATTTTCTGAAGGATTTTTCGGTGTCTACAGCATCACTTATCCATAGCTCTAGGGGTCAAACCAGTGAAACAAAGACTCAGAAAAATGCATCCACATGTAGCTCTCCTTGTCAAAGTGGAATTGGAAAAAATTTTGAGAGCTAGAATTATCAGAGCCATAGATTATGCAGAATGGATCTCAAACATAGTACCAATTTCTAAACATGATGGGTCCATTCGTGTATGTACAGATTTTAGAGATTTAAACAAAGCATGCCCAAAGGATGATTTTCCACTTCCAAATATTGACATGATAGTGGACATGACAGCAGGTTATGAAATATACTCTCTAATGGATGGATTTAGTGGATATAATCAGATTAAGATAGCACCCGAAGATCAAGAGAAAACAACATTCACTTGTGCATGGGGAACCTATTGTTGGAATGTCATTCCATTTGGACTAAAGAATGCGGGGGCTACCTATCAACAAGCTATGACAACTATATTTCATGACATGATGCATAAGAATATGGAAGATTATGTGGATGATACCTTGGCAAAATCAAGAAAAAGAGATACACACCTTGAAGATTTGGAAGTGATTCTAGATTGAATGGAACAGTTTCAACTTAGGCTAAATCTAAAAAAGTGTGCATTTGGTGTCACCTCAGGCAAACTTTTAGGATTTATCATTTTAGCAAAAGGCATAGAGGTTGATCCCGAAAAGGTCCAAGCAATTCTAGATATGCCACCTCCTCAAAATATCAGTCAAATAAAAAGTCTTCAGGGACATCTTCAGTCAATTAGGAGGTTTATTTCTCATCTTGCAGATGGAGCCCAACCTTTTAATAAGACATTGCATAAGGGTGTTTCTTGTGTTTGGAACGAGGATTGTCAAAAGAGCTTAGATCAAATCAAACAATATTTGGCTAATCCTCCAATTCTAATGCCTCCTATTCTAGGGAAACCATTCATCCTATACATTTCAGCTACAGACACTTCCTTGGGGGCATTGTTGGCTCAGTTGGATGAAAATGGAAAAGAGAGGGCCATATACTATATAAGTTGTACTCTTGTGTCATATGAGGTCAATTACAATAACATTGAGAAAGATTGTCTTGTTCTGGTGTTTGCTTCCCAAAAGTTGTGACATTACATGCTAGTTCATACTACACACTTAATTGCTAAGATTGATCCTCTAAAATATTTTCTTAGTAAGGTTGCTCTCATAGGAAGGCTCACTAAGTGGATGATGATATTATCAGAATTTGACATAGAGTACATTGAAAGAAAGGCCATAAAGGGGCAGGCTATTGCAGACCAACTTGCTGATTTTCTAGTTAAGGATAGCATGCCTATACAAGTTGAATTTCTTGATGAACATATATTACATGTCACATCTCACACCTAGAAAATGTTCTTTGATCGCTCTAATATGCAAAAATGGGTCAAGTGCAGGGATATTGTTTGTTTCTCCACATGGATATACTATACCAAAGTCTTACAAATTACTCTTTCCATGTACAAACAATATAGTAGAATATGAAGCATTAACAAATGGATTAAAGATGGCTATAGAATGGAATATCACTGAGTTGCATGCTTTTGGGGATTCACAATTGATAACTAATCAAGTCAATGAAGAGTATCAAATGAAAGATGACAAGTTAATACCCTATAAGAAGATGGTTGATTCTTTCAGATGCTATTTCACTTTTGTGACATTTTAGCAAATCCCTAGGATAGACAATAAGGCTGCAGATTGATAGGCCAACACTGGGGCAAATAATAAGAAGAATTAATGATTAATAATGAATTTCGGCTGGTCTATACGTGTCAATCTAAGAGCGTAAGCTTGCGAAAGGTGTCCAAGCAATATGCCATCAAGGGATGATAGTTGTGAGATGAGGGATTATGAATGCAGCTACAACACACAAAATTGAATCTATGAGAAACTAAAGAAATCCCAGCGACAGGAACTGTCACTTCCTGGCGACAGGAACATTAGAAACAGAAATAAATATTAACAACTATGAGGATAACAAATGTAACAAATCACAAATTCAACTAATCTAGAGGAAACAATACCAACACCAGGCATATAACTAATCTAATATAATGGTTTACTAATATAAATCTGATAATGCTATATTGATTTATCTCTTAATATGATAGCAAATTCAGAATATGCTGGTTATTATTAATAATTTGTATAATAATGAGAACATAATAATCTGTCTTACCCAGCTATGATATTAATCTAACAGCAGAATTATTTATATAGACTAACTATTGAATTGGAGAGAAACCTTATTCTATTAACAATCAAATAAACCAAACTTAAGCTACAGCAATTATCAACACACAATCTACAATAATTCACAATACTAATAACCTCACCAAACATCCCAAGAGCGGGCCCTTTCTCTGGTTTGCAAGGTCCGTGAAGAAAACTAAGTTCTATGTTACTGTGAAGAAAACCAAGTTCTATGTTATTGTAACCATGCAAAATCTGCTGCTTTTATTTATTTCAAAATAATAACATTAAAACCTGCACACAATAATGTTTTCCTTGCTGGAAGCTATATATTAAAAATCTGCAGAAAAATGTACATATCCATATCCTCACTACTTCTGCTGCTTATATAGATGCAGCTTTAGAAATTTAATAACTACTTTGTTATGCACTCTACAAAAAGAGTGGCTATTACATAACAAAGTTATAACAAAATATATGGCTTGCAAAGAATAGCCAATTTGTTGTCATCATTCAAACAGAATACTATTTCCTGCATTCACATTTGCTGAACCACGGTTTTGTAACAGTTTGGAAAAGTCAAATTATTGGGCTTTCCACGTGAGGCTTGGATATCCCTCTTAACAATAGTATTTCATCTCCTTAGCAGCAATAATAATGTAGTTATTTGTTGCATGGGTTTTTTTAACAGCCACGTAATTCTTGGGAATAAATCTCTATTGTAATATATGCTATTTCAACCGCATTCATTGTTTGCATGTACAACCATCAATCTAAATAATAGAATGATCCATAATCCCTTCAATTTAGTCTGCAATATCCTCTCCATGTATGAATTCAGCTAAGCTGGAAGAGTTATGTGTTGAGCTGCTAACAGCAGCAAAAGATGGAACAAACTTTGAAAATTGAAGTCCAAACCCGTAATAGTAAACTAGAAAAATCACATTTTGAAAATGGCCTCAAACTTTTCCATCATCCACTTTTTGAAGATTCTGCCTCACGAAATTGTAATTGGGCATGTTCTGGACAATACCCATGTCTCGGATTTTTGAGATTCATCTGTATCTGTTTGCAAAAGGAAATGCAAAACTGACTGTCCTTATTTTTAGTTGGTAATTATTCCTGTCAGGTTCTTTCTCAACATACTCCTTGGTCAATATTCTTGGAAGGAATAATGTTTTAAATTATTGAGGAAATAATGAATGCCAATAAGATATAGCAAGCAATACATTTCAAAGTGCATGGAACTTTGTATTTCTAAAATAGCTATAGGAAGATATATAGCAGGCGACAGGAAGAACCATAACTTGTTAGATAAAAACAATCTCATCTATTTATTCACATATTCTATCTAATAACTAGATTAAATATTACTCATAAATATTAGATCATATGCAATATAGAAGGATAAAATGGAATATAAAATGGGGATAGAAATGAGTGTGAAGGCTTATACAAAGGCTAAAATATGGTATAATTTGGGACATAAAATGCTCTCATCACAGATGCTATGGCTACATTAGCTTCCCTTTTGCAATTGGAGCAGCATGAGTCCTGATTTGAGTTCCTGGTGGAAGAACTGCATTACCCTATCTTTGATTCACTTGAAAGTCAAGTCATTTGTACCCTTGTCACACATGAGTCCTCTCAATACAGTGCTATCTATTCATATCTTCGTGATGGCATCATCCCTGACACTTTCAACCGTTCTAAACGCAAAAATCTCATCCGCAATGCCTCTCGCCACACCCTCATTTCTACTGATCTATATAGGAGGGGTTTTGATGGGATGCTTCTTAGGTGCTTGGAAAAGGAGGAATCCGACCAAGCATTAGTTGACATTCATGAGGGCATTTATGGTGGACATTCTAATGGTCTTTCCATGGCCCGTCAATTGCTTAGGGTGGGGTATTACTAGCCCACAATGCAAGCAGATCCAGTAGCTTTCTCTAAGTCTTGCGAGAAATTTCAACAACATGGAAACCTGATTCATGCTCCAGGTAGGGAGCTAATTCCTTCTATTTCTCATTGGCCATTTCAGCACTGGGCCTTTGACCTTGTTGGAAAAATTCAACCCAACTCATCAGGTGGACATAAGTTTATCATCACAACTACTGATTGTTTCACGAACTGGGTAGAGGTAGTACCTCTTTCTGTTGCCTTAGGCAAGACTATTTCACTCTTTATTCTAAATCACATTATTTGCCAATTTGGAGTGCCTTCTGATATCATTACTGATAATGGAGGACAATTCAAGAATAAGGACCTCAAGCATCTATGAAAAATTTTTAAAATCAAGCAACATTGGTCCTCTATTTACTTTCCACAAGGAAACGGACAAGAAGAAGCCTCTAATAAAACCATTCTCAAGATTCTTCATAGGACAGTACATAAGAATGGTAGGGATTGGCACTTACAACTCAATCCAGCACTATGGGCTTAGAGGACGAGCATTCACACACCTATAGGGGCTACTCCTTTTGCCCTTACCTATGGTGCTGAAGCAGTATTACCTTTAGAAGTAGAGATCCCTTCACTCAGAGTCTCTCTCAAAGGTTTGATTATAGATGAGGATTATCATGCCATGAGGTTATAGGAGCTAGAACTTCTAGATGAAAAGCATAAAGATATGAATGCTAAGAATGAAAATATGAAAATCTATACTAAGAATGAAGCTATAAATTCTATGACAATGCAAGAAAGGAAACTATGAAAGCATGTAGATGTAATGCAACAAGAAAGCTCCAAATGCACCTAGAAAACCTGTAGCATAACATTAGCATGAAAAAGATGGATATTAAAATGAAGGAGAGAGCTCTCCTTTTCATCTTACGTGGACCTGTTGGTCAACTGCGCTCACCTTCCACTTCCTCTCAATCATGTCTTTCACTTCTTGTCTTTCATCTCACATCCTTTTCTATGACATTTTCACCCCTTATATAGCATTTTGACTTTTTGATGTAATTTTCAGAACACCTCAGAATTGTGTGAAAATTGCACCCCTAGCTAATTTCGACGTCCTAGATCCATTTTTAGACTCAAAATCAAAATCCAAGGTCATCTTGATAGTCAAAATCACATTTAAAATCTTCTCCCTCTTCTGTGCAGTTGATAGACCCTTTTGAGGCATAATTCTTTGATCTTTGATGGAATTTCTTCCTTTCCATGTCTCTCAATTTTCTAGTCTTTCATTCACCCTACTTATTTTCTTCTAATTCATCACTGGGGCATGTTTCATTGCTTAATGGTTATCTTACCGACCTTATCTTTTATTGTGACTGATTATGATTTGATCAAATCTTTATCAGTTTGTTGTTCTCCTCTAGCTGATTTCGATTTCAATTCCGAGGGGGCAGTACCTATTGGATTTTAATCCTTGATTCCTTGATTTTCTTGATTCAGCTATCCTTCTATGAGTTTTAGCTCAAGCTTGAGATTCTTATCTCTTATTTTGGATATGATCCCGAATCGACCTCATGTTCAAAGGCCTTTGTTTATGTTTGTCTAGGTGTGATCCTGAATCGACCTCACATCTAAGTTATTTTGTGATCCTAGATCGATCTCACATTTCAATTCTTCTTTGACTACATGTGTTCCCAGATCGATCGCACATTAGTCAAAGAGGGGCAAATGTATGCACCCAAAAATGGTCACCTAGACTTTGGGCCCCATTTATTCAATTTATTTATCTCTGAATCAATTTTATCAATAATCAATATTTTTTTTAAAATCATATCAATTTCCTTGATCAAATCCTATTTTATCATTTTCGATTATTTGCCTTGGGCTAACCATTTTATCCTAAGTCTTTATTTATTTAAAAGGAATTTCCTCCCCTTTTAATAAATAAAAAGCCCCCACTTTTCCTCTTATCCTAAGTTGCACAAATAAAGCATCATTCTTATTTTATAAAAAGTGAAAAAGCACTTTTTGTCTCATATGGACACAAAAGTCAACTCCTATTTTCCTATTGGAGGATATTTGTGCACAAGGATCAAGCTTCCATTTTTCTCCACTGTTGATTAGATCTTTTGCCTCTTAATCTCAATGGTCCATTTCTTTTCACTTTCTATAAAAGGAGAGCTCTCTCCTTCATTTTGATATCCATCTTTTTCATGCTAATGTTATGTTGCAGGTTTTCTAGGTGCATTTGGAAATTTTGAAGATTTGGAGCTTTCTTGTTGCATTACATCTACATGCTTTCATGGTTTCCTTTCTTGCATTGTCATAGCATTCATAGCTTCATTCTTAGTATAGATTTTCCTTTTATGCAATAGATTTAGCTCACATAGCTTAATTAGGGGTTTGTAATCCATTGCAATTTCCTTTCATAGAGTAGTTTGCATTGCCATTTGATAGATTAATTTTGCACTCATACTAGTTTCATTTTCATCTTGCACATTTGATTCATTTTGGGGATTTTGGCGCTTTTGCCCTAGTCTTCAATTTTATGAATCTCTCATTGTGTGGTTGACTGGCAAGGTCACAAGTTTGTAGCTCTAGCTGAGGGCAATTTTATCACAGTGTCTTGCAACTCTATGCATAGGGAGCTATGAGCCACTTTGTGAGGCCTCACCTTTGAGCAACCTTACATGTAATGGTTCATAGAAGTGTGGTCACATTTTCACAATACACATGGTAACTTAATTTATGCACTAGGGAGAGATCTAATCCCTTCTACTACACAATGGCCTTTTCAACAATAGGTGTTTGAACTAATAGGTTCTATTTATCCACGTTCTTCTAATGGACATACCCATATCATTACAGTTACATACTATTTCACAAAATGGGTAGAAGTGGTTCCTTTGACTCAAGCAACCGACAAGAAAATCTCTATGTTCATTCTAAACTAAATCATATGTCAGTATGGAATTCCACATTCAATAGTCACACATAATGGTGGCCAATTCAAGAATAAAGACTTAGATTCCTTGTGTGCTAAATTCAAGATTTAAAAACATTGGTCATCCATATACTATCCTCAATGGAATGGACAAGTAGAAGCATCAAACAAGAATCTATTGAAGATCCTACATCATACAGTTAATAAAACAAGAAGAGACTAGCATCTCATGATAAATCCAGCTCTCCGGGCCTACAAAAAAAGTATCATAATGCCTACTAGGGCTACACCTTTCGCTTTAGTTTATGGGTCTAAAGTGGTACTACCTATTGAGGTTGAAATCCGATCACTAATAATCAAAATACATGGTCTAGTGACTGATGATGACTACATAGTGTCTAGGTTGCAAGAACTTGAACTACTAGATGAGCGCAGACAAGCATCATATGATCATCTCAGAGTATATCAAAAAAGAATGTCTATAGGCTACAACAAGAAAGTCAGACACTAAGAATTTAAGGTCGGCGATCTAGTCTTGAGAGAGAATCCTAAAAATCAATCACATCGAAAATGCAAGGGGAAGTTTGAACCCAACTGGTTGGGTCCCTTTGTTATTATTACTACTTTTGGCTCTGGATCCTATCAACTCTCAATGATTGAAGGAGAACAGCTTTGAGAACCAATCAACATTCTCCATCTAAAGAAATTCTATGCCTAAGGCATTTAGTCTATGGTAAAATGTCCTGAAAAAATCATAAAAATCAGAAAAAGTTCTGAAAAAATGATCATCCTGGTGAAAACCTAGCAATAGGCACCTTAATGTACCACAAAAAAAAATCAAAAGATTCAAAAATACAAAAAAATTGAAAAAAAAAATGGAAATTTTATTCTTTTTTTTTAAAAGATAAAAGTACAAAAAAAATGAGAAAAAGAAAAAATGCCTTGGTGAAAACTTGGAAACAGGCACCTTGGTAACAAAAATAGAATCTCTGCCAAGATGGTGAAAACCCAAAAAATGGGCACCACTTGTTCAAAACGCTCCATCTATTAGCGCAATCTTTGTATTTCCCAGCTTTCAGTATGATTTATTTTGTAAATATATCCTTGTTTTCAATAAAGTCAGTCAGCAAAAGTGTCGGTATCCTATCAATATTCAAACTTTAGGGAAATCAATGTCATATCCTATAGTCCTCAATACCTTAGACGTGTCATATCTAGTCAGAATTCCTTTGAAGCTACATTCGAGTCAGTTAGTCAGTCTCCTCACCAGAAAGGATTTTGCATATACAACAACACAAACAAACATCAACATGAACGAAAACATTCTTTGCTTCATTGTTTTTATTTGCTTGTATGCTCATTGATTCGCATTGAGATTTTTGCATATTATGTACCCTTGAGCTCTTCAATGATGTCCTTCCTAGGATTTAGAGAGTGATGACTGGGGGCATAATATTTTCTTTATTTTTTTCTTTGAGTGAAAATCTAACGACTTCAAAAAATCTAGATTGAAATGGTGTCCATCTGTAAGAGTCTCCATCACGTATTGGATGGCCATGTGTACCTTGACCATTGATACCTAGATGCTTCAAGGACATTTGATCTAACTATTTGTCTTTTTAAGTGAGTTCTTATTCCTACTGTGAAACACAATCTTACCCAAGGATGTGAATGATAAAGGGTCATTGCGGGTAATTCGCAATAGATTCAGAATGATCTCTCGACTGCTTGGTGTGTTTGTATGCAAGGCATATTCAGGTCATCACAACATTTATGTTTTGATGCTTATACAAATTTCAATATCAAAATGGGCATGATATTCAAGTCATCCTAGCATTTATGCCTTGGTGCTTATATCTAATCCAACATTCTGACAAAAGATCCATATTCATATGTCCATGGTTGTCTAGCCAGTGGGCATTGCATTGACTTTTGACGTAACAATCAATATTCATATGTTCATAGTTGTCTAACTTGCGGGCATTGTATTGATTTATTTGGTTACTTAATAAAATATTTAGTGATAAAAATGACTCACACATGATCAGTGACTAGGTCCTGGGTCTTAGGTTTGCATTTCATTCTACATGTCACTTTTCACTTTTCATGATTTCCGAATCAAATTAATGCTTAAAAAATTCTTCAATTCTAAACATGACACAAGGACTAAGTCTCACACGAAGGTTTCTTCACAGCTCAGCAAGTAGTCACCATCCTAGGTTAAACATCCTTTTTGACAAATGACCAAGTACTTGTCTTCATCAATACTTGCAAAATATATCATGTATCACGGTATTGACATTACATATCATAATCATTCCATTAATTTCATTGCATTACATACATGTACATCCATATAGCATGAAACAACTCATACATTTCTATAATCCATAATCAACTACATTGCATAATCCATATATTTGAAAGAAACCATTGCATTGCATAATCCATACATTCTACACTAATCAAAGTATTTCAAACATTTTCATCACATGATATAATCATCATACACAAAACAAGAAGTACGTATGAAGTCATAACCCAAAAAATTGATTTCATATATATCATAAAACCTTAGAATAGTTAGGGGTGTACTAATGGCATAGTATACAAAAGAATGAGCTTATGTGAGCTATCCGAACAGATCAATGTGTATGGACAAAATGACAAAATTAGAGAACAAAATGAAAGATTAGCTATTTCCCTGCTCCTCTACATCTGGTTGGGGTGGTACAGGTGCATCTGGTGGTGGATCATCCCGCGGTGATCTGGCTCCCTCTAAAGCAACCATATACTAAGAGTAAGTGGGTACTCTATGTAGCAGGTACAATGACATAGTATGCAAACATATAATAGGAAGCTCATGTAGTCTGGTGTATGACCTCTACCTATAGCTTTCTGTTATCTACCTCTCGCTCTAAGCACTACCTCTTAGACTCCTTCAGTTGCACCTCTAATGTAGTGCTCTACAACTTCAGGTCTCTAACCTAAAGTCTAAGCCACCTAATGATATCTTGAGGAGTCTACCTCAGTCTAGGATCTACATCTACAATGGGCATATCTGTATCCTCCACAGGCTCATCAATAGCCTCTGCTCTGCGTACCTTGTGATGTCTAACCTCAACACTTAGATCAAAATTAGGATCCACATGTGTATCTACATCACCACCTACATACTACTATGCACCTAAGACCTCATCTACACTCCCAATACTACCAAGTGTACCACACTCTCCTCTAGTAGATCTCCTCTCAAGAAATGTAGGTTTGCCTACTCTAGAACTTGGATGGTGAGTTGGTCTCATCTGTCCTGCTAGCCTCTGTGGAGTCACAAATGCCCTAGGCCTTAGTAGTGTAGGCTGCACCACTAGATTTGCACATTACAATGTCTCTGGCCTCTACCCAAGGGTGTAGCTGTAATATCTATAGCCTCCTCCATTCTTAGGATTAGCTCTGTAGGATCTGAGAACCTGCACATAGGGTGCTCTACCAACCAAGAAATTAAAGCATTGGTAACTACAACATCAAGTACTTGCGGCCTGTAGTCCCAATCTCTCGACACATATCTAGTATACTCCTGACTATAAAGAGCATATGATAATCTAGCTGTCCATCCCAATCCCAGCTCTCACACCATTTGTGCATAGGTGGTGTAATCCTGAGGAGCATCCTATATGATTCTGTACTGCCTCCACACCTGCGTGATGATGAATCTCTCAAGAATAGTAGTAGAACATCCTATCAGCACCTGACTCTGATAGAAATAACTAAATTAAGCATGAGCAGTCGACCATGCCTCCACCTATAGGTATGGTCTCCATATAACAAAGGTCATGTCAAGGACACACCTCCAGTACTTGGTGATGGCCATCTGAACCTATGTCACATATCCTGAATATTTATAAATGAGGGGCTCTTGTGGCTATCTGCCCTCGCCGCATACAGGTCGACATATCGAGATGTGCTCCCTTGCCCAAATCTGTAATACTAGTGCACCATAAGAAAAAGACTTGCCCTCATGATACACTATCTCATGCATCTTGGAGAACATGTGTGTAAGCAAGCACTGACCCCATCCCAACTCAGAAGGTCTAGCCATCAAGCATGCTACCATCAGGGCCCATCCCATCAGAAGACCATTCTGCTGACTGTCAGACATGATGATCCCACCGATCATCCCTACAATAATACACTCCAATCTATGGGTCTACCCATATCTCTATACCAATTCCTCCTAGGAGATAGACTACATCAACTACTCATCATCACCAAACAATGTCCAAAAGGCATGTAGGCTAGCATTCCCCGCACTGATATAGTCAGGATAAGGGCCATGAAGTGGTATTTGGAGTATCCTATATAGATCCTTTGGAGTAATAGTAATCTCTCCAGTGGGAAGATGAAACATTTGCATCTTAGAATGAAATCTCTCAATCAATGTAGTCAGCAAACCATGGTTCACTTGAATATCAGGCAACCATATCAAATACTCAAATCTGCACACAACTAGGTGCACTCTGAGAGGGTCAAGCAATGTCACACAGAGTCTCTGGGTCATAGGGTGTGAAATACAAACATGAACATCATGATAGACAACCTACATAGCACAGAAATAGGGTACCCTATCAGTAACGTGGTAAAAAATTAGGCTATAAGTATATAAATTGAAAAGTTAAATACTTTAGAAGGTACATTCAATGCTAAGGAATCAGCCTATGAAATTAGAAAAATAAAAAATTTGACCTAAGGATGAGAAAAAAACTCCCTGTTTTCCATATGAGTTTTCAGACTGGTGTCTAAACTTGTACGAGTTTCTGGGGGTTTCCATACGACAATCCATGGATACACGACAATACAGAGGTTCCCGTACAACACTTGAGGAACCTGATGAAATGTTGTATGACAAATGGGTCCCTCTCATATGAATTTCAGACAGAATGGGGATGACTAGATTGTCGTACGACTTTCCATGGTGCAAAAATTGAAAAACATAAAAACATACAAAAAAGATCCTAGAATGCTAAAAACATGGAAAATTTGAATTCACAGAGAGGCGCAGAGGTCCACTTACTGGGTTCTCGTACTGGGGAGGTCACTGGTGTCATCGGCTGGGCTCAAAACGATGCGAGGAGATTGGAATTGTCATGCTAGCCATTTTTTCTCTCAGAGGGCTCCACAAAGTTCACAAAAGACAAAAGTTTGAAATGAATTGAAAATGACCCTTTTGGGCCTTATATAGGTTTTGACCTAATTTTTCAAAGTGCTCCGTTTTGCATGAAAATTGTACTCCTAGCTAATTTCGATGTTTTGATTCTATTTTCATGATCAAGATTGAAATATGAGATCATTTATATTGTCAAAATTGTGATTTAAAATTTTCAGACCTGATGACCAACTGCTTGCATAATCGACCTTCTAATCATCAAAGAATCCAAAATTCAACTTAACTAATTATCTTACATCAAACTATCAAACTTCAACTTGGTCAACCATGGTCAACTCATGGTCAAACCTAGTCAAACTTGGTCTTCAAGACCTCTAAATGATGCAGAATGTGTTCCCAGATATGTATAACTAGTTATCAAATCAATTGACATGCTTCTAAACTAATTAGCGCTAACTTTTCTTGTCAGATTTCAATTTTCATCCCGAAGGGGGAATGGTATTACACATCAATCAAATCTATAAATCAATCATTCTTTTAGTAATCAAGAAAACAACCACGTCTAGTTGCTGATTCATCAAAAGACCTAATCACTTAGGGCATATAAGGTTCATCAAGATCCATATCAATCTAATATCCTAATCAATCTTGTAAACCGTATCACCTCTTTGTAACCATCAGATCAATTGTGTTATTTCCTTGGTTCTTCATAACTGAAAGGTTTAGATTTAGCATCCTTTCGATTCCTATGGACAATCAGGCCTAGAGTCAGGATGGTCATTTCTTCATAATCATAGGTTTAGAATCAGGCATTTTGACACTTCTTTGTAATCACCAGTTCATTGTTGATATAGTTGACATCATCTTGATTCTTTGGTCAATCAGGACTTGAATCACAACATCTTCAAACCTATCTATCAGTTTCCATCTTAGAATCGGTCAATCTTTAACGATCAATTTCTCCACCACATAACTGAGTCCAATCTTTATAAAAAATAGACTAATCTTTGAACCACTGCGCTTTGCACAGTAATTCAAAGAGGGGCAAAATGTAATACCCCAAAAATGGGCTATAGGTTCATTAACCTCCTACATCAACAAATCAATTGAAATCGACATCAAAGTCCTAACCAAAGGCACATCTTTGCATCAGTTCATCAAAACCCTAATTGATTTTATCCTAATTTTGCATTGGGGAATATTCCCTAAATATTCCCAATTTATCATAATTATCCTGATTAATGATTATTTGGCAATAAATCATATTTATCCTAAAATTTGATTAATTGAATATTTAATTAATTAAGTTTAATTTTTCCACCTAATTATTTAATTAGTTTTAATTCTATTTATTCCTAATTAATATTGTCTTTATTTGACGATAAATCAAAAATTCTATGAATAATTGTTTAAATTCCTATTTAATTAATTAAATCCAGTTGTCAATATTTAATGATATAGTTTGGAATAAAAGTTTGATTTAATAATTGATTAACCCATAAATCAGTTATTTTTACACTCAAAGTCAATTAAGTTGAGATTAAATCACTTTATTTTTAAAATAATTCATATTAAATCATGCACAATCAGAAAAATAGTCAACTTCAAATCAATTATCAATTTCAATTTGTTAACTTTCTAAACTCAACATGTGATTGTCAGTTGAAAAAGCGAACTAAACTCTATTTTGAGTCAAAAACTGCTTTTTGCATGATTTTATGAGTTACAATATTTCTAATTTCTTGTTAACTCAAAAATTAACCTGAGTTTATCAAGAGTGATTTATGGCTTTTCTCAATGCATTCTCAAGCCTTAGATTTCTATAAAAACAAGGCTCATCTCCTCACAAAAGGATCCCTCGAATTTGCATACTTACTCTGGTGAATTTGCATCTAAAGAATCAAGCTTTTTTGAATAAGGCGATTGTGAGATTTTTGTTATTATTTTTGAGCATTCATAGTATATCATTTTTAGATCAATTTTCATATCATTTCTATTCATTCTAGACTAGTTTCATATTAGTTTTTCATCTTATTGCATAGAAAATCCAAAAAAGATAGATTAATCTGCATTCATTCTACATTCATCTTTTAGCATTAAATCCTCCATTTAGGTGTTACATCTTCATTGATCTTGGTCTGAATCTAAGAATACCATACTTGCACCTACTAGAAGGTAGTAAATTGCCTGGTTAGCTATATTATCTTATTTACAGATTTCTCGATTTTCTAACCTCTAATGTTTTATTGAAGTGTTGTGTCTCCAGCTAGGTGCAATTTTCACACACAAATATCTCCTAGGTTTCTTGGCAGGGCATTAGAGAGAGATTGAGAGAGAGAGAGAGAGAGAGAGAGATGATCACTAGGAATGACTACAAAGAGGTATGACATCACCATGTTCAAGGGGACAAGTCCCTAAATCAAGGATCTTAACTTGCACAATCATGTGCAAGGGCACAAAAAATAAAATATAAAGGGAAAAAAAGACACAAATCAAATGGGTTAGTAAGAAAAAAAAAGGCTCCAAATAAACCATTTAAAGAGACCTAAATGAACAAAATGTCTCAATTAATACTATTGTATTTGAAATGTTATTTCAAGAGAAAAAGTGGTCCCATAGGAAGAAAAAGAACATAAAAAAAATATGAGACAAGACTTCAAGGTTAACCAAACATAAAGGTGTGTTATGCTTATGGGATCACAAAGGAGAGAGAAAGGAAATCATGAATTAAATAGGATAATGAATTTTGTTATGCTAGGTGATCCATGGAAAATAATAGATTTCATGATACAAAAAGCTTTGTTATATTGTGTGATATGTGAGATAAAGAGGAGGGCGAGTAGGAAATATTCTTTCAAGTTGTGTTATGCTAGTTCTACTCATCTCAAGAAATAGAGGATCAGTGCCAAGATGAAGTTGATAGTATAGTAAGTTGCATTATTCTATTCAAAACATTCCAAGTATAACCTAGGAAATAAGTGCATCCGAAGAAATCCTAGTGAAATGATGTAAAAGGATTTCCCCAATGAAATAATTATCACCCAAGGAATTTGATAAATAGTATGCAAGGGCTTAAAAGGATTACCTCAATAAAAGCATTGTCTCCTTAGTAATGCTACTAAATAATATACAAAGGCATAACAGGATAATCCTGCTAAATAATACATAAGGATATAAAATAATTACACCAAGCAAAGTATTTTCTCTTTAGGATTCCACTAAATAATGCACAAGGTAATGAAAGGATTGCCCCAAGGAAAGCATTTTCTTGTTAGGAATCCACTAAATAATATGCAAGGGTGTAAAAGGATTTCCCCAAGGAAAGCCTTGTCTCCATAAGAATCTTCTATACAATACACAAGGGTGTAAAATAATTACCCCAAGGAAAGTAATGTCTCCTTAGGCATCTACTATATAATACACAAGGAGGCCACATATATGTCTCCCTCATTAAGATGAAAACATAGAGTTATGAATACATATCAAGGAAAAGTAGAATAAGGATATCCACCAACACCATGGAGATATCCTTTAGGAAGTAATGTACATGAAACCTTATCCAAAGAGTGAAGAATTCTTGGAGGCCAAGGAAGAGACCAATGTCTAAGAAGATATCTTGGAATAAGTGTAAAGTGATCCTTAGGAGGAAGATATCTTTGTTCCAATGCATCCACCACCAAGAGGATTTTTTAACAAAAAAAAATCTTTGAGAAATAGAGGGAAAAGAGAATTTGAATTTAACTTTTCCCCTTATTGCTAGGTGTAACGTATAAAATGGTGATCCAATGTGATTAGACCACAAAGTTATATGTACATTAGGGAAGATGGAGAAAAAGAATGGGGCCTTCAAATGTGACCCTTAGGAGGACCCAAATCAGATTAGCACAACCCAAAAAGATTTAAGGGTGCTAATGAAAAATCTAGTCCTTTTAGGGGTGTCTATTCAAAGGTCTTTTTCTCTTTCTTGTTCTTCCATGTTTTAGTTATTAATTAAATGTGACGTGAAGGATGAAATTAAAGTAAAATAAATACACATGAAAAGAATCTAATCTAGATATCAAATTAAGTGCTGAAATTACAAAGAAGGAAATGTAGTCACCTTGAGGGCTAGTAGAAAACATAAGTTCATCTTAAAAAATGAGGTGTCAGACTGTATCAGAAACTCGAACAGAGATAGATCTGGAACTAGGAAGATGAAAGATATAAACTTTGAAAATATGAATGTCCTAGTAATGGGTCAAATTCCTTGGTATAGTTAAAATTTGGGTATAGGTCAAGGTCGACCTAAACCTGATAGGCTACAAACTAAATTTTCTGATATGTGACAAAAAAATGTAACTCTAGATCTGCCAATTCTTAGCCCAGAAATCCAAAAGTCCGTGAACCTAATTCTACACAAAATAAAAAAGATAATTTGTTGGGGGGAAGGGTCTTTCCTTGGTCAAGCCCCTTTTGACAAATTAACCTTGAAATAAAACATGAAAATTATGTAAAAGAAAGACAACTATTAGTATTCACCTTACTTGTCAAATCTTTATGAATGGATATGGATCCACTATCCATAAAGATTCTTTAATGTTTTTATACACATGCATGTTGAATGTATAATTTAGGATGTCTTCATAAATGCAATGGATATACAATCACCAAATCATAGATCGTGGATGCCCATATGCTTGATATGCCTTTCATCAACTCCTTGAATGCACCTTGAACTTGATACCTTTCATGAAAAAGATGTAAATGGTTTGCACATTTTTTGTATATGTCTGTAGACATGAACAAATGAATACAAAAGGCATACTTTTATAAAAAAAAAATAGTCTTAAAGATCAAAAGGGCCTACTGCACTGGGTAGGAAAAAGTGAAAAACCTTGAAATGGGCCTCAAGATCCTACACGTTAACACCTCAAGTATAGGTTAACCTCAACCTATACTAGGTATAGGTCGACTTGTGGGACCTATACCTAAGAAGACCTAATGAACAATAAAATATCAAGGATCTCAAGTGTGCAAATGATTCAAGGGAAAAGCAAGCGGAAAAGTGGGAAATCAAGCATAAATGCATCCATAATCTAAGATATCACTAAAATATTGCCTAATAGGTCCTCAAGATTCCAAATTAATGGGTATTAAATTTTGGGATGGTTGTTAGGAATGAATGCTGAATATATCCTATGGGGGAGTATTCATAGCTATTCTATAGCATTTGTTGTTGCATTCATGACTGTGATTATCATTGATGTCAACATAGTAATCTACTAAAGATTAGCAGAGAAGCAGACAGTGTTTGAGTTAGAGCACTTGGGATATTGAAGATGAAGCTAAGTGTAGTTTAGGACTTACTCTTTGATGTTCTATGAGATCGTGGTTAAGAGCGCAGATAGTAATGCACTTATTCATGGAAGTTATGAGAAAATAAGTGGAAGCAGTATTCAGGCAGTGTTCATGAGTAGTGATTCATGGAAATCAGATGATATCTCCTAATCAGGATGGAATCTAGTCATACACAGTTACAGAGAAGTTGAAGACATGTTGATTGTTGGCATTAAGTATGATTGTCATTAGTGATAACACTTATTCAGACTCTGTGTGCTTACCGAGTAGAACAATGTTTACCAAGCAGAATAGTGTTTACCGAGTGATGAGATGAGTAGCATTTATCGAGTGCCAGCACGGTAAATAGGGAATTCAGTCTCTACTGAGTGACACTATATCTACCGAGTCTCCAGTATATACCATGTTTGAAACTACAACCGAGTGGTTAGTATGGATCGTGCCTCCACTTCTACCAAGTCCATGACGATGCTGAGTAAAGCAGTGGATGCCGAGTATCAGAAAGTCACCGAGTTAGTTTGCAGTAACCGAGTAACTATATTTGGGCTGACTCAGTAATATTTGTGTTAGCTTGTTTTAAGAGCTGACTTTGTAATTATTTTTGTAATTGTTTTGGATTGATATATAAAAAATGTTTTATATCATATCCAAGGTGTGAAATAGCGAAATATAAAAAGGAGAGAAAGGCAGAGATAAGAAAATTACAAAGGGCTACAACAGCATAAGAAGTAGCAAATATCTATCCATCACAGAAGGTGATCAGTACATCAAAGAATCTCAATCAGCAAGTATAGTTGCAAGTAAGAGATCTACTGTTTCATCCTAACAGGTGAATCAATTTAATCCTTTAACCCGGTAGACTTAATAGTCTTTGTAAAATCTCTTAACTGAGTGCATACTTTATTGTATCTTTGTAAATCCTCTAACAAGGTGGACCTAGTAGTCCTTATTGCTCCTAACAGGGCAGATCATCAGAAGTGATCATTGTAAGCCTTAACCGGCAAAATTTATATTGCAGTATTGAAGTTTTGTGGGTATCATCCCCACCCCAGTTTTACTTTCTACTTGGAAGGTTTTTGGGTCACCAAATCTCTGTGTTCGAAGTGTTATGAATATTTTTTCTTTTTGTTACTCATGCATGCAGTCAGATTATCAATCTAATATTATTAAGATCTAAATTTGTTAAAAGTTTTGAAGTTACTGATTCACCCCTCCCCTCTCAGTAACCTGGATAGTCTTGAATATTTCCAACAGTTGATAGTGACATGGATGATAGCACAAGATCTGAAGTTGCATGAGTCAAGAATTATATTGATTGGAAGTCGACAATTTTGTGTAATTTTGATGTAACATGTGCAAACTTTTATTTTGTAATTTGTATGCTGACTCATTTGTAATTACTTGAGTGTGGTATAAAGGAAGGAATGTATTTCTTGTTGTAATGTGTGTATGTAATGAGAAAGTTTCTGAAGGAATTATGAAAGCAAATTTATGGAAAGAGGATATGCGAAGTACTAAGATCTGGTATTGAGATCTGAAGAAGTAGTTGGTGCAGTTTGACACAGTCAGAGAAGGAGTATTGAATTGTTGAGATAAGTAATATTTTAGTATTATTCTATTGAGTAATACAAAGATCAATTGGATAGTGAGTTCAATGATCTTACCCTAAAGCTATTTGGGTAGTGGGTCCTTCTGTCTTCCATAACTCCTAACAAGAGTTAGAATCTTTTAACAGGGATTAAAAATCACCTAATAGGGATTCATATGTACTAAATGTACTTCATAAGACTCCTAAAAGAGTCCATCCTCTCACTAGGAACTTTCATATTAGTGCATCTTTTGTGGGCATCATTCCCACTAGCGTTTACTCTTTGATCAAGAGGTTCCCTAGTCAACATATCTTGTGTCATTGTGTTATTATGTATGAATATCTTTCTATGGTTGTTGGCTACATTGCTTACATGGTTAAAATCAATTGAAATTTATATAGGTTATATTTTCTAATAACTGATTCACCCCCCCTCTTAGTTAACTTGGTGGACTTTACTTTCTAACAATTGGTATCAGAGCCACAGGTCCTTGAAGGAAAAGTTTAACAACATAAGGAGATCCATGGTGAATTTCAGGAAAGAAAGCCCTAAGTTTGATGGAGTAAATTTTGACATTTGTAAATAAAAGAAGAAGACACACCTACTTTGTTTAGGACCAGGTTATTGGTTAATTACAAAGAATCATAAGACTATCATTAATGAGGATTAGATTGAAGATTGTACTAAAGAGGAAATAGAACTATTCATGTGTAACATACTTGCTAGAGAAGCACTTTTGTTAGCCCTTCTAGAAAATGAATACAGTCAGGTAAAATATCTAAAGACATCTTATGAAATTTGGTTAGCTTTACAATCTACTTTTGAAGGTGATGAACATGCAAAGAAAGTCAGATTAAATAATTGGATATGTGCATTTGAAGATATAAGAATGATGGAAGATGAACCTGTTAGAAGCTATATGGTAGAATGTTAGAGATTTTTGCAGGTATAAAATCTTGTGGAGGAACAAAGATAGAGAATGAAGTGATATGGAACATTCTGAGGACATTGAATCCTGTAGAGATATGGAGCAGAGATGAACCTAAGGTTATTAGGAGACTTACCTAGAATGGAGACAACATTTAGTGCTCTTAGTGTTTGCCCTACTTTGTCAAGAAGCATAAGTGTGAGTGGGGACTATGCTAACAACAATAGATCTAGAAATAAAGAAGACAAGAATATTGAAGAAGGTATTTCCATTCTTGTGAAGAGAGAACCAGATGGTAAGAAAATTTTAAAATGTTGGACTTGTCAAGAATATGGTCATTTTGCATCTAAATGCTCTGAAAGAGTTAAGAAGTATAGAAACAACTTTAAGCCTAGAAGATCTAAAGAATGTTATTATGAAAATGATGAAGAACTTGAAGCTAGTATGGAGAAAACTTTAAGTGAAAGTGATATTGAGAATAATGATGATATAGGATTTGTAGCAATTAAAGAAGAAAATCCAAAAAATAAAATTAAGGAAAAGCTTTAGTTTTTCAAGTAGAAAAGAAAGCTAATTGGATTATAGAAAGCTTTAGTTCACATCATATGACTGGAGACATGAAAAAGTTCATAAAGTTTAACAATTATGATGGAGGAGTTGTTAGAGTTGGAAACAATGCACCTTGTTTGATTAAGGGTATATGATCTATTACTCTTGATGGAAAGACTAACACTGGTGATGTATACTTTGTGGATGGTTTGAAACATAATTTTTTGAGTGTTGGATAGTTAGTTGATTAGGGATATCAAGTTTGGTTTACTGAGAAAACTTATGTGATAAAAGATAGAGATGGTAATTTGATATGCACTGGATCTAGAACTAGAGGTAATGTATTCCAGCTGAATCCTACTGAGATGACATGTTTGATTACTAAGATCTATGACAGTTGGTTATGGCACAAAAGATTTTGTCATATAAACTTTGATAACATTGTGAAAGTGAGTACTACACTTGCAGTAAGAGATTTGCCTAAAATTATGAAGCCTACTAACATGATTTGCAAGGAATGTGTGATGGCTAAATAGAAGAGAAGCTCATTTCCTAGCAAGAATTTTACAACAGCAAAAAAGTTGGAAATTGTTCATACTAATTTGAGCAGTCCTACAAGGACTAGAGGATTCTATGGAGAAAGGTATTTTATGATTCTTGTTGATGATTTTACAAGAATGATGTGGATTGTGTTTCTTAAATAAAAATATGAAGCATTTGATAAGTTTAAGATCATTAAGAACAAAGTTGAGAATGAATCTAGAATGAAGATTAAATGTTTGAGATCAGATAGAGGTGGAGAATTTACTTCAAAACAATTTAACATTTTTTGTGAAGTGAATGGTATTAAGAGACAGTTTTCAGCCCCTAGGACACTTGAACAAAATGGTTTTGCAGAAAGGAGGAACAAATCAATAACTGAAGCAACAAGAGCTATGTTATTTGAGAATGACTTGGTGAAGATATTTTGGAGAGAAGCAGTGAACACAATAGTGTATACAATGAACAAAGTACAAATCAGAGTAGACACATACAAGACACCCTATGATGTAGGTGTTAGAAAGTAAAGTCCATGAAGATAACTGAGAGGAGGGGGGGTGAATCAGTTATCTAATAATTATAACTTTTATCAACTTCAACAACATTAAACCATGTAAGCAATATAATTACCAACCATAGAAAGATATGCATACACAATAACACAATGACACAAGATATGTTGAATAGGGAATGTCTTGATCAAAGAGTAAACCCGAGTGGGAATGATGCTCACAAAAGATGCACTAATATGAATATTCCTTGTGAAAGGATGGATTCTATTAGGAGTCTTATGAAATACATTAAGTACATATGAATCCCTGTTAGGAGATTTTGAAGTACTCTTAAAAGATTCTAACCCTATTAAGAGTTATGGAAGACAGAAGGACCCACTACCCAAACAGATTCAACGACAAGATCACTAAACACACTATCCAACTGATCTCTAGATTATTCAATTTCAGATCTCTGTACTTCGCATGTCTTCACAAACACATTAGCTCTTTTCTTCACTTCATGCATACATCATCACATCCAACCATATTACAACCATATTACCACAATATTACAACAAGGAAAAACATTCCTTCCTTTATACCACACTCAAGTAATTACAAATGAGTTGGCATACAATTACAAAATAAAAGTATGCTACATCAAAATTACACAAAACTGTCAGCTTCCAACTACAATAATTCTCCACTTGTGTGACCTAAAATTTTTTGCTATCATCCACATCACTATAAATGTGTCTTCAACTTCCCTTTAACTATGCAAAACTAGATTCCATCCTAATTAGGAGATATCATCCAATTTCCACAAACCGCTACTCAAGAACATTGCTTGAATACTGCTTCCACCAAAATGCTCATAACTTCCATGAATAAATGAATTACTGTCTACACTCTTAACCATAAACATATAGCATATCAAAGAGTATATCCTAAAAATCACATAGTTCCAACTACAATATCCCACGTGCGCTAATCCAAACATTGTCTGCCTCTCTGCAAGTCTCTGGTAGATCAGTGTGTTGACATCAATGACAATCATAGTCATGAATGCAACAAAAAATGCTACAGAATGGCTTCCAAACATTCAACATTCATTCCTAACAATCTCCCCATTGGAATTGATGGTAACATAGATGAAAAAACATCCAATGTTCGAAAAATCCAATACTACAACACTGCTGCTTCTAGAAAAAATATTTCAAATCCTCTTCATCAATTAAATCTTGCTTCATTTTCATGTTCAGATAGTACAAATGGTTTTTTCATGTACACTTCTCCCCATTGACATCAATGATAGAAATCTCATCATCATGTCAACAACAACTCTAATGTCATAAAATACAATTCAGAAAATACATTCACTAGAGTCCTCATGACTCAACTCAGATACACATACTCCCCCATAGAGGAAGTACCAACATCCACTCCAAAAGAAAGATAAGGCTCATATACCACTGGACGGATGCAATCAAATACATCAATTCTCAATGGTAGGCTAGGGCATAACCCCAAGCATACCTCTTAGATACTCAAATGTATCCTTAGGCAAAGGCTTTGTAAATATGTCTGCTATTTGCTCCTTTGTACTTATGTACTCAAGTCTAACTTCTTTCTCAACAACTTTCTCTCCTACAACATGATACTTAATCTCTATATGTTTTGTCTTAGAATGTAATATAGTGTTCTTAAACATACTGATTGTTCTGGTGTTGTCACTTTATTCCAATATCCTTCAGCATTTGCTTCATCCAAATTATCTGGTTACAATTGTTTGCTGCTGCTACATATTTTGCTTCTGCTATGCTCTATGAGATAAAATTCTACTTCTTGCTTATCTAGGAAACCAATCTTTCTTTGTTTCTTACTACTTCTCCTTGTTCATTCATCTTGTTTTTGAATACCCATTTAGTTCCAGTAACATTCTTGTCTTTAGGTCTAGGGACCAATTCCCATGTCTTGTTCTTTTCAATCTGATCAAGCTCTTCTTTCATAGCATTAATCCAATTTTCATCTTCACAAGCTTCACTAGTAGTTTTAGGTTCAATTTTAGAAATCAAACATAACTGTTCTTGAACCTTATTCAGAGTTAGAACTCCTCTTTTGATGCTTCCAATAATTTTCTCAATAGGATGATTTCTTGAAAAACTCTTGTTAGGTGTCACTATCTTAGATCTCACTTTAGGTGTAGGTTCTTCAATGACTTCACTGTGGTTTTCATTCAACAAATCACTGTCAGTCTCATAAAATAATTCAGTAGATCCAGTGTTAGGTTTAGGATGAGATTCTTCATCTGATTCATAAACAAGCATTCTTTCTTGAATTTTGAACTTTTCATCAACTTTAACATTTGTGCTCTCAACAATACTCTTAGTTCTTTTATTGTAACATCTACAGGCTTTTCTTTTTAAAGAATATCCAAGAAATATACCTTCATCACTTCTAGGATCAAACTTTCAAATATCATCATCTCTTTTTATATAACATTTGCTTCCAAAAATTCTAAAATACTTAACTGAGGGTGCATGTCCAAACCATAATTCATAGGGTTTCTTGTCTATGTCTACTCTAATTTGTACTTTGTTCATTGTATACACTATTGTGTTCACTGCTTCTCTCCAGAATATCTTTGCTAAATCATTGTCAAATAACATAGCTCTTACTGCTTCAGTCACTGATTTGTTTCTTCTTTCTACAATAGCATTTTGTTCAGGTGTTCTAGGGGCTAAAAACTATCTCTTAATGCCATTTTCTTCAGAAAAGGTGTTAAACTCTCTAGAAGTAAATTATCAACCTCTATCAGATCTCAAACATTTAATCTTCATTCCAAATTCATTCTCAACTTTATTCTGAATGATCTTAAACTTATCAAATGCTTCAGACTTTTCTTTAAAAAATGCAATCCACATCATTCTTGTAAAATCATCAACAAGAATCATAAAATACATTTCTCCATAGAATCCTCTAGTCCTGGTAGGACCACTCAAATCAGTATGAAAAATCTCCAACTTTTGTGTAGATGTAAACTTCTTACTGGGAAAAGAACTTCTCTTCTATTTAGCCATCACACATTCTTTGCAAATCATGTTAGTAGGCTTCATAATTTTAGGTAAATCCCTTACTGTAAGTGTAGTACTCACTTTCACAATGTTGTCAAAGTTTATATGACAAAACCTTCTATGCTATAACCAACTATCATCAATCTTAGTAATCAAACATGTCATCTCAATAGGATTCAAGTGAAATACATTACCTCTAGTTCTAGATCCAGTTCCAATCAGATTTCCATCTTTGTCCTTTATCACACAAGTTTTCTCAGTAAACCAAACTTGATATCCCTTATCAACTAACTGTCCAACACTTAAAAGATTATGTTTCAATCCATCCAAAAAATAAAGATCATCAGTATTAGTCTTTCCATCAAGAGTAATAGATCCTATACCTTTGATTAATTAAGGTGCATTGTTTCCAACTCTAACAACTCCTCCATCATAATCATTAAAATTTATGAAATTTTTCATGTCTCTAGTCATATGATGTGAACAACTAGTGTCTTATAATCCAGTCAGCTTTCTTTTCAACTTGGGAAACTAAGGCTTTTTCTTCCTTAACATCAGTTTCAAGATTATCTTCTTTAATTGCTACAAATCCTATGTCATCATTATTCTTAGTATCACTTTCACTTAGAGTTCTCTCTATACTAGCTTCGAGATCTTCATCATTAGCATAATAACATTCCTTAGATCTTCTAGGTTTGAAATTGTTTCTGTACTTTTTAACTCTCTTAGGACACTTAGATGCAAAATGACCATATTCTTGACAAGTCCAACATTTACAAATTTTCTTACCATTTGGTTCTTTCTTCACAAGAAAGGCAATAACTTCTTCAATCTTCTTATCTTCTTCATTTCTAGATCTTCTGCTACTAGCATAATCTCTGCTCACACTGATGCTTCTTTAAAAAGTAGGGGGAACACTAAGAGCATTGAATGCTATCTCCATTCTAGGAAAGTCTCCTGATAACCTCAAGTTCATCTCTGCTACTTCCAATCTTCCAAGAAGAGTCTCTCTTGTAAAATTTGTAATAAAAGGTATAACTTGTTCAATGATCTGTATTGTCTGCTTGAATATAAGATTCAATGTCCTTAGAATTTTCTGTATCACTTCATTTTCTGTCTTTGTTCCTCCACAAGATTTTATGGCTGGAACAACTTTTGACATTCTACCAATATAGCTTCTAACAGATTCATCTTCCAACATTCTTATATCTTCAAATGCACATATCCAATTATGTAATCTAACTCTTTTTGCGTGTTCATCACCTTCAAAATTAGAGTGTAAAGCATTCCAAATTTCATTAGATTTTTTCAAACATTTTACCTGACCGTACTCATTCTTCAAAAGGGCTATCAAAAGTGCTTCTCTTGCAAGTATGTTACACATGAATATATCTCTCTCATCGGCAGTACATGTTTCAAGATTGTCCTCTTTAGTGATTCTTATCATTTTTTCTAATCAACCAATAACCCGGTCCTAAACATAGTAGGTGTGTCTTCATCTTTTCTTTCTAGCTATCAAAATTTACACCATCAAACTTAGGGCTTTCTTTTCTGAAATTCAACATGGATCTCCTTTAGCTGTTAAACTTCTTTTTCAAGGATCTATCACTCTGATACCAATTGCTAGAAAGTAAAGTCCACCAAGATAATTGAGAGGGGGGGGATGAATCAGTTATCTAATAATTATAAATTTTATCAACTTCAACTGCATTAAACCATGTAAGCAATATAATTACCAACCATAGAAAGATATTCATACACAATAACACAATGACACAAGATATGTTGACTAGGGAACGTCTTGATCAAAGAGTAAACCTTGGTGGGAATGATGCCCACAAAAGATACACTAATATGAATATTCCTTGTGAAAGGATGGACTTTGTTAGGAGTCTTATGAAATACATTCAGTACATATGAATCCCTGTTAGGAGATTTTGAATCCCTGTTAAAAGATTCTAATCCTGTTAAGAGTTATGGAAGACAGAAGGACCCACTGCCCAAATAGCTTCAATGGAAAGATCATTGAACACACTGTCCAAATGATCTTTAGATTATTCAATAGAATAATAGAAAATATGTTACCTCCTTCCTTACTATGCCAAACCACATTCTTTACTTCACCAAATTTCAATTTCAGATCTTTGTACTTCACATGTCTTCCTTCACAAATTCGCTTTCACAACTGCATTAGCTCTTTTCTTCACTTCATGCATACATTATCACATCCAACCATATTGCCACCATATTACCACAATATTACAACAATATTAAAACAAGGAAAAACATTCCTTCCTTTATACCACACTCAGGTAATTACAAATGAGTCGGCATACAATTACAAAATAAAAGTTTCCACAGACTACATCAAAATTAGACAAAAATGTTAGCTTCCAACAACAATAATTCTCCACTCGTGTGACCTCAAAGTTTGCACTATCATCCACATCACTATCAATGTGTCTTGAACTTCCCTTTAACTTTGCAAAACCAAATTCCATCCGGATTAGGAGATATCATCCGATTTCCACAAACCGCTACTCAGGAACACTGCCTGAATACTGCTTCCACCAAAATGCTCATAACTTTCATGAATAAATGAATTAATATTTGCTCTATCAACCATAAAAATATAACATATCAAAGAGTATATCCTCAACATCACATATTTCCAACTACAATATCCCACGTGCACTAATCCAAACATTGTCTGCTTCTCTGGAAGTCTCTGGTAGATCACTGTGTTGACATCAATGACAATCATAGTCATGAATGCAACAAAAAATGCTACAGAGTGGCTGCAAAACATTTAGCATTCATTCCTAATAGCAGGAGCATCCTGGGTGTAAGAGCAATCTTGCATCAACCAAAAAATATTTCTGGTTTCTTTTTAATAAGGGCTATCTTGTGAAGAGCTTCTATTTTTGGAAATTTACTATTTTTAGTAATTTTTCTGTTCATGCTTAGAATGGTCTATTTTCTTCCTTGGAGGTTCATTTTGGTTATATCAGTTGGCCAGTAAAGTTTCATTGCCAGATCAAGTCTAGTTTTGAAGATATTGAAAATTTTTGGTATTAGCAGTAGGGTACAGAAACTTCAAACTCAGTTTTTAAGGATTTAGAGGCCCTAGATGAGGTCGAAACTTCAACTAAATGAAGCTTTCTTGATTCAAGTGTTGTAGAGCACTTTGCCCCCTTTTTCAAATGGGGTTATAATAGTGAATCAGGTCAACAGGTGATGATTTATGGTCTGTAGAATTTGGGTCACCTAAAATAGTGGAAAATGATTTTCCTTCAAAAATTTTGTTTGGGTTTCAAAAGTTATTTTTGTTAATATGATTTAGAACAACAGAGACGGGGGATGAATCAGTTGGTCTTAGGTCTAGATGTATAAAAAAACTTTTAAACTCTTCAACAAATCAGATCCAACAACCAATAGCTACTCGATCATTACTGATTACATAACAGAAACATATAACAGTGCAGTCCACTATTTAATAGTATCTAACTTGTAAAACATAGAAATGTTCAAACCAAAACATTCAAATAAGTATTAACACTAGGATTTATAGTGGAAACCTAATTAGGGAAAAACCACTTTGTAACATGTTACTATTATTTTCACTCTTTTGAAGTGAGCTCTATGAAAAGCCAACCCTGTCAAAGGTTACAAACACACTTTCAAGTGCGACCCGGTTAAAGGATTTCAACCACTCTGTTAAAAGTGTGCCTTGTTATAGGACTTACATACCTCCCATTAGAATGCAACCTTGTTCAAAGGATTTATACAAATGACTGTTAGGTCAACCTCTGTTAAAAAGGATTTTGATTGATACAATGCTTAGAAAGTAATAGTAGTATTGATCTGAGAAACATACAACTCACTTTGCAAATATTAGATCTAATTCTGTACACATGTGTTGGCTTACTGACTATGAACCTTTTCCATCTCCATCACTGATCTACTTGGAAATCTCTTCAAGCAATCACACCACTTCTCCTTTAGCCTTTTCTACTTAAACAATCAATAAAATCAACAATATTTCCAACATCCACTCTCTCTCAACCTCATGCTTAGGTTTCCTTAATACTTCCTCAATTAGGTCAATACATCTTTTTCCATTTAATCTCCTTTGTAGATCTTAGGGTTAGGTCAGATTCATCGACTCCTTCCAACTTTATGTTCTTCATCTATCCTTCTAGAAATATCTCAAATCTCTTAATAGATTTACAATAAAACATTTTACAGTGCAATAAATGCTTCCATACAATCAATAAATAAAGTCAACACATTTTACATAATCCAAGAATTCAACTATGTCAGATGGAAATCTGAATTCTTCCTCAAATGTAAAATACTGATGCTCAGTCAATACAGTGTTCAACTCCTCGGTCTTCATTAGAAAGCTGGGTCACCACAAAAACTATTTCCTCAACAATTAACTGATGTTCGATCAACACTGATTTTACTTAGCATATACTAGCTCGATTGACACTAACATCACTCAGCTTAAACTAAATTTTTTCACTTTTGCTCGGTTAAGCATACTAGTTTAGTCTTCATTCTTACTTAGATAAATAATAGATTGTCTTATCATTGTGCCACATAATCAAGTACTCATTGAAGTATCAAGATAACTCAACCTTTCCTTTGGTGTTATTGTTACCAACCTTGCCTATCCCCTTCTCAACAATCAAATAGATATAGTACTTTCTTAGATAGCAACAGTCTTACCAGTTAAGGTTTGACATCAATGACAATACAACAATTGCTTTAATTGTAGTTTCTAATAATTTTGAGGTGACTATGATGTAATAAATTGTAAAATAAAATAATTCTAAGTTTGGTCAGCCTTATTGGCCAAAATTCTGGAACCTTCCCAGGCAATGGGAAATTGCCTATATATGAAAACTTCTAGTGCTGTCTTAGGTAGTTCAGAGTAGTTCAGAGTAGTTTTGGGTAATAATTCAAGGCTTTGTCCTATAGAATAATGTAAGGGAAATGCCCATGTGGCTTTGCATATTGTAATTCTAAAATTTGTAATTCCACATTTGTGGAGATAATAAGAAGCCCATTTTCTATTCTTGCAAATTGTTGTTGTTTCTCTATTTCTCTTATGTGTTTGTGGTATTAAGGGGAGCACCCTTCATCACCCTATGAACTATGGTTTGGACATGCACCATCAGTTAAGTATTTTAGAATTTTTGGAAGCAAATTTTATATTAAGAGAGATGATGACATTGGGAAGTTTGATCCTAGAAGTGGTGAAGGTATATTTCTTGGATATTCATTAAAGAGAAAAGCTTGTAGATATTACAATAAGAAAACTAAGACTATTGTTGAGAGCAAATGTTAAAGTTGATGAAAAGTTTAGAATTCAGGAAATAATGCTTGATTATGAATCAGATGAAGGAACTCAGCCTAGACCTAATCTAGAGACTACTAAATTATTCTATGAAACTAACAGTGATTTATTGAATGAAAGCCACAGTGAAGAAACCATTAAAGAGCCTACAATAGAAGCAAGTACTAAGACAGTGACACCTAACAAGAATCTATTAAGGAATCATCCCACTGAATAGATTATTGGAAGCATAGACAGAGGAGTTTTGACACAAAATAAGGTACAAGAATAATTATGTTGGATTTCTCAAATTGAACCTAAATCTACTAGTGAAGCTTGTGAAGATCAATATTGGATTAAAGCTATGAAAGAAGAATTGGATTAGATTGAAAAGAACAAGACATGGGAATTGGTCCCTAGACCTAAAGATAATAATGTTATTGGAACAAAATGGGTATGCAGAAACAAGATGAATGAACAAGGAGTAGTAAGGAAGAAGGCAAGATTGGTATGTAAAGGATACTCACAGAAAGAAGCAATTGACTATAAAGAAAATTTTGCACCAGTAGCAAGAATTGAAGCAGTGAGAATGTTTTTGGACTATGTAGCTTACAAGAAATTCAAAGTGTATCAGATGGATGTGAAGTCAGCATTTCTGAATGGAGAATTAGAAGAAGAAGTTTATATTGAGCAGCCGGAAGGTTTTCCTTTAACTCAAGAAGGAGACATGGTATGTAAACTAAAGAAAGCTTTATATGGACTGAAGCAAGAACCTTGAACTTGGTATGCGAGATTGGATAAGTATTTGCTAAAATCAGGATTTACAAAAGGAACAACTGATAGCAACCTGTATACAAAAGAAATTGAAAATGGTTTATTGGTTGTAGTTATTTTTGTTGATGATATTATCTTTGGAGGAGAAGACGAAGCCAGTGATAAATTTGTAGATGAAATGAAGACTGAATTTGAAATGAGTATGATTGGTGAAATGAAATACTTTTTAGGATTGTATATAACACAGAACAATGATGGTATCTTTGTAAGTCAGACAAAGTACTTGAATGATTTATTGAAGAGATTTGAAATGGAGAATTGTAAACCAGTCGAAACACCCATGGTAACTGGACACAAGTTATCTAGTACAGATGAGACTCCTGCAGTGGAATAGAAAAAGTACCGATCTATGATTAGAGAATTGTAGTATTTGACTCATACAAGATCTGATATAGCACATTCAATTGGAATTGCAGAAAGATTTCAAGCTGAACCCAGGGAATCACATTATGTAGTAGTAAAGAGGATACTAAGATACTTAAGAGGCACAATTGAGTATGGATTATGGTATGAAAAATATGATAATTTTACCCTATGTGCATATATAGATGCTAATTGGGGAGGTAGTTTTGATGATAAAAAGAGCACCAGTGGTGGAGCATTTTTCCTTGGAGGAAGATTGGTTTCTTGGCTAAGCAAGAAGAAAAATTATATTTCACATAGCACAATAGAAGTAGAGTATGTGGCAGCAACAAATAATTGTAATCAAATAATTTGGATGAAACAAATGCTGAAGGATATTGGAATAAAATTTTTTGAGACTGTTGTTATAAATTGTGATCACACCAGCACAGTTAGTATGTCTAAGAACCTTGTGTTACCTTCTAAGACAAAGCATATACAAATAAATTATCATGTAGTGAGAGAGAAAGTTGCAGAGAAATAAGTTAGAATTGAGTATAGAAGCACAAAGGAGTAGATTGCAGACATATTTACAAAACCTTTTCCTAAGGACACATTTGAGTATCTGAGAGGTATGCTTGCGGTTATGCCCCAGCCTACTTTTGAGAAGTGATGCAGATGGTTGCATCTATCTAGTAGTATATGAACCCTATCTTTCTTCTGGATTGGATGGTGGTACTTCTCTTAGGAATGAATGCTTGGCAATCATTCTGTAGTAGTTGTTGTTCCATTCATGACTATGATTGTCATTGATGTCAACACAGTGATCTTTTGGAGACTCGCAAAGAAGTAGACAATGTTTTGATTAGCGCACGTGGGATATTGCTGTTGGAGCTATGTGATGTTGAGGTTATATTCTTTGATATGTTATATGTCTATGGTTAAAAGCATAGATAGTAATTCATTTATTCATGAAAGTTATGAGCATTTTGGTGGAAGCAGTATTCAGGCAGTGTTCCTGAGTAGCGGTTTGTGGAAATCAGATGATATCTCCTAATCGGGATGGAATCTAGTTTTGCACAGTTAAAGGAACATTTGAGACACATTAAAAGTGACATGGTTCATAGCGCAAAATTTGACATCATATGAGTGAAGATTTATTGTATTTGGAAGCTGACAGTTTTGTGTAATTTTGGTGTAGCATGTGGAAACTTTTATTTTGTAATTATATGTTGACTCATTTGTAATTATTTGAGTGTGGTATAAAGGAAGGAATGTTTTTCCTTGTTTTAATGTGTATGTGTGGAAGCATGGTATGGTTGAATACAAATGTATGCATGAAGTGAAGAAAAGAGCCAATGAAGTTGTGAAAGAGAAATTGTGAAGGAAGACATGCGAAGTATAGAGATCTGAAATTGAGATCTGGTGTAGCAATGAGTGCAGTTTGGCATAGTGAGGAGGTAAAATATTTCATATTATTTTTATGAATAATCTTAAGGTCAGTTGGACAGTGTGTTCAGCGATCTTACCATTGAAGCTGTTTGGGCAGTGGGTCCTTCTATCTTCCATAACTCCTAACAGGGTTAGAATCTTTTAACAGGGATTCAAAATCTCCTAAAAGGGATTCATATGTACTGAATGTATTTCATAAGACACCTAACAGAGTCCATCCTTTCACAAGGAATATTCATATTAGTGCATCTTTTGTGGGCATCATTCCCACCGGGGTTTACTCTTTGATCAAGAGGTTCCCTAGTCAACATATCTTGTGTTATTGTGTCATTATGTATGAATATCTTTCTATGGTTGATAATTATATTTCTTACATGGTTAAATGGTGTTGAAGTTGATAAAAGTTATAATTATTAGATAACTGATTCAGCCCCCCCCCTCTCAGTTATCTTGATGGACTTTACTTTCTAACAATTGGTATCAGAGCAGCAGGTCCTTGAAAGGAAAGTTTAATAGCTTAAGAAGATCCATGGTGAATTTCAGGAAAGAAAGCCCTAAGTTTGATGGAGTAAATTTTGACAGCTGGAAAGAGAAGATGAAGACACATCTACTATGTTCACGACCAGATTATTGGTTGATTACAAAGAATGATAAGACTATCATTGAAGAAGATAATCTTGAGACATGTTCTAATGATGAGAATGATTTATTCATGTGTAACATACTTGCAAGAGAAGCACTTTTGAGAACACTTTTGGAGAATGAATATAGTCAGGTAAAATGTTTCACAAAATCTCATGAAATTTGGATAGCTTTACAATCTACTTTTGAAGGTGATGAACATGCAAAGAAAGCTAGATTACATAATTGGATATGTGCATTTGAAGATATAAGGATGATGGAAGATGAATCTTTTAGAAGCTATAGTGGTAGAATGTCAAAAATTGTTACAGGGATAAAATCTTGTGGAGGAACAAAGATAGAGAATGAAGTGATATGGAAAATTCTGGGGACATTGACTCCTATATTTAAGCAGACAACATAGATGACTGAACAAGTGATACCTTGTACAACAAACTTTACAAGAGAGACTCTTCTTGGAAGATTGGAAGTAGCAGAAATGAACCTGAGGTTATCAAGAGACTTACCTAGAATGTAGACAGCATTCAGTTCTCTTAGTGTTCGCCCTACTTTGTCAAGAAGCATCAGTGTGAGTGGAGATTATGCTAGCAGCAATAGATCTAGAAATGAAGAAGACAAGAAGATTGAAGAAAGTATTGCCTTGCTTGTGAAAAAAGAACTAGATGGTAAGAAATTTTTTAAATGTTGGACTCGTCAAGAATATGGTCATTTTGCATCTAAATATCCTAAGAGAGTTAAGAAGTACAGAAATAATTTCAAGCCTAGAATATCTAAGGAATGTTATTATGCTAATGATGAAGATCTTGAAGCTAGTATAGAAAGAATTCTAAGTGAAAGTGATACTGAGAATAATGATGACATAGGATTTGTAGCAATTAAAGAAGAAAATCCTGAATCTGATGTTAAGAAAGAAAAAGCCTTAGTTTCTCAAGTTGAAAAGAAAGATGATTGGATTATAGATAGTGGTTGTTCACATCAAATGACTGGTGACATGAAAAAGTTCATAAAGTTTAACAATTATGATGGAGGAGTTGTTAGAGTTGGTAACAATGCACCTTGTTTGATTAAAGGTATAGGATCTATTACTCTTGATGGAAAGACTAATACTGATGATATTTACTTTGTGGATGGATTGAAACATAATCTTTTGAGTGTTGGACAGTTAGTTGATAAGGGATATCAAGTTTGGTTTACTGAGAAAACTTGTGTGATAAAGGATAAAGATGGAAATCTGATTGGAACTGGATCTAGAACTAGAGGTAATGTATTTCAGTTGAATCCTACTGAGATGACATGTTTGATTACTAAGATTGATGATAGTTGGTTATGGCATAGAAGGTTTTGTCATATAAACTTTGATAATATTGTGAAAGTGAGTACTACACTTGCAATAAGGGATTTGCCTAAAATTATGAAGCCTACTAACATGATTTGCAAAGAATGTGTGATGGCTAAGCAGAAGAGAAGTCCATTTCCTAGTAAGAAGTTCACATCAGCAGAGAAGTTGGAGATTGTTCATACAGACTTGAGTGGTCCTACCAGGACTATAGGATTTTATGGAGAAAGGTATTTTATGATTCCTATTGATGATTTTACAAGAATGATGTGGATTGCATTTCTTAAAGAAAAATTTGAAGCATTTCATAAGTTTAAGATCATTAAGAATAATGTTGAGAATGAATCTGGAATGAAGATTAAATGTTTGAGATCTAATAGAGGTGGAGAATTTACTGCTAGAGAGTTTAACACTTTTTGTGAAGTGAATGGTATTAAGAGATAGTTTTTAGCCCCTAGAACACTTGAACAAAATGGTATTGCAGAAAGAAGAAATAGAGCAGTGGCTGAAGTAGCGAGAGCTATGTTATTTGAGAATGATTTGGTAAAGAAATTCTAGAGAGAAGTAGTGAATACAACAATATATACAATGAAAAAAGTACAAATCAGGGCAGACACAGACAAGACAGCTTATGAATTATGGTTTGGACATGCACCCTCAGTTAAGTATTTTAAAATTTTAGGAAGCAAATGTTATATAAAGAGAGATGATGATATTGGAAAGTTTGATCCTAGAAGTGATGAAGGAATTTTTCTTGGATATTCTTTGAAGAGAAAAGCATATAGATGTTACAATAAGAGAACTAAAACTATTGTTGACAGTGCAAATGTTAAAGTTGATGAGAAGTTCAAAATTTAGGAAAGAATGCTTGATTACGAATCTGATGAGGAAGCTCATCCTAAGCCTAACACTGAAACTACTGAGTTATTCTATGAGACTGATAGTGAATTGTTGAATGAGAGTCATGCTGAAGAAATTGGAGAGGAATCTAGAGAAGAATCTACAGTTGAAGCAAGATCTAAGACTATGACCCCGAATAGGTATTTATCAAGACATCATCCTCTTGAACAAGTTATTGGAAGTTTGGACAGAGGAGTTCTGACTCGTAATAAGGTACATTTATGTTTGATTTCTCAAATTGAACCTAAATCTACTAGTGAATCTTGTGAAGATGAACATTGGACTAATGCTATGAAAGAAGAACTAGATTAGATTGAAAAGAATAGGACATGGGAATAGGTTCCTAGACCTAAAGACAAGAATGTGATTGGAGCTAAATGGGTATTCAGAAACAAGATGAATGAACAAGGAGAAGTAGTAAGAAATAAAGCAAGATTTCAAGCTGAACATAGAGCATCACATTATGCAACAGTAAAGAGGATACTAAGATATTTAAGAGGCACAATGGACTATGGATTATGGTATGAATATTCTAATGATTTTACCCTATGTGCATATATAGATGTTGATTGGGGAGGTAGTGTTGATGATAAGAAAAGCACCAATGGAGGAGCATTTTTTCTTGGAGGAAGATTAGTTTCTTGGCTAAGCAAGAAGTAGAATTGTATTTCATAGAGCACAACAGAACTAGAGTGTGTAGCAGTAGGAAACAATTGTAACCAGATAATTTGGATGAAGCAAATTCTGAAAGATATTGGAATTAAGTTTGTTGAGCCTATTTTTATACATTGTGACAACACCAGCATAGTTAGTGTTGGCATTAAGTATGTTTGTCATTAGTGACAACACTTATTCAAACTCTATGTGTTTACCAAGCATACAAGACAGTGTTTAATGAGCAGACAGGACAGTGTTTACCGAGCAGACAGAACAATGTTTACCAAATAGACCAAGATTTGTAGTGCTTACCAAGTTATCATTACCAAGTGATGAAATGAGCAGTGTTTACCGAGTGCCAGCATGGTAAATAGGGAATTCAATTTCTACTGAGTGACACTATATCTACCGAGTCTCTAGTATATACCGAGTTCGAAACTACAACTGAGTGATTAGTATAGACCGAGCCTCCACTTCTATTGAGAGCATGATGATTTTGAGTAACATAGTGGATGCCAAGTATCAGAAAGTCACTAAGTTAGTTTGCAGTAACCGAGTAACTATATTTGGG
This sequence comes from Chamaecyparis obtusa, assembly GCA_027943335.1. Taxonomy (NCBI): domain Eukaryota; kingdom Viridiplantae; phylum Streptophyta; class Pinopsida; order Cupressales; family Cupressaceae; genus Chamaecyparis; species Chamaecyparis obtusa. The sequence continues at coordinate 975,828 of BSBK01003377.1, read as the reverse complement.
CTGACTCAGTAATATTTGTGTTAGCTTGTTTAAGAGCCAACTTTATAATTATTTTGTAATTGTTTTGGATTGATATATAAACAATGTTTTGTATCATATCCAAGGTGTGAAGTAGTGAAGTATGAAAAAGAGAGAAAGGTAGAGATAAGCGAATTATAAAGGGCTACAACAATATAAGAAGCAACAAAGATCTATCCATCACAGAAGGTGATTAGTACATCAAAGAATCTTAATCAGCAAGTACAGTTGCAAGTAAGAGATCTAATGTTTCATCCTAACAGGTGAATCAACTTAAAATCCTTTAACCAGGTAGACTTAACAGTCTTTGTAAAATCTCTTAACCAAGTGCATACTTTATTGTATGTTTGTAAATCCTCTAACAAGGTGGACCTAGTTGTCCTTATTGCTCCTAACAGGGCAGATCATCAGAAGTGATCATTGTAAGCCTTAACGGGAAAACTTTATACTATAGTATTGAAGTTTTGTGGATATCATCCCCACCCCAGTTTTACTTTCTATTTGGAAGGTTTCTGGGTCACCAAATCTCTATGTTCAAAGTGTTATGAATGTTTTATTCTTTCTATTACTCATGCATGCAATCAGATTATCAATCTAATGTTATTTGAAATATGGTTAAGATCTGAATTTGTTAAAAGTTTTGAAATTACTGATTCACCCCTCCCCTCTCAGTAACCTGGATAGTCTTGAATATTTCCAACAATTGGTATTAGAGCTTTGTGGTTCTCAGGATAAAGTTTGACAGCTTGAGAAAAGATTCAAGACAATGGAGATATTCAAACTTAACAAAGTAATTGAGAATGAAAAGCTAGATCTAGAAATAGCCATAACTCAACTCAAGGAAGCAAAAGAGCATCTTTGCCAATCCCTAAAAAGAAGGAAGGAACTTGCAAATCAGATTAATGACCACTAGTATGTTGAAGAAAAGATTGAATACTTTTTCCCTTCAAGAAGCTCAGATGAAGCAAACAATGCAATCAAAGAACTTCTAGAAAAGAGTGGATCTCTGCAAGAAGAGGTAAGAAAATTGAAAAGAGAACAGGAAATTCAGTCAACAAGATTTTGTGAAATCTTGGAACAAAGAAACAAGATGAAAGATGAAATAGATGGAAAGAACAATGAAATCTAGAATCAAACCCTTCAGCTAGAAAACCTTATTGATCAAGTCTCCAATGCAAATGAAGAAATCTTGACTCTGAGATCAGAAAATGAAAATATAAGAGAGGAGCTGAGATCTGAAAAGCAAATCAATTTAAGATTGATGAATGACCTAGATACTGAAAGGCAAATCAATGAGAGAATGTTGAAATCTCAAGAAGATATGAATCAGGTGTATGAATGAAACCTTCATAAGCAAAAAGGAAAAGTAGGACTTGCATACAAAGAGGAAGGTGAATCCTCCAAACAAGGTACTCAAAAGAATCAGAAACTCACTTGTAATCACTGTGGCAAAATTGGTCATACTTCAAACAAATGATGGAACAATAGAAAAGAAAAATTCAATGGAAAATGTTACAATAGCAATCAGCATGGTCATAAAGAAAATGAATGCAAGGAGAAACCAAGATTTAAAGGCAAATGTCACAAATGTAGCAAACAAGGTCATAAGGCATCAGAATGAAAAACTAAAACACCCAATCCAGCAGAACAAATTATGAAAGCAATGTTTGGTTGGGATTACAACACTTGGTGTAGATGTCATTACTGTGGAGAATATGGGCACATTGGCATGAATTGTGTAAGGCATCACTTGAGAAAAAGGGATAGTACCATAAGATGTTATAAATGCACTAAGCTTGGTCACATAGCTAAAAACTGCATGAATTTAAGCAAAGTTAAAGATGAAAAGAAAGCAAAAGCATATAGCATCAGGAAGTAGATGAGACAACAGTGGATTCATAAACCTACCAAGAAAACTAGTCCAAGTAATGAAGTCACTCATGAAGAGAGTGGCTCTATCAACTCTAACTAAGTCTCCAAGAAAGCATTGGAATTGTATCCTCATAGACATATTCCAAACAGTTCCTAAATTGAAAGGAAGAAAGATCCAAATCAGTATGCAAGATATAGCAGGATCACAAGAAGGTCAGTATCAGTTACCACCGAGCAAGTTCGGGAGTAACCTAATTTCATTTGGTTACTGAGTAAGGTCAGAGTAGTATGAATTCATATGTTCTCCGAGTTGCAGAATCTTCACCAAGCATTTAATGCATAGTCGATGATAGTTTGTCGAATTCAATACCCTAATTCCTACGGAGCATTAATGTTAAAATTTTAACAAAAAGAATGAAATCAAGTTCATTCTTCACCGTGAATATTAGCATATTGAGCAGAGAAATTTCTAGTGCGATCAAGTGATTCGAAGCAAAATTTTGTAGCAGAAATTTCTTCGAAGAATTTTTCTTTTTCTACCAAGCTACCTGTTGGGTATCCTAAAATTTTTCGAGGTTTGAAGTCAAATTCATGGTTTAGGTCTCCATGCCAGTGTTTCTCCTGGACTAGGGTTTGTAAAGTGTCGTGAAAATGGTCTTGACATGTTCAGGAAAACCCTTACCCTAGGTTTTGTCTTCCAAAATGTTTCCTTTCGTTTCCAAACTTCATGTGGCTTTCTTGTTTCTTTTTCTTGGTTACCTTTAAATCACTTAAGTTTCTATTTGTGCACATGCGTATTTGCCCCTAGTGTTCGCTGAATCGGGAAATGTATTATCAAAGGTCAAAACCACTTAGCGATTCAGCGAATGAGTCATGTTCATGTTCATTATTAATATCAGTCGCCAGTTCTCTAGATCCTCCAGCGGTTATCCCAAACATCCAGCGAATTGGCGAATGCATTAAAGCCAAGCATCTAACCCTTTGTTCGCTAAGTCTCCAAGTGTTTCGGCGGTTTCATTTTCTTTTCCGAGAACTAGCGAATGATGGTTATCTCCAGTTCTCGCAATATCTGGCGGTCTTTTGAAATAATCCAGCGACTCAGCGAACACTGTGTTCGCTTGTTCTCAGAATCTGGCGGTCAAGGGTTGTTTCAACTAGAGAATTAGCGAATACCGTCGATTGCTTTCAAGATCAACGGCCCTGTTTTAATCTCAAGATATCTGTGGGTCCTGCATATTTGATCTGGCGAATGAGCGACTAAATGAAGATAATGCTATCCTCTAAATTTGGTGGTTCTGATGGTTTGCCTAAAAGGATTTCAGTGGAGATAAGTTTTCTTTGTTCGCTGATTCTCAGAATAAGTTGGTGATATGCTAAACCATTCAGCGATTCAGCGAAGCCTTTGGTCGCTAGTTCTCTTAATAAAAAGGTAAAGGTTAAAGCAATCTGGCGAATAAGTGAATCAATGGATGATAAGTTGTAAGGCTTCAGTCGCTTATTCTCGAAATGAAATTGTCACTGATATAGAGTATTTGGAGAACTAGCGAATGGCTTTGTTCGCTGATTCTCGGAATAAAATGGTCAAGGGTTTTGTTATTCAGAGAACTAGCGATAGCCATCGATTGATGAAGATCAACGGTTAATCTGGAATCCTGGTATAAAGTGATGATTAAGTTCAATGATTTAGCGACTCAGCGAAGGCAGTGTTCGCCAGTTCTCCAGACAGTCAAGCGGTTAAGTATATCTCTCAGTGAATGCGTGAACCCTTTGTTCGCTAGATCTCCAGGAAAATTGACCGTCAGTCATAAAATTAAGAGAATGGGAGATGGTTTCGTTCGCTAGTTCACCAAATGGTAATTGCAGGTTAACTGTGTAAGTGGGAACCCTTTATTCGCTGATTCGCGAAATGCTTGGATGGTTAAGGTTAGGATTCTGAGAACCCGTGAAGCTATAGTCGCTAGTTCTCCAGATGTGAACCAGGGTCGAACAAAGATTCAGAGAACTAGCGAAGCCAGCAGTTGCCAGTTCTCCGGTTGATAGCTAGGGTTAGCATTCTATTCAGCGATTAAGAGAAGCCATCAGTCGCTGGTTCGCTAAATGAGCTCAGATGAAAAAGGTCATAAAGGAAAAAGAAAAAAGGACCGTTGCCACATAGATAAAGTACTTTGTTGATATGGACATAAAACCAGTAAGCCATCAAATCAGCTTCAAGAAGAAAGATTGCATGACGCAAACAGTTTAAAAGTACAGAATCCTGATCATTCCCTCTTCACCTTGTTTTCAAGTAGTTTAATCTATCTGTCAACATCCGGACATGGCGAGCTCAAAATTTGAAATCTGCGGGTACATGAAATTGAATATGGGATCCATTAAGGAGATTTGCATTAACTGTGGTAGTTGCACACCTTGGATTCATATCGATAAATAAGTTGAAGCTCGTTGTTATTTGTTCAAGTTTCAGTCATTGAGAGTTTCTGTCTATCCAGAGCATTTCTGAGCATAAAATCATTTGAGATACAGAGAATTGGAGGTGTTCCTGTAGCAAAGATGAGTCAGCCTGAGAAGAGTGCAGCGTCTTCCAGTGGTAAAGCCAAGTCCAAAGCTGGTGAGGACAAGAATAAGCCTAATTTTTTAGATGAATTCCTGAAACTGTTGCCGGGCTCTAGTCAGAACAAGAGGGCTGCTGATGACGTGTTTCAAGATATTTTGGAACGATGTAGAGACCCAATCACTCTGGAATTCACAGGTTACACCATTTTCAATTTCTTTTACGGCAATAGGAATAAGCATGTTCCTGTATGTAATGGTTGGGTGCTAGGACTAGGAAAGATGGTTGTCCCTGACGTTTTCCTAGATATTGATTTAATTGTTGCCCTAGCCAGAAGATATGACCCTATCTCAAGGACAATCAGAAAAGAAGACCAATCACCCTTAGTTACTCTTGATAGGGGATCCTTTATGAAAGCTTTTGGTCTTTACACGTCCTTTTCCACTGAGATTGATTTGAACAAAGAAAAGGCAAGATACAGAAGCAATGTAGGGTCAGTAAAAGACCAATTGGTTAAGCATATGCCAAAATAGGACAAATATATAGCCCCCCTTCCTGCTAACATGAATGCCCCATACCAGTTCAAATCCCTTCATCATTATATGAGATATACTTGTTATGCATTATGTAGAGTTTTGGGAATGGATGGGAATGCAGAATTTTTACCAGCTGACTTGCTGATGATCATCCTGGATATTCAAAATCCTTTGGTAAACACTGATTATGATTACATCCAGTATGTGATCGATAGGATGCATCAGGGGCTAATGTCTGTCCAGGAAAGTAAACGCCCTATTGAGTTCATGCATTATTCTCTATTAATGCATTTGATTCTGTTTTTCAACATCAACAGTTTTGATGCAAACATGTTGAAACCAAGGTTCAGTTTCAAGGATCAGCACAACAAAGTGCAGTTGTGGGTGAGAATATGGAATTCTACATCTAATGAGGCAGATTTTTGTGTTTTTCAGAATTTCATTGTTTATCCTATTATCAGGATGTTGGGTATAAATGTCACTAGGTTATCTCCTAGAGTCCTCAGGCTTTTAAGACCACTGCAGTATGTGGATAAGTGGAATGGAAATCACAATTGGGGTGATTTCTACTTGGGAGATAATTCCACAATTATCAGAGTTTATGGCTGTCCCCAACCCCCACATTTATTACCAAAGTATGTGCCTCCGAGGTTGGCTTGTTTGGAATTTGTTTGGCAGCTTATGTGTATAGATAAAGAGCTCCTGGCCCCTCACAGAAAGGGTACATTCACACCTAGGCAATTCAAGGTAGGTGATTTCCTGATAGGAAAGAGGGCTTTTCCTCAAATCAGTGCCTGGCTACAACAATTCAAAATGGTTACTGGTGCTTGTAGGCACATAGATCCTGAGGATTTCATCAAGACTGCCAGGATGACTTACATCCCAAACATTGGTGTGATTAAAGAGCATGAAGGTTTGGATGAAGAAGATGTGATCAGAAAAATCTTAGATGAAGATGAAGTTAAAAGGAGATGGTACAGATTCTTTGATTTAGTAGATTTGTCCAACCAGTTGAAGGCATCTTAGATTCCTTTTGAGGGTTTTTTCCCTGATCTTCCTTATTTGAAGAGGATTGATGGGATGATTGAAAAGTACGACACCTTGGAAAATCAATTGGAAGGCTTGATTGATCAGAATGAGCCAGAGAAGAATAAGAAGAAAGATTATTCATCTTCTGATGAGGAAGAATTCACTGATGAGTCACAAGAAGAAGATAGTCCTCCACAGGTTGAGAGACCACCAGTTGTTGATCTTACTCAAGATCAACCAGAAATGCAGGATATCTCAGAGCCACCATTGAAGAGACAGAGGCTTGAGGAAGGTGAACCTTCAAGGCATGTGAGGCAAAGAAGGGAAATTGACAGAGCATCTGCTCTTGTACTAGGTGATAGGCCCTATCATCATCAATTGAGGAAAGCAATAAGAGCAGGCAAGAAGATAGCCACTGAGCAAGAAGATAGAGAAAAATCCTTATGGTTAGAGAAGGATATCAGAGAAGTCTATCAAGAGGAATTTTTGAGTGATGATCAGTTCATTAAGACTGATGAGTTCAAGAGCTTTCTCATTTGGAACAAGCAGCAAGAAGTGAAGAAAGCTCTGCCTGAAGGTATGGAGCCAAGTGAAGAAACTTTGAGAGCTCTTGCTTCATATGATCCTAGCCTTGATCCCATCACAGTGGACGAAGCCAGAGATTTGGTTAAATCAAGTGGAATGTTGTTAACCCCAGGATGGGATCTGACTTCTGCATTCCTCATTGATCAACTGAGAAAGCAACCAGAGGGTAGCCTCTCATATGAAGTTCACATTAGTGACATGATTAGAGGAAGTGGCCATGACCCTAAGTCCCAGGCTGTTGCAATGTGGTCCATGGCTCCCAAAACTCAGAAGCCATCTCTATTGAGTATAGAGGATAAGATGGAGGGGAATAAGATTATATGATCTGTACAAAATACAACAGACCTTGAGGTCTCCAAGGCAGTAACTCATTGGGCTAATCTGAATGAAGCCAAGACAGCTCAGCTGTCAGAAAGATATGCCAAATTGTTTGAGAGTTCAAGCATGGTAGCCAAGGACAGAGATCTGAAAATGATGAGGATCAAACAGTTGGAAGATGAGCTGGTAGAAATAAATGCCAAACTTGAGGAAGCCTCAAAAATAATTCCTCCTCCTCCTTTGCAAGTTGAGGTACCTGTTCAGGTAAATTTGGAGGCAATTGAGGGACCTGCTGAAGACTTGGAAAAGATAAAATTGGATGCATCCCCGGACACTATAGCCAAAATAGTGCAGTACAGGCGGGACAAAATAAAGGACAGGATGGATGCAGTTCATAAATCAGTCAGCCTGTTACATCAGACCAATCAAAAGGTGAATGACTATTTGGCCACCTTGGAACCACTCTATAGTATTTGGTTTGGGAGGAATTTATTGTTTGATAAGCTTGACAGTTTACAAGAACACAGGCCTGATATCCCAAACGTAGTAACTGATGTGTTTGAAAGGATTGGCCTGATAAGTGCAGCGTCAAAGTTTTTTAAAGGAAAATCAAACCAAATAAAGGCTAAGTTAGCCATGTTTGATAAAGATTACAGCAAGTATCTGCCCCCAGTATATGATGACAATGGAAAGGTGGTTAAGCTAGAAGATTGGAAGCTGTCAATGGGTCAGTTGGTCATCAATCAAGATGCCTTCCTAAAAGACAATAAGGCTTTGGACGTAGAAGGAACTAACAGTATAATTGATAGTTTATTCAAAGTTGAAAGTGATTGTATCAAGTTTATATCAGAAGTTAAAAATGTAACTGATTCTACATGGGAACGGCAAGTCAACTTGTTACAGGAGCTGCAGAGCTACAATTGGCCATCTGATGATGATGTGGCAGCTTGGGAAAAGCTAATCACAAAGAAGAAGAAGAAACCGGTCATCCAGCTGACGGAGGAGGAAGAAGAATAGATCCAACTTGGCACCTGATCCAGAATTTGAGGGAGAGCGTGTTCAAACAAAGAATGATGTAAGTTAGCCTGTAATGGCGGTCATCATTCATATGACAAACTTGGTAACTGCTCTGAAAATATCTACAAACAAAGGTGCCAGCTGCGGAAGTCATTCAGAACTGAAAATACGCCTTGCTGTCTTTGATTAAATATCTTTCTGTTTGTATTTTCTTTTGTTTTCTAGCACAATTTTCTATCAGCCATCCAAAGCTTGTTGCATCCTTTCGAGGATTCCAGGATGGTTGATTAGTATAAATAGTCGGTTCCTATTGTTGATCGAGGTTGGAAAATATTTTGTAAAGGAGAGGTCTGAAATATAGAACCTGATTTTCTGTGAAATCAAGGAAAATTGTACGAATGCATTTTTGTCAATTAATACAAATACACTGGAGTTCTGTTACTACAATCTGATTGTCTTTGCATGTGGAATGTTTTAGTTTCTTTATGCATTTAAATTGTAAGACAGTTTAAATACATCTTTCACAAGGTGAATGTAGGGGTTAAGCTTAAGTATCTTTCAAGGAAAGATTAAAATCTTAGGGGAGGTCTCTGGGAATTGAATATCTATATGTAGATTTGATGACAGGTTTAGGAATGGAAACAATGATATGTTAGGCATGTTATTGGAGTTTCATTGTATTCGTTTTAATAGATATATGTGAAGGTAGAGTTCGACTCTGATGCCCAGCGGATAAGGGACTGGTTTTAAGATCCACTTACATTCGTTTACCATCCAAATATATGATTGATTGACATTTTACTTAATATGCATAATTTTCAGACTTGAGTCATATTATGACAAGTTCATAAATATGTATTTCAGTGCTTTGTAGAAGCAATAAACGAGGTTAACCCTTCCCTGAGTTTTACTCTAAAAGGAAGAAGGATGAATATCCTTAAGCCATTGTATCGTGTTGCTGTTTTTATAGTCTATATCATGATGTTGTGTATCAGGATGATTTGGGCTATACTCAGAGTTTTAGCAACTTATTGATTCGGATTTTGAAAGCAGTAATAGAACAGTGAAGGAGCTAATTCTCAATTCATAGCTCAGCTGAACGTCGAATTGATAGAGGTACACCCGCCTGAGTATGTATTACTCGAAGTGAAGAAGGTTTTAACCTTAACACCTTAGTAGTTTGTAACTTGCTAGGTTACAGCCATTGGGATTATTTGAGTATTTGATTAATCTGCAGGTTCAAACACTAACAAAATTGGCGACTCTGCTGGGGATTTATTTTGATAGCCTGCAATAGGTTAGTGCAAATCTTGTCTATTGTATGTTTGTAGACCAGTAAAAGTTTTTTTTTTCATTCCCGCTTGAGTAGTGGGTGGCGACTCTAAAGAAATCTGTGTACCAGTTGCTGTTATTTGCAAAATTTTGTAAACATTGTTGTCATTTACAATGAGTCGACCAAGGAACACTAGGTCGTATTATAGGGATCATCCAGAAGATAATATAGGGGATGAACTCCACACACCAAGCAGAAAGCAATGGTCTAGGAGAGGCCAAAATAATGCTAGTTCCCAGGCTCATTCTCGAGAAAGATTTCGTGTCCCACTTCCTCATGAAACTTCTTCATCTTCTAGCGATCCTGAGCATGTCAAAAGGGTCGCACCAGAGGTCTATATGCAGAAAGAAGTAGTCACAGAAGTAGGTTTTTTCCCTGCTAGAGAAACCCTTGAACAACCTGATGAAACCTCTACTCCTGAAACAGCTTCTTATGATTCTGAGAAGTTAAGAGAGGAAGTGATTGCTTTGAGAGAAAAAGAACGTGAGCAATTAGCAGAAATTGCTAATAGAACGAAGATAAGGGAACATCAGCTTCGTGAATTGCTTCTGGAAAGGGAAGAACTCCTCAAAAGAACCAGGAGAAATGAGACCCATGTGAGTGATCTAAACCAGGATGTACAAGGTTTGGATAAAGAATTGTTTGGTGATATGCAAGCTTTGAGAAAGCAAGCTCAGGATACCAGGCCCAAACAAAGTGAATTTGAGGGAACAGGTCATGTCTTAAGACAACTGAATCCCTCTGAAATCAAAATAAACAAGGAGATTAAAATTGCTCCCGAGGAAATCCCTGATAAGGGAAAACAAAAGGTGGTGGGTGTTGCTATAAATGAACCGAAGAAGGTCGTGCCCATTCCTAATGTGCCTACTCAAGCTAGTGCAGATTTAGACAGAGCTAGGAAAGCAAAGGAGGATTTGGCTATGCAACTTGAGAAACTTGAGTTGGAGGCTGCTGCAGATGAAATGAAAAGGAAGATTGCCTTCCTACATGCTAACATGAATACATCTGCTAGTAGTTCTGTCCCTATTACCATAGGAACAACTTCATCCAGTCAGCCTAACATTGCAATTCCAAATACTCAAGCCTTTCATTCTGGACAATTTCCTAGTCAAGTTCCCTTGGTTTCTCAGGGTACAGTGGGAACTATACCTTGTCAAAATATTGCAATTACCCCTTCAAATCAGCCAATTATCCAAAGACGACCAGTTCATTTGGATAGATATAGGCCCTTGTTTTTTGATGGTATTCCTGGCCAACCTAATGCCATTCCTAATGAAATCAGGAAGAAGATCCCATTATTTACTGGGAATAATGTTATTACTTGTGAAGAGCATTTGAAGTTTTTCACAGATAAAGTTAATGACTATGAGATTGAGCATGAAGATGTCATTATGAAACTTTTTGTTCAATCATTGATTGAAGATGCTAGGGATTGGTACAGAGGGTTACCTGAGAACAGTATTGCTTCATGGGATGAATTTGTCAGGAGTTTTAAGGAGCAATATGCTGAACATGTGAATTCTAGTTACATGCTCAATGAATTCAATAATATCAAGAAAAATTATAATGAGAGCATGTCAGAATTCAATAGCCGGTTTCAAAAGGCTATGTACAAATTGTTCCAGGTTTTGAGGTTGGATGATGCAGTTTGCATGACCACTTATTTCAATTCCATGGATGGTAAGATGTCTTATCTCCTAAGAGATAAAAATCCCCGCACCCTTAGGGATGCATTTAAACTGGCCATAAATATTGAGAGTAACCGAAAGGCATCTGGCCAAATGTACAAAAGGGATGAGGGTAAATTGTGGAAAGAGACCAGACCACAACATGCAAGGCCTTTTAAAGAGGAGGATAAAGGACCAGGTGCTAACAAGGAGTTCCCAACAAGATTTGATAAAGGTGGTAGAAACTTTCAAGATGCAAGACCCCCTTATCAAAGGCAGGACAAGGCCCCTAATTTAAGAGATATGCCTTACAAAACTAATTGGAAGGATGGGAGACCTATTCTTGACAGTAATGAGGTACAAAAAGGGAGAGATACCCCAGATCCCTTAAAGAAGAATACAACACACAATGTAGAAAACACTCCTTGGTGTGTTGCTTGTAATATGCCTCATTCACCTTTCCAGTGTGTTGTGGCCCAAGCCTTAGGAGAAGAGGCTGATAACTCATGTGCAGGAGATTATGAAGAATCTGAAAAGCCTGCCATTAACATGTTTACTACAGATCCAATAGAGGATTTTGTGTCCTCAGATGATGAAGCAAGCTGTCCAGATGTTGATCATAAGAGAAAGATTTTCTCTGATTATGAGCAACAAATATTTACTCAATCTGATCCTGAAGAATTTGATAGTAATGATTATAAAACTCATATGGTGGGATCCAGATCAGATGAGAAGCAATGGAGGAAGCCCAGTGAAGAGGAAATCAAAAACTTAACTATGGCTGCCATAACACAAGCAAGATCCTCATACAATTTGAGGAACAGAAAGGTGGATAATGAACAGGGAATTCCTAGATCAGTATTCATCAAAAGTAGTCCTCAAGATAAGGGTTTCCCAAAACCCAATGTTATGGATGGCAAGGATCAAGAACTTGTGAGTGAAAAGAAGAAAGGGGAGGAAGTTAGTGCTGACAAGATCAAAAAGAAAACTGGTAGGACAAAGGATCAATCTGATTCTCCTGCTGATTCCCCTGCATTTGATATGAGACATGCGTTGTCTCAGATGAAAGTGTCCATCCCTCTACTTGAAATGTTGAAAATAGAAGAGCACAAGATAGCAGCCTTGGCTCTTATAAATGAGCAGAGATTTGCTCCTACCAAACAAGAAGAAGGGAGTTCTATGAAAAGGCCTATTCCCATCTCAGATGTCTGTGTTGGGACAATTGTAACACAAGAACCTTCTTCCATCAACCCCTTTTATGTCACTTTAATTGTGAATGACTTATTGTTGAAAAATTGTATGATAGACTCTGGTGCTGCCACAACTGTGATGCCATATCATGTGATGAAAGAATTAGGATTGCAAGTTGACACTTCTAATGGCAGGTGTTATGCAATGGATAATAGGGCAGTGCCTGTTGTGGGGACTTTGATTGGAATTGAGGTAAAAATTGCTGCATTCCCAGAGGCTACATACAAAATGGAGGTAGTTGTTGTAGATACAGAGCCTCACTATGGCATGTTATTGTCAAGACAATGGGCTGCAGCAGTGGGTGGAAAGCTGGAGTTAGATCTATCTTATGCCACTATTCCAGTGAATGGGATAGAAGTAAAGTTGTACAGGGAGCCCCATTCCTCAGTTATGGTGGAAATGGTTGCTCCGGAAGCCCTTAATTGTTTTGTAGATATTGACATGAACAATTTTGTCATTGAAGAAGTGTTACCTCAGTTGAAGAACACAGACCCAATTGTGGAAGAATCGATGATGCAACAAGATAGCTTGTGGCAAATGTTTTTTGATGGTGGATGCTCCAAAGAAGGATCAGGAGCTGGTGTTGTTTTCATTTCCCCATCAGGTAATACTTTCAAGTACTCCTTCTTGTTGACTTTCAGTTGTACAAATAATACTGCTGAATATGAGGCCCTGATCTTGGGATTAGATGTAGCCATAAAGCATGGTATTAAATATTTAAAAGTTCATGGTGATTCCCAATTGATTGTAGCCCAAGTAAGATCCCAATATGCTTCTAAGGATGAGAAACTCAAGTTATATAAGCATGCTGTCTGGGATAGATTAGAATTTTTTGAAGCTTTTAATCTGCTCTGGGTAGAAAGGTCAAATAACATCATGGCAGACTTTCTTGCTAATGTTGCTTTGAAAAACAATGATATCACCCTCTCTGGTGTTTCCATGTTGGAAACTAAAACTAGGCCTGCAGTTCCTGACAATGTGTACAATTGGCAAGTTTTTGAGGATGATCTTGATATCCTTAGATTCCTTCAAGGCCTGGATCAATATGATGGTCAACAGATAGATTTCAATGAGGTGCAGGAATGTATTGAAGGAAAAGAATGCATCATGGGAAATGAAATAGTCCAATTACTTTCTAATCATATACCCAAAGGACTAGTAGAATTGGAGGGAATGTTTAAAATAAATGATGGTTGTTTGTCCCAAAAGTCTAATGCAAAATTGGAAGACTTAGAGGAGATAAACCTAGGATCAGAAAATTCCCCACAAATGGTATACATTGGAAAGAAATTGAGTAGGGAGATCAGAGGCAACTTGATCAGATTGTTGAAAAAGTACAAACATGTGTTTGCTTGGTCATATGATGACCTCAAAGCTTATAGGGCTGATTTATTCCAGCATGAAGTTCCTCTAAAGGAGGAAACTACACCCTTTAGACAAAAGCAGAGACCCATTAATCCTTTACTGGCCACCAAAATGCAAGTTGAGTTGACAAAACTGAGAGATGCTGGTATTATTGAACCAATTAGGCACTCAACTTGGGTTTCAAACCTTGTACCAGTGAGGAAGAAGAATGGTGACATTTGGCTTTGTGTTGATTTTAGGAACCTAAATGTGGCATCACTCAAGGATAATTATGGATTGCCTAATATGGAGGCCATGCTGCATAGGGTGACTGGATGTGAACTCCTGTCAATGATGGATGGTTTCTCAGGGTATAATCAAGTGCTGGTCAAAGAATCAGAGCAATTCAAGACAGCCTTTACAACTCCTTGGGGAACTTATGTATATGTTCGCATGCCTTTTGGTCTAAAAAATGCTGGGGCAACTTTTCAGAGAGCCATGGATGTTGCTTTCAAAGAAATGATCAATGTCTTAATGGTAGTGTATCAAGATGATCTCACTGCTTTTTCCAAAAGGGCTGATGATCATTGTTCTCATTTAGAAAGGATTTTTCTCAAGGCCTTAGAGTTTGGTGTGTCCTTGAATCCCAGAAAATTTCAATTTGCAGTGACAGAAGGAAAACTACTGGGACACATAGTATCAAAAGAAGGAGTCAGGATTGATCCTGAAAGAGTGGAAGCCATAAAAAGGGTCCCCCCACCAAAGAACATAAAGGGTGTACAATCATTTTTGGGGCAAATAAATTTTGTGAGAAGATTCATTGCCAACTTTGCTGAGTTGGTCAAGCCAATAGTTAAGTTCCTTAAAAAGGGAATGAAATTTGAATGGAACCTGGAAGCTCAGCAAGCTTTTGAAAAAATCAAACAAACAATTCAAGAAGCTCCTGTTTTGGTATCACCTGACTATTTGAAACCTTTTTCCCTATTTTCTTTTGCATCTTTCCATACTATTGCAGCTGTCCTTCTGCAGAAAGATCAAGAAGGATATGAACATCCTATAGCTTTGTTCAGCAAGTCTTTACAATCTGCTGAATTAAATTATGAAATAATGGAAAAGCAAGCTTATGCACTTGTGAAAGTAGTCAAGGCTTTCAGACCGTATTTGGTTTGTGCAAAGGTTAATGCTTATGTACCCCATGCTGCAGTAAAGGATATCTTGATACAGAGTGAAGTTACAGGAAAAAGATGTAAATGGATAAATAGAATTCAAGAGTTTGACCTTGAGATTCACATTACCAAATTGGTAAGAGGATTGGGACTAGCTAATGTTGATACAGTTACTAGTATTGAGATGCAACCCTGGTACAAGGATCTTGGTTATTTTATTAAAAATGCTAAATGTCCACCTGAATTGAATGATAATCAGAGAAGAAGCTTGAGATTACAGGCTCAAAGATATGTCCTCATTCAAGGTGATTTATACTGGAAAGACAATGATGGCATTTTGCTCTTCTGTTTGGATGAACATCAATCAGAGAAGGTGCTAAAAGAAATGCATTCTGGAATGTGTGGAGGGCATTATTCTGCTCGGTCAACAGCTCATAAAATTTTGAGGGCAGGATATTATTGGCCTGTATTGTTTAAAGACACCCACTCTTATGTTAGAAAATGTGAACCTTGTCAAAGGTTCTCAAAGAAACTAAAATTTTCAGGTGCATTGTTGTTAAATCCAGTTGTTGCAGAAGCCCCTTTTGCAATGTGGGGTATGGATTTTATTGGAGAGTTCTCTGAAAAGTCCAGTGGAAGACATAGTCACATTTTGGTGGCTACTGATTACTTCACCAAGTGGATAGAAGCTATTCCCACTAGAGGAGCAACAAGTGCTGTGGTGATTGATTTCCTGATGAATAACATAATCACAAGATTTGGTGTCCCAATCAAATTGGTTGTAGACAATGCAATGAGTTTTAGGTCTCAGCAAATTACTAATTTTTGTGATGAAATGGGAGTTATCTTGTCTTATTCAAGCCCATATCACCCACAGGCCAATGGACAAGCTGAGTCTAGCAATAAGAGCATATTGCAAATTCTCAAGAAGACCTTGGAAAAGAACAAAAGAGGTTGGCATGAGAAATTAAAGTTAGCACTATGGGCTGATAGAATTTCTGAGAAAAAGGCCACAGGGAAATCCCCTTTTGAAATGGTCTATGGTGCAAAGACAAGATTGCCAATTAATAATTTCCTTCCCATCTACAAGTTTATGCAAGAGGAAGATATTGAAATCAGCAACCCACTGCAAGATAGGATGGTTCAGCTGATTGAGTTGGATGAGATAAGAAGGGAAGGGCAAAAAATAAACATCAAACTGCAGCAAAAAATGAAGTATCTTTTCGATAAAAGGGCTACTGTAAGAAAATTTCAGCCTGGTGACATGGTTCTTCAATGGAATGCTAGATTTGAAGACAAAGGGAAACATAAAAAATTTGAATCCTTATGGATGGGTCCCTTCATTGTTTGTCAGATTCATGGCAAAGATTCCTATTTTTTGCAAGGTATGGATGGTGAAGAGCAAGAATTGCCAGTGCATGGACAATTCTTGAAATTTTTCTTCAGTTGAAAGTTCTTTTTCCATGCACAGTAGGCTTGTATTATATGTATAGGTGTGTTTGCTTATTGTTTTAGGTTCAGGTTTTGTGGTCTGCCTCCCAGAGATTCATGGTTTCTTGCCTTGATCTTACAATCAAGCATCCTCAGATGGAGCCACTGTTGGGTATCCTAAAATTTTTTGAGGTTTGAAGTCAAATTCATGGTTTAGGTCTCCATGCCAGTGTTTCTCCTGGACTAGGGTTTGTAAAGTGTCGTGAAAATGGTCTTGACATGTTCAGGAAAACCCTTACCCTAGGTTTTGTCTTCCAAAATGTTTCCTTTCGTTTCCAAACTTCATGTGGCTTTCTTGTTTCTTTTTCTTGGTTACCTTTAAATCACTTAAGTTTCTATTTGTGCACATGCGTATTTGCCCCTAGTGTTCGCTGAATCGGGAAATGTATTATCAAAGGTCAAAACCACTTAGCGATTTAGCGAATGAGTCATGTTCATGTTCATTATTAATATCAGTCGCCAGTTCTCTAGATCCTCCAGCGGTTATCCCAAACATCCAGCGAATTGGCGAATGCATTAAAGCCAAGCATCTAACCCTTTGTTCGCTAAGTCTCCAAGTGTTTCGGCGGTTTCATTTTCTTTTTCGAGAACTAGCGAATGATGGTTATCTCCAGTTCTCGCAATATCTGACGGTCTTTTGAAATAATCCAGCAACTCAGCGAACACTGTGTTCGCTTGTTCTCAGAATCTGGCGGTCAAGGGTTGTTTCAACTAGAGAATTAGCGAATACCGTCGATTGCTTTCAAGATCAACGGCCCTGTTTTAATCTAAAGATATCTGTGGGTCCTGCATATTTGATCTGGCGAATGAGCGACTAAATGAAGATAATGCTATCCTCTAAATTTGGCGGTTCTGATGGTTTGCCTAAAAGGATTTCAGCGGAGATAAGTTTTCTTTGTTCGCTGATTCTCAGAATAAGTTGGTGATATGCTAAACCATTCAGCGATTCAGCGAAGCCTTTGGTCGCTAGTTCTCTTAATAAAAAGGTAAAGGTTAAAGCAATCTGCCGATTAAGCGAATCAATGGATGATAAGTTGTAAGGCTTCAGTCGCTTATTCTCGAAATGAAATTGTCACTGATATAGAGTATTTGGAGAACTAGCGAATGGCTTTGTTCGCTGATTCTCGGAATAAAATGGTCAAGGGTTTTGTTATTCAGAGAACTAGCGATAGCCATCGATTGATGAAGATCAACGGTTAATCTGGAATCCTGGTATAAAGTGATGATTAAGTTCAATGATTTAGCGACTCAGCGAAGGAAGTGTTCGCCAGTTCTCCAGACAGTCAAGCGGTTAAGTATATCTCTCAGCGAATGCGCGAACCCTTTGTTCGCTAGATCTCTAGGAAAATTGACCGTCAGTCATAACATTAAGAGAATGGGAGATGGTTTCGTTTGCTAGTTCACCAAATGGTAATTGCAGGTTAACTGTGTAAGTGGGAACCCTTTATTCGCTGATTCGCGAAATGCTTGGATGGTTAAGGTTAGGATTCTGAGAACCCGCGAAGCTATAGTCGCTAGTTCTCCAGATGTGAACCAGGGTCGAACAAAGATTTAGAGAACTAGCGAAGCCAGCAGTCGCCAGTTCTCCGGTTGATAGCTAGGGTTAGCATTCTATTCAGCGATTAAGCGAAGCCATCAGTCGCTGGTTCGCTAAATGAGCTCAGATGAAAAAGGTCATAAAGGAAAAAGAAAAAAGGACCGTTGCCACATAGATAAAGTACTTTGTTGATATGGACATAAAACCAGTAAGCCATCAAATCAGCTTCAAGAAGAAAGATTGCATGACGCAAACAGTTTAAAAGTACAGAATCCTGATCATTCCCTCTTCACCTTGTTTTCAAGTAGTTTAATCTATCTGTCAACATCCGGACATGGCGAGCTCAAAATTTGAAATCTGCGGGTACATGAAATTGAATATGGGATCCATTAAGGAGATTTGCATTAACTGTGGTAGTTGCACACCTTGGATTCATATCGATAAATAAGTTGAAGCTCGTTGTTATTTGTTCAAGTTTCAGTCATTGAGAGTTTCTGTCTATCCAGAGCATTTCCGAGCATAAAAGCATTTGAGATACAGAGAATTGGAGGTGTTCCTGTAGCAAAGATGAGTCAGCCTGAGAAGAGTGCAGCGTCTTCCAGTGGTGAAGCCAAGTCCAAAGCTGGTGAGGACAAGAATAAGCCTAATTTTTCAGATGAATTCCTGAAACTGTTGCCGGGCTCCAGTCAGAACAAGAGGGCTGCTGATGACGTGTTTCAAGATCTTTTGGAACGGTGTAGAGACCCAATCACTCCGGAATTCACAGGTTACACCATTTTCAATTTCTTTTACGGCAATAGGAATAAGCATGTTCCTGTATGTAATGGTTGGGTGCTAGGACTAGGAAAGATGGTTGTCCCTGACGTTTTCCTAGATATTGATTTAATTGTTGCCCTAGCCAGAAGATATGACCCTATCTCAAGGACAATCAGAAAAGAAGACCAATCACCCTTAGTTACTCTTGATAGGGGATCCTTTATGAAAGCTTTTGGTCTTTACACGTCCTTTTCCACTGAGATTGATTTGAACAAAGAAAAGGCAAGATACAGAAGCAATGTAGGGTCAGTAAAAGACCAATTGGTTAAGCATATGCCAAAACAGGACAAATATATAGCCCCCCTTCCTGCTAACATGAATGCCCCATACCAGTTCAAATCCCTTCATCATTATATGAGATATACTTGTTATGCATTATGTAGAGTTTTGGGAATGGATGGGAATGCAGAATTTTTACCAGCTGACTTGCTGATGATCATCCTGGATATTCAAAATCCTTTGGTAAACATTGATTATGATTACATCCAGTATGTGATCGATAGGATGCATCAGGGGCTAATGTTTGTCCAGGAAAGTAAAAGCCCTATTGAGTTCATGCATTATTCTCTATTAATGCATTTGATTCTGTTTTTCAACATCAACAGTTTTGATGCAAACATGTTGAAACCAAGGTTTAGTTTCAAGGATCAGCACAACCCAGTGCAGTTGTGGGTGAGAATATGGAATTCTACATCTAATGAGGCAGATTTTTGTGTTTTTCAGAATTTCATTGTTTATCCTATTATCAGGATGTTGGGTATAAATGTCACTAGGTTATCTCCTAGAGTCCTCAGGCTTTTAAGACCACTGCAGTATGTGGATAAGTGGGATGGAAATCACAATTGGGGTGATTTCTACTTGGGAGATAATTCCACAATTATCAGAGTTTATGGCTGTCCCCAACCCCCACATTTATTACCAAAGTATGTGCCTCCGAGGTTGGCTTGTTTGGAATTTGTTTGGCAGCTTATGTGTACAGATAAAGAGCTCCTGGCCCCTCACAGAAAGGGTACATTCACACCTAGGCAATTCAAGGTAGGTGATTTCCTGATAGGAAAGAGGGCTTTTCCTCAAATCAGTGCCTGGCTACAACAATTCAAAATGGTTACTGGTGCTTGTAGGCACATAGATCCTGAGGATTTCATCAAGACTGCCAGGATGACTTACATCCCAAACATTGGTGTGATTAAAGAGCATGAAGGTTTGGATGAAGAAGATGTGATCAGAAACATCTTAGATGAAGATGAAGTTAAAAGGAGATGGTACAGATTCTTTGATTTAGTAGATTTGTCCAACCAGTTGAAGGCATCTCAGATTCCTTTTGAGGGTTTTTTCCCTGATCTTCCTTATTTGAAGAGGATTGATGGGATGATTGAAAAGTACGACACCTTGGCAAATCAATTGGAAGGCTTGATTGATCAGAATGAGCCAGAGAAGAAGAAGAAGAAAGATTATTCATCTTCTGATGAGGAAGAATTCACTGATGAGTCACAAGAAGAAGATAGTCCTCCACAGGTTGAGAGACCACCAGTTGTTGATCTTACTCAAGATCAACCAGAAATGCAGGATATCTCAGAGCCACCATTGAAGAGACAGAGGCTTGAGGAAGGTGAACCTTCAAGGCATGTGAGGCAAAGAAGGGAAATTGACAGAGCATCTGCTCTTGTACCAGGTGATAGGCCCTATCATCATCAATTAAGGAAAGCAATAAGAGCAGGCAAGAAGATAGCCACTGAGCAAGAAGACAGAGAAAAATCCTTATGGTTAGAGAAGGATATCAGAGAAGTCTATCAAGAGGAATTTTTGAGTGATGATCAGTTCATTAAGACTGATGAGTTCAAGAGCTTTCTCATTTGGAACAAGCAGCAAGAAGTGAAGAAAGCTCTGCCTGAAGGTATGGAGCCAAGTGAAGAAACTTTGAGAGCTCTTGCTTCATATGATCCTAGCCTTGATCCCATCACAGTGGACGAAGCCAGAGATTTGGTTAAATCAAGTGGAATGTTGTTAACCCCAGGATGGGATCTGACTTCTGCATTCCTCATTGATCAACTGAGAAAGCAACCAGAGGGTAGCCTCTCATATGAAGTTCACATTGGTGACATGATTAGAGGAAGTGGCTATGACCCTAAGTCCCAGGCTGTTGCAATGTGGTCCATGGCTCCCAAAACTCAGAAGCCATCTCTATTGAGTATAGAGGATAAGATGGAGGGGAATAAGATTATATGGACTGTACAAAATACAACAGACCTTGAGGTCTCCAAGGCAATAACTCATTGGGTTAATCTGAATGAAGCCAAGACAGCTCAGCTGTCAGAAAGATATGCCAAATTGTTTGAGAGTTCAAGCATGGTAGCCAAGGACAGAGATTTGAAAATGATGAGGATCAAACAGTTGGAAGATGAGCTGGCAGAAATAAATGCCAAACTTGAGGAAGCCTCAAAAATAATTCCTCCTCCTCCTTTGCAAGTTGAGGTACCTGTTCAGGTAAATTTGGAGGCAATTGAGGGACCTGCTGAAGACTTGGAAAAGGTAAAATTGGATGCATCCCTGGACACTATAGCCAAAATAGTGCAGTACAGGTGGGACAAAATAAAGGATAGGATGGATGCAGTTCATAAATCAGTCAGCCTGTTACATCAGACCAATCAAAAGGTGAATGACTATTTGGCCACCTTGGAACCACTCTATAGTATTTGGTCTGGGAGGAATTTATTGTTTGATAAGCTTGACAGTTTACAAGAACACAGGCCTGATATCCCAAACGTAGTAACTGATGTGTTTGAAAGGATTGGCCTGATAAGTGCAGCGTCAAAGTTTTTTAAAGGAAAATCAAACCAAATAAAGGCTAAGTTAGCCATGTTTGATAAAGATTACAGCAAGTATCTGCCCCCAGTATATGATGACAATGGAAATGTGGTTAAGCTGGAAGATTGGAAGCTGTCAATGGGTCAGTTGGTCATCAATCAAGATGCCTTCCTAAAAGACAATAAGGCTTTGGACGTAGAAGGAACTAACAGTATAATTGATAGTTTATTCAAAGTTGAAAGTGATTGTATCAAGTTTATATCAGAAGTTAAAAATGTAACTGATTCTACATGGGAACGGCAAGTCAACTTGTTACAGGAGCTGCAGAGCTACAATTGGCCATCTGATGATGATGTGGCAGCTTGGGAAAAGCTAATCACAAAGAAGAAGAAGAAACCGGTCATCCAGCTGACGGAGGAGGAAGAAGAATAGATCGCACTTGGCACCTGATCCAGAATTTGAGGGAGAGCGTGTTCAAACAGAGAATGATGTAAGTTAGCCTGTAATGGCGGTCATCATTCATATGACAAACTTGGTAACTGCTCTGAAAATATCTACAAACAAAGGTGCCAGCTGCGGAAGTCGTTCAGAACTAAAAATATGCCTTGCTGTCTTTGATTAAATATCTTTCTGTTTGTATTTTCTTTTGTTTTCTAGCGCAATTTTCTATCAGCCATCCAAAGCTTGTTGCATCCTTTCGAGGATTCCAGGATGGTTGATTAGTATAAATAGTCAGTTCCTATTGTTGATCGAGGTTGGAAAATATTTTGTAAAGGAGAGGTCTGAAATATAGAACCTGATTTTCTGTGAAATCAAGGAAAATTGTACGAATGCATTTTTGTCAATTAATACAAATACACTGGAGTTCTGTTACTACAATCTGATTGTCTTTGCATGTGGAATGTTTTAGTTTCTTTATGCATTTAAATTGTAAGACAGTTTAAATACATCTTTCACAAGGTGAATGTAGGGGTTAAGCTTAAGTATCTTTCAAGGAAAGAGTAAAATCTTAGGGGAGGTCTCTGGGAATTGAATATCTATATGTAGATTTGATGACAGGTTTAGGAATGGAAACAATGATATGTTAGGCATGTTATTGGAGTTTCATTGTATTCATTTTAATAGATATATGTGAAGGTAGAGTTCGACTCTGATGCCCAGCGGATAAGGGACTGGTTTTAAGATCCACTTACATTCGTTTACCATCCAAATATATGATTGATTGACATTTTACTTTATATGCATAATTTCCAGACTTGAGTCATATTATGACAAGTTCATAAATATGTATTTCAGTGCTTTGTAGAAGCAATAAACGAGGTTAACCCTTCCCTGAGTTTTACTCTAAAAGGAAGAAGGATGAATATCCTTAAGCCATTGTATCGTGTTGCTGTTTTTATCGTCTATATCATGATGTTGTGTATCAGGATGATTTGGGCTATACTCAGAGTTTTAGCAACTTATTGATTCGGATTTTGAAAGCAGTAGCAGAATAGTGAAGGAGCTAATTCTCAATTCATAGCTCAGCTGAACGTCAAATTGATAGAGGTACACCCGCCTGAGTATGTATTACTCGAAGTGAAGAAGGTTTTAACCTTAACACCTTAGTAGTTTGTAACTTGCTAGGTTACAGCCATTGGGATTATTTGAGTATTTGATTAATCTGCAGGTTCAAACACTAACACTACCATGGCATCATCCAGCACCAAAGTAAAGAAAGGTTTGGAAATGTTAGTTTATGGAGAATGGAAAGCGCTGGATTTCAAAATCATGCCTGTGATTGTAGAAACCCTAGATCTGAGTGGAGCTCAATCTCAAATTCTCCAAAGGTACTTCTTGTAAACGACATTCGCAATCATTTTAAAGGTACAATTCAAGAGCTTTGAACCCTAGAGATAGATTTTGTTCATGATGAACTGTGTTTTGATGGTGTTCTCAAACCGGAACATAAACATTTGGAAGATAAGGGTTTGACACATATCACCCACTTGCCTCAGAGTTTCCAGATAAAATGGATTAGATATATCCTAAGCCGAGTGCATGAAGGTAAAATTTGGCTTGAGCAACCAGTGGAAATAACAAAGAAGATGATTCATCAAATCATTGGTCTTCCCATGCTTGCCAAGGCTAAATCTACAAAAACCATAGGTCAGGTAGAGTTGGAAAAGAAAACCCTAGCCGAATGGGATGGTAGAGGTATGAGAATAAATAGTATTACCGATGTAGAACTAAAATTTGGCACATATGTCATAGCTCACAAGATATACAGTTCAAGTCGGCAGAATAGTGTTCCATGTGAAGTAGTTGAACTAGCTTATAAAATTGTGAAGAACAATCTGTCATTTGACCTAGTAGATTTATTGTTGAAACAGTTCAACAAGAATATGGAGAGCATCCAAACCTCAAAGAACAATCCATGTAAGTTTGGCTCGCTGTTGGTTTGTTTATTTTTCTATGCTCAAAAGTTTTTCCCATCAAAAGGCACGGTAAAATGGAGAAAGGATGTGCCTGTTCTTTATCAGATAAATGAGTATATTGCAAAAATGGGTGAAAATTTTGTAAGCATAATGGATAACTATTTTGAATCTTTTAAAGAAAAGATGAATAACAGATTTCGGATTCCACTAAATTTGGTGGAAGATTATAAAGATGATGTTTGTTTCATGGTTGATTGTCATAGAGTATACATTCAGGTAGTAAGGCCTAGGATTGTATGGGTGAAACCTCTTCCTTATGAGGTAAACATTGATGAAACAAAGGATATAATTGAAGCCCTAGTAAATCAACCTATTGATCCAAAGGCTCCATACTTTGGAACATATGATGAAGCTAAGGTAAGAATTGAGCTAAGCATAAAACTTCCATAGGCGGTTAACAAAGGTAGAAAAAGGATGGCCAAGATGCAATCTAGCACACCTCTAATGTTAACCGAGGGAAAAGGAGAGGATATTGTATAAGAAGAAGAAAAGGATGAGAGTAAAGAAGAACAAGTGCCTGTAAAGAAGAAAGGATAGGTAACTATCACCAAGGAACCCAAGCAATCCACTGCAGTATTCACAAGGAAAAGATCAAGGGGCAAGGCAAGTAAAGTCAATGATGATATAGTACTCAAAAGGCCTCCTCCCTCATTTGAACAAAAGATTAAGGATTTGAGAGAAGGATCTGGAATTTCAAATTTCAAATCTTTCAAATATGAAATTAGATCAGAGGCAGAGTAGCGGGAAATTGAAGATGCTATTATTGAGAAAATGGGAAAATGGAAGTACTCACCTGATGATATGGCTTCTCAAATTCCAAGTGTTCTATTGGATAAAGTCAAGTTAAAATGGTCCAATGCAAGACAAACTGTCAAGGACATATATGCTCAAACCTTAAGACAGTTGATGCCAAGTTTGAAAAATGATGAAATAAATAAGGCATTGATAGAAAATGAGTGCAAGATGACACTAAAATTCAATGGTTGTTTGATTTTGATCAAAGATATAGAGCCGGTTGTGAAGAGTGCAAATTTTACTTGGAAAAACATCTATCATCTTCACAAACCGAGTACTGAAACTGGGATAATAAAAGATATTGAAGTTGACAATGATGAAGAAGAAGAAGAAGAAGTAGTTCAGATTGATAATGTTGAGGTAGAAGAAGCAGAGGAAGAAGTTACCAATGAAGCTAAGAAGAATGTTGAGGAAGATGATCCAGTTTGGATAGCTGCACAGGTGATTGCCTCACTTCCTCACTCTCCAGTAAAAATTTCTACATCTAGCTTGGAGAAAACTTCAAGTGTGATTGTGACAACTCCCTTAGATACATCAAATGTCCAATCACCACTAGCACATCTCAATGTATCAATGATAGAAGTGGCTACCACTTCATCCACCGAGCTTCAGCCTCCTTCTTCCACTGAGTTGCAGTCTTCAGTACCTTCTTCAATTTTGAGTTTTTTAGCAGTTAAGTACTTCAGATTCTACAGTTGTAAATACTTCAATTTTTTATTTATCAAGTATTCCAGTTAGCATCCCATCAGTCAGAAGTTTATCAGTTTTCACTACAAGTCCTACTATGTCTACAATAATTTCTACTACAAAGGCAATAAGTATAAAGACTCAATCGAGTACAAAATTTTTGAGTAAGAGTGTAGTAGAAGATATAGATTTAGATGAGGAGATAGAAATTCCCCAATTAGATTTTGCAAACCTCACAGTAGACCAAATGCAAATAGTTGGTGAACTCCTCCAAAAGAAAGCAAAGCAGAAGAAACTAAAAGAAGAAAGAGATAAGGAATATAAGATCATTGAGGATGCCAAGAACATTTTGGTAGAAACAATAGGTGTTGAAGTTGATTCCTCTCAACACATTTTGTTGTAGTTGGCAGAGGTAGTAAACAAGCTCAATGAGGATTCCTCTGGATCAGATAAGTTGCTTGAGAAGGCTAAGAAGAAGTTTGAAAATAAAGTGCTTGAGCACATTGCTCAGCAAATAGCTATCAATCAGTCAGGGTTATCTTCAGTTTTGACTAGCATTGAGTCCTATTCCAAGGTAACATCATTTTTTGTCAAAGTATGTAATGTTGTCGAGTTCTCAAAGGAGATTAAAGACAAAATAAATAAGATTGATGAGGATCTGAAGATCAGTGCATAGAAGTTGCAACTTGAACCTAGTTCAAGCTCTGCACATCATATGATAGTCAAATTCCTATCTGATAAGCAGTTAGAGTTATTGAAAGAAGATGCAAGGATCAGATCAACATTAATAGATATTCAGAACATGATCCTTCCCATCATGGATACAATGTAGAAGCATATTGCATACTTAAAAACATTGATCCATGACAATCAGTTTTCAATTGCAGATCACATGATTGAACTCTCTGCAGAAGTCCAAGTTGCACTCCATACATGCAAGATTCTGCAAGAGAATTGGGATAGAACTCTAGCACTAATTGGAAAGGTACATTTTGATTTTCTCTCACATTTTGGTATCTTCATGTAAAATATTTGCATATACACCTTTGGCATTATTGTCAAAAAGGGGGAGAAAGTATATAATATATATGAGATATGAAAGGGGGAGAAAGTATATGAGAGAAATAGGAATATGAGTATGAGGTGAAATAAGATATTTGTATATATACTGTACGAGGGAGACATGAAATGTATATATAGCAGTATGACAAAGATTAATTTTTTGAAAAATCAAAACCAATATCAGCATGATTGTGTATATAAGTTTTGGGCAATAAGTGTTTTGTCACTAATGCCAAAGGGGGAGATTGTTGGCATTAAGTATGTTTATCATTAGTGACAACACTTATTTAGACTCTATGTGTTTACCGAGAAAATAGGATAGTGTTTACTGAGTAGATAGGACAGTGTTTACCGAGCAGACAGAACAATGTTTACCGAACAGACTGAGATTCACAGTGCTTACCGAGTTATCATTACCGAGTGATGAAATGAGCAGTGTTTACTGAGTGCCAGCATGGTAAATAGGGAATTTAGTTTCTACTAAGTGACACTATATCTACCGAGTCTCCAGTATATACCGAGTTTGAAACTACAACTGAGTGGTTATTATGGACCGAGCCTCCACTTCTACTGAGAGCATGATGATGCCGAGTATCAGAAAGTCACTGAGTTAGTTTGCAGTAACCGAGTAACTATATTTGGGCTGACTCAGTAATATTTGTGTTAGCTTTTTTAAGATCTGACTTTATAATTATTTTGTAATTGTTTTGGATTGATATATAAACAATGTTTTGTATCATATCCAAGGTGTGAAGTAGCAAAGTATGAAAAAGAGAGAAAGGCAAAGATAAGTGAATTATAAAGAGCTACAATAGTATAAGAAGTAGCAAAGATCTATCCATCATAGAAGGTGATCAATACATCAAAGAATCTCAATCAGCAAGTACAGTTGCAAGTAAGAGATCTACTATTTCATCCTAATAGGCGAATCAGCTTAAAATCCTTTAATCGGGTAGACTTAACAGTCTTTGTAAAATCTCTTAACTGACTGCATACTTTATTGTATGTTTGTAAATCCTCTAACAAGGTGGACCTAGTAGTTCTTATTGCTCCTAACAGGGTAGATCATCAGAAGTGATCATTGTAAGCCTTAACCGGAAAACTTTATATTGCAGTATTAAAGTTTTGTGGGTATCATCCCCACCCCAGTTTTACTTTCTATTTGGAAGGTTTCTGGGTCACCAAATCTTTGTGTTCAAAGTGTTATGAATGTTTTATTCTTTCTATTACTCATGCATGCAATCAGATTATCAATCTAATGTTATTTGAAATATGGTTAAGATCTAAATTTGTTAAAAGTTTTGAAATTACTGATTCACCCCTCCCCTCTCAGTAACTTGGATAGTCTTGAATATTTCCAACAATTTAGTATGTCTAAGAATCCCATATTACATTCTAAGACAAAGCATATAGAGATCAAGTATGATGTTGTAAGAGAGAAAGTTGTTGAGAAAGAGGTCAGATTGGAGTACATAAGCACAAAGGAATAGATAGCAGACATATTTACAAAGCCTTTTCCTAAGGATACATTTGAGTATCTGAGAGGTATGCTCGGGGTTATGCCCCAGCCTATTTTTGAGTAGTGATGCAGTTGGTTGCATCCATCCAGTGGTATATGAGCCCTATCTTTCTTCTGGATTGGATGTTGGTACTTCCTCTATGGGGGAGTATGTGTATCTAAGTTGAGTCATGAGGACTCTTGTGAACGTATTATCTGAATAGTGTCTTTTAACATTGAGTTGTTGTTGACATAGTCATGAAATTTATGTCATTGATGTCAATGGGGGAGAAGTATGCATGAAAAACAATATGAGATATCTATTGGAGAGAACTGAACAGGATAACGAAGCAAGATTTGATTGATGAAGAGGACTTGAAAATGTTTGTCAGAGCAACAGTGTTGCAGTATTGGATTTTTGGAACATTGGATGTCTTTCACCTATGTTTCCATTAATGCCAATGGGGGAGATTGTTAGGAATGAATTCTTGATAGTCATTCTGTAGTAGTTGTTGTTGCATTCATGACTATGATTGTCATTGATGTCAACATAGTGATCTTCTGGAGACTCGCAAAGAAGCAAACAATGTTTTGATTAGCGCACATGGGATATTGTAGTTGGAGCTATGTGATGTTGAGGTTATATTCTTTGATATGTTATATTTCTATGGTTAAGAGCACAGCTAGTAATTCATTTATTCATGAAAGTTATGAGCATTTTGGTGGAAGCAGTATTCACGCAGTGTTCCTGAGTAGTGATTTATGGAAATTAAATGATATCTCCTAATCAGGATGGAATCTAGTTTTGCACAGTTAAAGAAACATTTGAGACACATTGATAGTGACATGGTTCATAGAACAAAATTTGAGGTCACATGAGTGAAGATTTATTGTATTTGGAAGTCAATAATTTTGTGTAATTTTGCTGTAGCGTGTGGAAACTTTTATTTTGTAATTGTATGCCGGCTCATTTGTAATTATTTGAGTGTGGTATAAAGGAAGGAATTTTTTTCCTTGTTGTAATGTGTATGTTTGGAAGCATGGTATGGTTGAATATGAATGTATGCATGAAGTGAAGAAAAGAGCCAATGAAGTTGTGAAAGCAAAATTGTGAAGGAAGACATGCGAAGTACAGAGATCTGAAATTGAGATCTGGTGTAGTAGTGAGTGCAATTTGGCATAGTGAGGAGGTAACATATTTCATATTACTCAACTAAATAATCTTAAGGTCAGTTGGATAGTGTGTTCAATGGGCTTACCATTGAAGTTGTTTGGGTAGTGGGTCCTTCTGTCTTCCATAACTCCTAACAGGGTTAGAATCTTTTAACAGGGATTCAAAATATCCTAACAGGGATTCATATGTACTAAATGTATTTCATAAGACTCCTAACAAAGTCCATCTTCTCACAAGGAATATTCATCTTAGTTTATCTTTTGTGGGCATCATTCCCACCGGGGTTTACTCTTTGATCAAGAGGTTCCCTAGTCAACATATCTTGTGTTATTGTGTCATTGTGTATGAATATCTTTCTATGGTTGGTAATTATATTGCTTACATGGTTAAATGGTGTTGAAGTTGATAAAAGTTATAATTATCAGATAACAGTTTCACCCTCCCCCCTCTCAATTATCATGGTGGACTTTACTTTCTAACAACCTCCTCTATGGGGGAGTATGTGTATCTAAGCTAAGTCATGAGGACTCTAGTGAATGTATTTTATAAACAGTGTCTTTTGACATTGAATTTGTTGTTGACATAGTGATGAAACATCTGTCATTGATGTCAATGGGGGAGAAGTATACATGAAAAATCATTTGAA
This sequence comes from Chamaecyparis obtusa, assembly GCA_027943335.1. Taxonomy (NCBI): domain Eukaryota; kingdom Viridiplantae; phylum Streptophyta; class Pinopsida; order Cupressales; family Cupressaceae; genus Chamaecyparis; species Chamaecyparis obtusa. The sequence continues at coordinate 946,156 of BSBK01003377.1, read as the reverse complement.
ACATCTGTTGGAGAGAACTGAATAGTTAAATGAAGAAAGATTTGATTGATGAAGAAGATTTGAAAGCATTTTCAGAGTAGTAGTGTTCTAGTGTTGGATTTATGGAGCTTGGATGTTTTTTCATCAATGCCGATGGTGGAGATTGTTAGGAATGAATGCTAAATATATCCTATGGGAGAGTATTTGCAACCATTTTGTAGCAGTTTTTGTTGGATTCATGATTGTGATTGTCATTGATGTCAACATAGTAATCTATTGAAGATTAGTAGAGAACCAGACAGTGTTTGTGTTAGCACACTTGGGATATTAAAGATGAAGCTATGAGCAGTTGAGGACTTACTCTATGATGTTTTATGAGATTGTGGTTAAGAGTGTAGATAGTAATTCACTTATTCATGGAAGTTATGAGAAAATTAGTGGAAGTAGTATTCAAGTAGTGTTCCTGAGTACCGGTTTGTGGAAATCGAATGATATTTCTATTTGGGATGGAATATGGTTATGCACAGTTAGAGTGTAGCTGAAGACATGTTGATAGTGACAAGATCTGAGGTCACACAAGTGAAGAATTATATTGATTGGAAGCCGACAATTTTGTGTAATTTTGATGTAACATGTGGAAACTTTTATTTTGTAATTTGTATGCCGACTCATTTGTAATTACTTGGGTGTGGTATAAAGGAAGGAATTTATTCCTTTTTGTAATGTGTGTATGTAATGAGAAAGTGTATGAAGGAGTTGTGAAAGCAAATTTGTGGAAAGAGCATATGTGAAGTACAGAGATCTAGTATTAAGATCTAAAGAAGTAGTTGCTACAGTTTGACACAATCAGAGAAGGAGTATTAAATTTTTGAGATAAGTAATATTTTGGTATTATTCTATTGAGTAATACAAATATCAGTTGGAGAGTGAGCTCAGTGATCTTACCCTAAAGCTGTTTGGGTAGTGGGTCCTTCTATCTTCCATAACTCCTAACAGAGTTAGAATCTTTCAACAAGGATTCAAAATCTCCTAACAAGGATTCATATGTACTGAATGTATTTCAAAAGACTCCTAACAATGTCCATCCTCTCACAATGAAATTTCATATTAGTGCATCTTTTGTGGGCATCATTCCCACCGGGGTTTACTCTTTGATCAAGAGGTTCCCTAGTCAACATATCTTGTGTCATTATGTTATTGTGTATGAATATCTTTCTATGGTTGTTGGTTACATTGCTTACATGGTTAAGATCTATTGAAGTTGATAAAAGTTATATTTGTCTAATAACTGATTCATCCCCCCCCCCCCCCCCCGCCCTCTTAGTTATCTTGGTGGACTTTAATTTATAACAATAGTACACTAGGTAAAAGGGGATTCTTGACTAAGGATGACATAATTTAATCCCCCAAGTAAGGGATTTTTTTATTATGGATATGAAATTACAAAATAGGAAGAGGTTGTGATCAATGATACACAAATTTTTCATAAGAGAGAATCCCTAATAATATATGTAATTTCATGTAAGAAATGATATCACAATAGAAAAGAAATTACTCCCCCAAGGAAATTAGATCCTTATAAAGGAATGATATATTGATAAAGGAATCCCCTACCAAGGGTGAATTAAAGGGAAAGGATAACACATTATGTACCCTAAGTGATAGATCCTTTATAATAGATATCTTCTTTGAAGAAAGGAAGAGGTTGCAAAAAATGATGAAAACTTTGGTGTATAAAAAACAAGTCCAAGAAAGGAAGGACATCATGTGAGGAATTTTACAATTCAAAAATGAGATAATGGATCCTTTGAAAAGATAAGGAATTAAAGAGAGAACCCTTAGCCACCAATTGAGAAGACAAGGAAAATGGAGAGGGGGAGTCCATTATACAAGCCTCCCCTATTTCTAGGTGTTTGGGGGGAAAATGGTGTGTATGAATTTAGTAATGTAAACTATGTGAGATGTGTTCATTAATTAAGCATTTCCACACTAACATTATAAATACAAGAGAAAGAGAGGCATCCATGTGTAACTATTAATATAACCTAAATTAGATTGGAAAAAACCCAAGAAGATGAGGGGATGCTAATGTTAATTCCAAATTATACTAAGGAAGTACACAAGAAAGTTCTCTTTCATGCAATGTGAGATTTTATTAAGGTTGTATATATACACTTGTAAATTTGAACTAATTGATTTAGAAAGATAAGAAATAGAGATCTAGGTGCTAAATGTAAGAAATCAACCCAATTAAGATGTGAAGATAGATCTAAACTAAGATATGAAATGGATAATGAGGTACTCACTTTGAAGTATGAAGCTGAATATACTTTTCCTCTTTGAAAACTACTATTTTGGACCTGTACCTAAATTTCCAACTGTGGATCTGTGATCACGGCTAAAAACCCACAAAATGCTAAAAATTTCAGGTTGACGGGAACATGTCGACCATATCATCATGTTCCAAAATAGGTTGACTTTCTGGGAACATCTCAACCATGTCACCATGTTCCTGAGGCACTTTACTGTAGTTGACCTAGATTTTTTTGATATATCTCTGTCTGCAACTTCTAGATATGTACCTACAATTCTGAGATCCCGCTCCTGCACACAAAAAACTAGGTTTTTGGGGTTGGGGTAAATAAGGGCTTGCCTTGGTCAAGCCCTATATTAAGGAATCAACATTGAATTGAAATTTAAATATGTTAATGAAATTAGACAAATGCAAATATTTAGCTTTCTTGTAGAAACCCTTGTCAATAAGGATTTTGTGATGCTTGTATGTTGTAGATGTTGAATTTGCAATAACAGATGTAGGAAATCTCCAAAAATGCAATAGATCTACCAAAGCCACATCATAGAGCCATGGATGTAAGTGTACATCAAATGAAAAATGTGATGAATTCCTCAACGTATATCTCCTCCCTTGATGGCCAATAATATGCTAGATCTTGAAGAGGAAAGATTCCCAAAAAAGATCCTTAAATCTTTGAAGAATTGAATGCTTGAACGTGATATTTTTATAGTCAATGTGTTTCATATCTTCTTCTTCTTCTTCTTTTTGTTCTTGCAAAATGAGGTGCCTAGGATGCCTTTTATACTAGTTTCTAGGCGAAAAACAAAGCAAGTTGATGGGATCGCCGCATTTTTTAGAATTAAATCCTTGATACAACACCAGGCTCGAGGCTCACAACCCCTAAGGAACATGTTGACCTAGTTGACGTGTTCAAAAATTGGTCAAAGTGTTCCTAGAACAGGTCAACTTGGTCGACCTATTCTAGGGCTGGCCCATAAGGAGTTAACCTTGAGGTCTCATATACTACATTGGTGAAAGTGGAAGATATGGGTTAGAATAGGATAAAGAGGTGATCAAGCACAAATCCATCCATGGTCAAAAAATTTGATAAAGGATGGGAGCTAAAAGGTCTTAAATGAGGAGTACATCCATTTTAAGATAGTACGCTAGGTAAGAGGATACTTGAAGAAGGACAATACATTATGAATCCTAAGCAATAGATATCTATAATAGATGTACACTTTCAAGAAAGGAAGAAGTTGTAAATAAGAAAGGAAGATAATGTAAAGAGATGTTGAATTGTCTCCTCTTCTTCTAAAGAATACATCTATTAGGAAGCTGGAAGTACCTTTTACCAAGATTATCCCAAGTTAGAATTTTACAATGCATAGAATCCCACCATAAGAAGTTGATCTTTGAAATAAGATACAAGTTATAGACCTTCTTCTAGCAATCAAGGTCACCATTGTGATTGATCAACATATTGTAAGAAGACTTGATAGAAAAGTCCCTTGTTAGATTCTTTTCCAAAATGAATTTATCTTCTTCGGGGAAGAGAGGATGTCTCACTTCCATCATCCATGACCGTGGTTCTTTAACTTTGGGAAAAAGATCATGCCTATCTCAGACACTTTCTTCTAGAGTTTTCCATTTTCCTTCAGGGGTGATATATTCATAAATATAAGTCGCCAAGTAAGTCTTCATCATTCTCATTAGGTGAATATAAGGGAAACAAAAAAATGTTTATCCCCTATCCAATAGTCTTCGCAAAACTTGATTATTCTCCAATTGTCTATTTTCCATTTTAAAACTTCACTAATGAGATATCTAATTTTGAGGATATTATTGTTGTAAGATGTGCTCCTTTGGTCTCCTTGTGCAACATAGTGCTTTATTTTGTGACATGTCTTAACCACCTCTTGTGGATTATAAAAGTCTAGTGTTTGTATCGGGCATTGGTAGGTTGATCTTTTGGTGCAACAACAATCACACTTGTAACAAGTGGTATTAGAGCTTGGTCATAGGTTCAAACCCATCACTTGAGTTGGGAGGGATTTTTGCTAGGTGTGCTCCCTTGGTCTCCTTGTGTAGCGTAACTCTTGGGTTTGAGACATGGATTAGCTGCCTCTTATGGATTCTACAAGTCTAGTAATTATATCAGGCATTGACAGGTTGATCTTTTTGTGCAATGATAATCATACTTGTAACATTTATTACATATTTTTTATCTCATCGATAAATTATTTGAGTCAAGGGCTCTATGAAAATTTCCATGGTTTCAGAATTTCACCTTCATTATTTTGCACCAATCTTTTAAACCAATAGCTATATTCCAACCAACTTTAGTGATTACATATTTGTTCATGTTTGTCAGTTCCCTAATCTCAAGGCCTCCTTGAAATGTCTTTAAGAAAAAAATATAGTATCATTGATGTTATTTATGATACTTATTCTTGTTAGAATTGTTGCAGCCTATGTTGTTGATATTCATTATTTTGTCATTGATGTCAACATATGTTTCAATAAGGGAATTTGGAAGTTATAGACAAATTGGTTAGATATGTTGCATAGAATTATACAGAAAGTGTACAATGACTTAGCTCCTACAAGATGAGATTTGGGTAGAAGTTCATGTTTACTTCATGTGGTTATGTTAACATATGTTTATATGGCCATTTTCTCAAGTTATGGATGAATTAGAAAAGACTGGTTATAGGACCAATGAATGGGAAACTCACAGAGTTGGTCTCAATATGTGAAGTATATCCTTAGTGCATAATTGGATTAAACCTTGCAAACTTAAGGAATGTCAGAAAACACATGGGAGAGTCTATTGTGTGATAAAAAAATACTTAGATAATTGGTCACCTCATCTGTGGCATGTAATCCAGTGAAGATTAATTTGGAAGTTGACCCAAGAGTGGTAGCATGTTCTTGATTAATCAAGTATGGATTAATTTTGTGGCCAACTATTTTATGATTTGTAATTGTTTTAATATTGTTAAGGATGTCATGTGTATCCTCGGATGGGTCTATGAAATGTTTTGTTTATATGAGAGGTTCAATATTTGGCTGACCTAGGAATTATGTATGTAACTTGTATATAAGGAAGTCTTTCCTTATGATTATAAAGAAGAACATGGTGTGAGCTTGTGGGCTGCAAGGAATATTGATATAGAGAATAGGTGGTGCATTGAGGCATAAGGAAGAAAATTTATTGGTAGAGATTAGTTCTAAAAGTCAGTTCAGATACTATTATTGTAAATCTTTGTGATCTTTGGACAATGAGTCTTGAAGGTGGATTTAACCTTCTTTTGGTCAAGTGACCATGCTATGAGTCATCTTGTAAAACCTCTAACAAGGTTGTGACTCCTTACAGGGTCTATCCTCTAACAAGGACTGTACTATTGTACTTGATCAGCTCCTAAAGGGCTAAAACTCTTTTATGGGTTATTATACTCATAGTACTGATTTGTGGGTACCATACCCACCAAGGTTTTTCCCTTAACAAGGTTTTCCTCAAAAATAATATTGGTGTTATTGTGTTATGATTGTTTTTTATTTGTGCATATGGTTTATATTTGGAAGTAAGAGTAATAAGTATCAATTGATTCACCTCCCCCACAGCTAATTGGGACATTGTCACTTTAACAATTGGTATCAGAGTTATTGGTTTTTAGAGAGAAAGATTGACCACTTCGGGAAAAATATGCAAGATGTCTTACTTAAAGAAAGAAAGTCCCAAGTTTGATGTAGAGAGTTTTGATGCATGGAAAGACAAGATGAAGACTCATTTGTTTTGTTTAGGCTTGGATTATTGGTTGGTGACCAAGAAAGATGTAGTACTCAAAACTAAAGATGATTTGGAAGATCCTGCTAAAAATGATGATGAAAAGAAGATGTTTCAATACAACATGGTAGCTAGAGAAGCATTGATAAATGCATTATTGGAAGGGGAATTCTCTAAGATCATAGATCTAGACAAAGAACATGATATATGGAAAAGATTGAAAACTTTTTATGAATGAGATATATATACTAAAGGAGCCAAACTTTAGAATTGGAGAGAAAGGATGGAAACACTTCAGATGAAAGAGTAAGGATGCTTGTTCAAAGGGTAACATAATGTGTGTCCAAGATTAGGAAAAATAGAAGAACTTACACTGAGGATGAAGTCAATTAAAAGATTCTAAGATCTTTGACATCAACATACAAAACCAAAGTGCATTCCGTAGAGGAGATAATTCCATTAACTTAGAATTTCATGAGGGAAATGTTAGTGTCCAAGCTAACAACATTTGTAACCGCAGAACTTAAGGAGGCTCTACCAAAAGTTGAGACAACATTCAAGGAAACAGTGCATAATGAAAGAAATGCATGAACTAGTCTTGTAGGTTCTAGTAGGACAAGAAAATATAATGAAGAATTGGGAGATTATGCTGAGAAATGGGAAGAAATTAAAGAACTAGAAAATACTATGGATGAGAAGATCCTAGCCATGATCACAAGAAGAGAAAGAAAAGGTCAAGGTAAGTTTGAAGGAAAATTACCTTTGAAGTGCTTTAACTGCAATAAGGTTGGTCATTTTTCTTCTAGATGCTCAACTAGAATTCTTAAGCATAGACCTAGGTATGATAAATATAAGAAGGATAAGGAATTATACTGTGTTAGTGATGGTGCATATGATGATGATGGAGATGTAAATGATATACTTGGTTTTTTGGAAATCAAAGAGAAACTACCTATCTACGAAGAAAAAACTTTAGTATCTCATGTTGAGAAGAAAGATGATTGGATCATAGACAGTGGATGTTCACAACACATGACTAGTGGTAAAGGAATTTTTTTTTAGTTGAGAAAGTATGATGGTGTTGTTGTTAGGCTCGGTGACAATAATCCTAGGACAATCATTGGAAAATGATCTATTACTTTGGATGGTAAAACTAACATTGATGATGTTTTGTTTGTTGATGGATTGAAACATAATTTATTAAGAGTTGGACAATTGGCAGACAAGGATTATCATCTACAACTCAAGGATGGATATTGTACAACCAAAATTTTTGAAGGAGATATGATTGCATCTAGTACAAAGACAAGAGGTAATGTCTTTCAGTTGAGCCCTACTAAAGTAAGTTATTTTGTTGCTAAATTTGATGACATTTGGTTGTGGCACATAAGGTTTCATAGCAAAGATTCTTCAACTAGAAACAAGATGGATTTGATTCATACAGATCTATGCAAACCTAATTAGACTAGTCATACTTTGGTGACATGTATTTCATTATATTTATTGATGATTATTCTAAAATGATGTGGGTAGGATTTCGTAGAGAGAAATCAAAAGCCTTTAAGATATTCAAGTTTTTAAAGAAAAAATGGAGACAAAGACAGGTTTTAAGATCAAATATCTGAGATCAGAAAGAGGTGAGAATTCATATAAGGTGGATTTAATTATTTTTTCAAAGAAAATGGCATATTGAGGAAGACATCAACACCTAGGACACCACAAAAAAATGGTGTAGCTAAGAGAAGATACATATCAGTTCTTGATGCTATGAGGACTATGTTAATTGAGGGAAGAGTTACACACATGCATTGGAGAGAAGTAGTTTACACTATAGTTTATAGAATGAATAGATTTCATGTCAAAGAGGGTACTGGTAAGACACCTTATGAGATATAGTTTGGTCATACCCCTATTGTTAAGTACTTCCAAATTTTTGTAGCAAGTGTTACATTAAGAGTGATGATAGCATAGAGAAATTTGATGAAAGGTGTGATGAGGATATATTCCTTGGGTATTCTAAAAAGTGTAAGAATTATAGATGCTATAATATGAGAACAAGGAAGATGATTAAAAACACAAATGTCAAGATTAATGAAAACATTCAAGTACAAGAAAGAACTTGTGAAATTGATTCTCATGATCTAGAGTGGGAAGAAGGACTAAATCAGAGGAATCAAAGTTAAAATTAAGGTCATAATGAGGAACATGTACATGAGACTTATCAAGAATAGTCACAAGAGATTTTGATGTTAGATAAAAACACATATGAGTAGAAAGAGATGTCTACACCACCTAAATATGTGTAGCTCAAAATCATCTAAAGAACCAAATAATTGGAGATGGTAGTAAAGACACTAGAAGAAGGTCATAGACCAGGGATGCAATCTATCCGATTTCACATGTTGAACCAAAGACTACTGATGAAGCATGTAGAGATGAATCATGGATCCAAGAAATTCAAGAGGAATTAGATCAGATGCAAAAGAAAAACATGTGAGAATTGGTTCCTAAACCTAAAGACAAGAATGTGACTGGCACAAAATGGGTATTTAGAAATAAAATGAATGAATATGGTGTTGTAACTAGAAACAAGGCTAGATTTATATGCAAAGGATATTATCAACAAGAAGGAATTCACTTTGAGGAAACTTTTGCACCAGTTGCAAGGTTGGACGCAGTTAGGTTACTCTTAGCCTATGTTGCATACAAGGATTTCAAGGTCTATTAGATGGATGTCAAGTCAACATTTCTTAATGGTGACTTAGAAGAAGAGGTTTACATTGACCAACCTGATGGTTTTCCTCTATTAGGTAATGAATACATGGTTTAAAAATTGAAGAACACACTATATGGTAATGATGCTATGAGTAACAAATTTTCAGAAGAGATGAAGAGTGAATTTGAGATGCCCATGATAGGGTAGATAAATTTATTTCTAGGAATGCAAATAAATCAGAGAAAGAATGGGATTTTCATATCTCAGATTAAGTATCTTAAAGAGATGCTAAAGAAATTTGGTATGGATGATAGTAAACCAGTTGGAACTTCCATGATAATATGGAATAAGCTGTCTACTTTAGATGAGACAAAAGGTGTACCTCAGACAGAATATAGATCTATGATAGGAGGTCTTCAGTATCTAACACATACTAGACCTAATATAGAAACTGCAGTTGGAATTGTTGCTAGATTTTAGGTAGATCTAAAGGAAACACATCTTGCTATAGTCAAAATAATATTCAGATACCTAAAAGACACAATTAATCTTGGCCTACGGTATGATAGATAAAAATAATTTGCATTAGAAGCATATACTAATGCAGATTGGACAAGTAGTGTGGATGACATGAAGAGTACAAGTGGAGGAGCCTTTTTCCTTGGGAAGAGGTTAGTTTCTTGGTTAAGCAAGAAGCAAAATTGTATAGCTCAACCAACAGCTAAATTAGAATATGTCGTTGCTGTAATTAATTGCACACCTGGATTGTTTGGATGAAACAAATGTTAAAGGACATCAGTATGACCCTTGGTGAAATTGTTATTATACATTGTGATAACACACATGTCAAAGAATCTAGTGATGCACTAAAAAAAAAAGCATATTTCAATTAATTATCATTTTTTGAGGGATAAGGTGAAAGACAAAGAGGTGAAGCTTGAATATGTAAGCACAAAGGAGAAGATTGTAGACATCTTCACCAAGCCACTAAACAAAGATACCTTTGAATATCTTAGAGGTAAGCTTGGGGTAAGAGCCCCACCTAGAGGTAATTAAATAAATGTAGCAAGTGCACAAGTCCATTAGCAATTAGAGCTACATCATTGGTGGACTTGATGCAAAAGTTTTACTCCTTAGGGGGAGTAATGGTTTGAGAATAGCTAATTAGATCAAGGTGATTTTTGCACCTAGTAGTTAAAGGTCTTGAAGATTTGAAAAAGATAAACCTAGAAAAGTAGGTAGAAAAGGATGTGTATAGGGACACCCTTTTCCATTGATGTCAAAGGGGGAGAGATATTTGGTAAACAAAATAAGCTTACTAGTTTAGGGAGAGCTTTAAAGAAGGTTGTTAAGAAAGGCTACTACTTTTGGATTGATGTTTTGACATTAATGCCAAAGCAGGATATTATTGGAATTGTTGCAGCCTATGTTGTTGATATTCATTATTTTGTCATTGATGTCAACATATGTTTCAATAAGGGAATCAAAAAGTTGCAGAAAGACTAGATAGATAGGTTGTAGAGAATTGTACAGACAGTGTACGTTGACTTAGCTCCTAGGAGCTGAGATTTGGGTAGAAGTTCATGTTTAACTCATGTGGTTATGTTCACATATATTTATATTCTTGTTTTCTCAATTTATGGATGAATAGAAAAAGATTGGTTATAGGACTAGTGACTGGGAAACTAACAGAGCTAGTCTTAGTATGTGAAGTATATCTCAGTGCTGAATTGAATTAAGCCTTGCAAACTTAAGGAATGTCAGAAGACACATGGGAGAGTCTATTGTGTGATTGCAAAATACTTTTGTAATTGGTGATGTCATCCATGGCGTATACTCCATTAAAGATTCATTTGGAAGCTGATCTAGGAGTGGTAGCATGTTCTTGATTAATCAAGTATGGATTAATGTTGTGGCTAACCATTTTATGATTTGTAATTGTTGTAATATTGTCAAGGATGCCATGTTTATTCTCACATGGGTCTATGTAATGTTTTATTTATAGGAGAGGTCCTATAATTTTTGGACCTAGGAATTATGTATGTAACTCGTATATAAGGATGTGTTTCCTTATGATTATAAAAGAAGAACATGGTGTGAGCTTGTGGGTTGCAAGGATTACTGATATAGAGTAGAGGTGGTGTATTAAGGCACAAGGAAGAAAATTCCTTGGCATATATTAGTTCTAAAAGTTGGTTTAGATACTGTTATTCTAAATCCTTGTGATATTTGGACAGTGAGTCCTGAAGGTGGATTTAACCTTCATTTGGTCAAGTGACTAGGTTGTGATCCATCTTGTAAAACCTCTAACATGGTTTTGACTCCTTACATGCTTTTTCCTCTAACAAGGACTATACACTATTGTACTTGATCATCTCCTAACAGGGCTAGAAATCTTTTTTGGGTTATTATATTTATAGTACTATTTTGTGGATACCATCCCTAACAAGGTTTTCCCTTAACAATGTTTTCCTCAAAAACAATATTGGTGTTATTGTGTTATGATTGTTTTTGCTTTGTGGATATGGTTTATATTTGAAATTAAGAGTAATAAGTATCAACTAATGAAACCCCTGACCCCTTCTCTTAGTTGATTGGGACATAGTTACTTTAACAATTCTTGATTATTGAGCTTTATGTGATGATACATGTACTTATTACTTCTTTTGTAGCTACTTGTGTACTTTTTATACAGCTAATTAGTACAATGGGAAATATTATATCACTAATGTTATTGTTTGTTTATTATTACAGTGGATTAATAGATGCCTTGCTGATGCAAGAGGAGATGGGGAGAGGGGCCAAAGGCACACCCTAACCAGATCCACCTTGCTGAACAACATGTGGAAGCAACAACAAACAACAGTGAGAGAGAGAATGTAGATACTTTCATATATTATCTTCAATTTGATTCATACATGCTAGGCTATAAGGCCTTCCTAGTTTTGGCTAGATATTACAATCAAGTACAAAAGTCCTCAAACATGCGAGGATTTGTAAGAAATCTCTAAACTTTGTATTTTCTATCTTCTATCCAAAAATTGACTCCTAAAACTCTACCTGACAACTACATTTATACAAGAAGCTACCAAGCCAAGTCATCCTTTAGATCCATAATCAACGCAAGGGATGACTAGATCTAGGTCCACATGCTTCCCAAAGATGGATACCAGCATTAAATCTATGACCCATAATAAATGCACAAGTCAGCCTCAACAAGAACTCAAAAGAAACCCGTCGGTACACTAGTACATTTTGCCTAGTTTTTCTAACAAAATTTTTGACCAAAAAATAAGAACGTTTTGCTTGGTCAGATTATAGAAGGAAAACTTTGTTTTTTTTTAAATTTATGCCCATGTTTGTCAAAATATCGACAAATCCCGTGGTGGTCAAAATTTTGACAAAGACGGGCATAACTTTTTAAAAAAAGGGAATTTCATTTCTCATTTCATTATTCCTGGCCGATGAATTAGAAGGGTGCAGCGGGCACGAAGGAGATTGAGATTAGAAACCTTAACCTAGGGTTTTTGGAGGTTTTTCATTCTTTCTCTCAACTATTTAATTTACTGGATATCCAATCAGCATTATCATTTGCTTCGAGACTTATTTATTGTTTCATTTATGCTTCGAGACTAGTTTTACACCTCTTGATTGCAAACATTTGCATACATTTGGGTTTTACACCTCCTGATTGCATACATTTGCATACATTTGGGTTTTACACCTCCTGATTACATACATTTACATATAATAGTAGGGGAATTCAGTGAAATTGATGAAAAGCAGTGATTCCCTTTTTGCATACATTTGACCACAGGCAGGGAGTATGCTAGAAAAGGTTGAGGAGTCTAGCTTTACATCCACTAGTTGCATTTGCTTAAAAGTTTCTAATGCCTTTTCAACAAACCCATTTTGAACATATCCTCCAATCATGGCAGTCCATGAGATGACATCTCTTTGAGGCAATCTGTCAAACAATTTATGTGCCTTGTCTATGTTTCCACATTTAACATACATGTCTACTAAGGCACTAACAACTAAAATATTTGATAAAATTCCCCCTCCGTTATGCTTTGATGGATATCAATGCCTTGTTCCAAAGCTCCCATTTTGGCACAAGCTGGAAGGATGCTTCCAAAGGTTGTGGAAGAGATAGCATACTTAATGGAGGAAAGACACCAAGAACGGGGGGATGGAAAAGAGGAAAAGACATAATCTACGGTGATCACAACCTATAAATGACATAGGGATCTATCTCTTGTCCCTTCAATTATATATTTACTCACTCTTGGACTATGATCCAAATAGGAAGTATTGACCACAGAAGAATATAATGAATATAACTGGGAACATTGGATGGAGATGAAATACATATATAGAATTATAAAAATGAAGACCATTCTAAGAGGTTTCATTGTTGAAAGGGATTCACTCAATATTGGATGTTTCTCATGAATATATAGGGTGAGCTAGTGTGGGTATACAGAGTTGAATGTCATGACCCCACATAAATAAGAATTATAGAAGCATTTTGATTATCCCCTAAACATGATTATTGGAAGTGAAATGGACAATGTTTAATGTTTACATAAAGAGAAAGGAAACATAAGATTTAGGATCATCATTGGTAGAGTCAAAATAAGTATTTTCAAATCATTGGATGAAAAGGAAGAAAATGATTATATAAGAAAGGGGATTACAAGTCAGAAAACATAATATTCATGTAATGGATTACCATAATAATGTAATCCATGTGAGCTCAAGATAATCTCCAGCCTATAGCAATATACTATTATCAACTTGAGAATCATACTAGACTTATTGTTGATAGTGTAATCCTTACAAATCAATCTTCATTAATAAAAAGCAATAGACACTTACATTGGTTGAATTCTCCAATCCACCAAATTATCCAACTAAGAATATTAACAACATACCTATTTTTGAACCATATTCAATACAAAAGTTCAAAACAATTAAAGAACTACACACAAGTAGAAAGAAGTATTTGCAATTGAAGTTATCGAATTAGCCCCAAATCTCCAAGGAGCATACTGGGGACATTATAGTGGTACCCTATTCCAAAGCTCCCATTTTGGCACACACTGGAAGTATGCTGACAAAGGTTATGGAATTTGGCTTTACATTTGCCAATTGCATTTGCTTACAAGTTTTAAAAGCCTTCTCAGCAAATCTAATTTGAATATATCCTGCAATCATGGCATTCCATGAGACCTCATTTCTTTGAGGCATTTTGTGAAATAGTTCACATGCCTTGTCTATGCTTCCACTTTTGGTGTACATGTCCACCAGGGAAATTGCAACCACAACATTTGGAGAAAATCCTCTATCTTTCATGATTTGATGGATATCTATGCCCTATTGTAGAGCTCCCATTTCAACACAGGTTGTAATCATGTTGGCATATGTGAGTTGATTGGGTTCGAAAGCTGTTTGTTGCATTTGGTGAAATGGTGCAGCTATCTCGTGAGGATACCCATGTCTTTGGTATGCAGAAATAGTCATATTCCATGAGACATTGTCTCATTCTTTGATTTGGTCAAACACTTTAAGTGCATCCACCAGGCTTTCGCACCTGTCATACATGTTTATAAGCTTATTCTGAAACCTTCTAGAAAATGTAAATTTCTTGGAAATGATGAAAGAGTGAACATTTTTTCTTTGTGAAAGAGCATTCTTGAGAAAACATACATTCTTTATGCTCATTTTTTTAATCATGTTTATCTCATTGTTCACTACATAGTTTCTCATTTTCTTGATGTGATCAATACATTGTTGATCTTCATTGGTATGGTAATCACTATTTTTAAAATTTCAAATCTCTTTAAGGTATCTTCTTTGACATGCATCTTTGATATTACTATTTTGATCTTTTGCTTCCTATTCTTTTTTACTTCTTCACATTCCATCTCACTATCATTCCAATTCAAATTTTCATTGTATATTGTCTTCTCACTGCATTTCTTTTTCTATCACTGAATTTTCATGATAGAGATGTGTTACAAGTGGTAGTTGTCGTTGCACCAAAAGGTCAACCTGTTAATGCCCGATACAACAACTAGACTTATAGAAGACACAAGAGGTAGTTAAGCCATGTCATGAATCATGAGGGGAGTGCTGAACATTTTTCCAACAATCTCCCCCTTAGCATTACCTGAGGGGATTCAAACCTGTGACCAATCTCTGATACCACTTGTTACAAGTATTAGTTGTCGTTGCACCAAAAGGTCAACTTGTTAATGCCCAATACAACCACTAGACTTATAGAAGACATAGGAGGTGGTTAAGCCATGTCATGAATCCCGAGGGGAGTGCTGAACATTTTTCCAACAAGATGTACTATCCTCTTCTTCTCAAATTGTGTCTATCTATGTCATACAATAACAATATTTTGATCTCCATAATAACACTGAGATCTCTCTTTTATCTTCTCTTCATCACTAGTTTACTATTTTGCATCTTTGATCTTACTATATTTTGATGCACATCATTGTTTTAAGCCTTTCATAGTGCCACTTCTATGAAATATTAGACATCATTGTCCTTTGTTCTATTATTTCTTATCATTGCCTCATTTTCACCATCTACTATCACATGCTTTGTGACTATCTCAGTTCTTGATAGCATTCTATCTCCTTGCTTCCATTAGATATTTGACATTACTTCCCTTTAATACATATTAATGAAATTTTATTTTCATTGTCTATGATATGACATCAACCATTTTCCCAATTTACCTAGGGTCTAACAATGAGTAATAAAAAGGTAATGAAATACATGAAAAGAGGCCTTTCACTGTTTCATGACATTTTGAAACCCAATCATTAAAGGAGCCTAGAATCTACTACTAAAAAAGGGAGAAAATTCATGGTGGTTTGAATATGTATCAGTTTAGAAGCATAAAATTAAGGGTAATTGTAATATTTGAAATGTTAAAATTAGCCACATGGTCAAAACCATAGGCAACATAGAATAAGGATGATATTCTCTTGTGTGTTGTCCATCTTGCCACTAACTTTTGTTTCTAATCCATGGGGCCCTTTGTTTATTTTTGTGGTGTATTTGTCTTTGATCGATGTAAAATGGAATATATGTCTTTGAATATATGACATTTTTTGTAGGAAATGATTCTTTTTATAAGACACTTCATGACCTCACATTGATGATATTCGGGCCCACCATACGTACAAGGTGGAACATCGTAAGTGAACTAACCCTATCCCACTATTTTTATTTCATATCATTAATTGGTACAATATTTTTCCTTTCATTCAGGCCTTTTCTTTTACTATATTCAAGGCACACAACTTTAGTTAATTTTTCTATCTAACAATTCTATGTTTTTTCTTAAAAGGTGGAACTTGCAAGACAAAAAATTAAAAGATCAACTCATTACAGATTTAGAGCATGAGTTTGGTAGTAATATCTTTGAGGAGAATAAAAATTTAGAAAAAGCTGCCAAACATCTTAAGATTGTGAGGGACTCATATAGGAGTATCATCTAGAACCCAAAGTACAAGCATCCTCCCTTTATTCTAGTGAGGGATTGGAATGAGTTCATTTTGGATGCAAAGGAGAAAGGGGATTCTCAAAGAGGAATTACACCAACAAATGAGAGAAGAAGGTATGAAATAGTATTAACTACTAGTACAATGTAATAATGCACTAAATTGTGATCTTTATATCTATATCATCTAACATATTTCAAACTTTTCATAGGTTGCAGGACACATCAAAGGCAACAAAGGCTAGGCTGCAAAAGATTGGGCAGTACAAACTTGGTTCTGGTGGATATTCCAAAATTAAAGCACAAATTGTAAGTAGCAGTAAATGAATTCCAGAGAAAAATTATTTATAAAATGCAAATAATTTTGTTTAATCAAAAAATGTAGGGCTCGTAATTTAATTTAGAGGCCACAACAGAATACAAAAAAATTGCCTTCAAGGAAGGCTATCAAGCCATGGTTGAATGCCTACACCCAGCTTCCACTGGCCCAACCCAAGAGTCTCCTGCATCATGTGAATAGGTAAATATGCCAAAAAAATATATTTGAAATTGAATACTTGAGCAACAATCTATTTGATAATAATGTGCATGACATTGCAATGTAGCCTCCTAATCATAACACGGATCCTATGTCGCATGATGAAGCTCCTGATGTGCATCGTAGTGTCGATGGAGGTGTTCATTTGCTATTTAAAATTAATTATGTAATTATTAATATAATTTAACATCTTAAATTGAAATTGGTGTAACCTTTTTTGTGTATATTTTAGAGCATACAAAATGTCATGCTGAACCAGTGGAGGATGTTCAGAGTGATAACCATGTAGATCATGTGGCACATTCAGGTAAAGAAAATCTATGTTTTATTCTTTCAAATTTATTTTTTGATTTATAGTTCTTTTACTTAATTAAAAAATTGTAACACTAATGTAAAATTGTGTGAATTTAACTCATGATGTAGTTGTTATTGCAACAGACCCCCCTTTGGCATAACGACCTCCTATTCCTGAACAGATGAGGAGGAGACATGTGTTGGCATTAGAATAAATTGAGGGGAATGACTAGGACATTGATGTTCCTCTTAGTCGTTACCTTAAAAAAAATAGCAAGAAACCCAAAAAGAAATGATTATAATTAACATTTTTTGCTAATGAAAGAACATTGTCTTAACTGATGTAATTTTGTACTAGTAATGTTGATGAATGATGTGTTAATGAATTATTCATGAATGTTGTGTGTTAATGAATTTTATGTGTTAATGAATGTTATCATGTGATTATAATGATTGAATGCTATATTTCAAAAATGGATGAATGAATGAATGTTATTAGATGTTAATGGGGAATTTAGAGTGATGTTAGGGGGGGGGGGGGGAGGGGCCAAATGAGCTTCCACCTTCATGTGGTTGGCCTTGTTAAGTAGAGAATATTAAACTATTCTCGAAACCAAGTGAAGCTCAAACTAAACCAATGACATAGACTCAATGGTCAAAAACACCTAGTTCTTATTCTATATTCTTTCTCATTCACTTTAAGAAATATTTTACTTCTTAAACATGTTCATCAACCAACTTGCATCACCATGTTCATCAAATTAGATTTATAGATAAGAGAGTGAACATAATACATAAAATCTAGAAAGGGCAAATGAACATAATCTTGATAATAATTAGTCATACTCTATTAATGTTACTCTTTTTATTTAGAAGCATCATTTCCAATTTTTTTAGATGAATACCCTCTTGAGAAAATTCAATCATCCTTCTGGAAAATGTAAGGAAACTCAGGTGCGGAAACAACTTCCTACACTAATCTCTAAAGGAAAGTATTGTGCAAATTCTTTTAAATCCTTACAATTTCAGATTCGTTAACTACTTTAACAATGATATTGCAGCCATATACCATGCATATAGAATATAGAGAATGACACAATGATTTACCCTAGGGAAACCTTTCGGTAAAAAGTCCAACACTCCAAAACCTGCACAGTGTATTAATCAAAACTATTACAATTTACAATACACTTGCAATGCAAGTTCTTTCAGAAGATTTTTCCAACTCTTGAAGACAAATCATGGTAGCATAAAACATTTCAACAATACACTTGCTTCTCCTATCTTCGCAACTCTAAAAATTCTTATATCATGCACTTCCCTTTTTAGGGCAACTTCCAAAGATAGCCATATTAGGGTTTTACCATTCTCTGAGAAAATAGGAACCCAAGCGATTGGGGAAGAGTGTACAGTACTCAATTTTATCACTTTCCACATGTCTTCACTTTTCATTGAATCTTCTAGGCATAGCTCTTATGTGTCATAGGAATCTGTCATAACCGTTTCAACCATGATCTCCTTACACATAATTCAAGATGTCGACACATCAAGTGGAGTGATACATCAACATGCCAACTAGACATGTACACTCACACTTAATTACATTATTTGCAAGAAATACATTTTACAAAACATATAATAAGAATAGGAATTATCCAAGGTTGAGACACCTTATTCCTAACATTCTCCCACTTGTCAAACACCTTGTAAGAGCAATAGGAACATAACAGGAACTAACCACTATAGGCCAAAAGGCCCATAGACTTCAAACACCATTTGAACTTCTCAGTGCCCACTGGTTTCGTTAATGCATCTGCAACATTCTTCATAGTATCTACCTTCTCAAAATTTACCTTTTCATCTTCCACCATATCTCTCACAAAGTGAAACTGCACATCAATGTGCTTCGTTCTGGCATGAAAAGTTGGATTCTTTGCAAGGAAAATAGTGCTCTAACTGTCACACCAAATAGTAATATGTTCTGCATCAATACCAACATCAGAGCACAATCTCCTAAGCCAAATGGCTTCCTTACAAGAATGAGTAGTAGTCATGCACTCAGCTTCTGTAGTGGACAAAGCAACCACAAGTTGTCGCTTACTCATCCAACTAATAGCACCACCAAACATAGTGAACACATAAGCACTGGTGGATCTCCTAGTGTCAATATCACCTGCCCAATCTAAATCCACAAACCCATGAATACAAACTAAATGTGGAGATCCAGAAGAGTTACCATGGTAACATATGGAGTAATATGATGTACCCCTCAAATATCTGAATACTCGCTTAACTACATCCCAATGTACCCATCCAGGGTTAGCCATAAACAGACTCAGGACTCCTACTGCTTGGGCAATGTTTGGTCTAGTACAGACCATAGCATACATAAGACTACCAATTGCACTAGCATAAGGTACTCTACTCATGTCCTCTACCTTAGTAGGAGTTTTTGGACAATCATCTACAAATAACTTTGTTCCCACAAAAATAGGAACACATAGTGGTCTACAATCTGCCATGCTGAACCTATCCAACACAGACTTCACATACTTACTCTGACTCAATCAAAGTTCTTTGTTAGACCTGTCTCTACTGATTTCCATACCCAAGATGTACCTTGCTGCCCCAAGATCTTTCATCTCAAACTGTGCTGACAACTAAGATTTAAAATCAGAAATCATACCCTTAACCTTCCTAAACAACAACATATCATCAACATATAATGCAATAATAAGAAGGCGATCATTTTCAACTCTAAAATAAACACAATGATCTGATTTCAATCTTACAAATCCAATTGACAATGCAAAGGCATCAAACTTAAGGTACCACATCCTAGGAGATTGTTTCAAACCATATAGAGATTTCTTTAATCTGCAAACTAAGAATTCTTTACCTATAACAATGTAGTACTCAGGCTGTGACATATAAATCTCTTCCCCCAAATCACCATGAAGGAAAGCTGTCTTCACATCCATCTATTCTATCTCTAAATCATATGATGCAGCAAGAGATAACATAAATCTAATGGATGTCAACTTTGCAACAAGAGAGAATATTTCACCATAATCTATTCCCTCTACCTGTGAATACCCCTTTGCAACCAATCTAGCTTTGTACCTTTCAACACTAAAATCTGCACATAATTTCTTCTTGAACACCCATTTATAGCCAACAAATTTTCTCCCTTTCAGCAAAGGTACAAGGTCCTAAGTTTTGTTTTTCTCCAATGAAGCCATCTCATCATCCATAGCCTCAATCCAGGAACCTGCATCTTCCACGCCCAAAGCCTCTTTCACAGATCTAGGCTCATCGATGTTAGTAATCAAAGCAAAAGCACAACTAGAATGTAACATAGATAACCAAACCTTTCTAGTTGCTTTCTCTCTCATGGATATCCTCAAGGGCTGAGGTTGAGGTTGTTCTTCCTCTTCTTCCAAACTATCAGAGCTGCTAGAGCTCTCCTCATCATTAGGCCCAACATGGTCTCTCTATTCAGTCTTCTCAGGGGTAGGAGGCAACTGAACAACATCTTTTTCCTTTTCTTTTTTAGCTGGTTGTAGCACAATAGGAGAATATGTTAGCTCTTTGAAAATAACATTTCTACTATACAACACCTTACTAGTCGCAGGATCCCAAAACTTGTATCCTTTCACACCAACACTATATCTGATGAAAATAAATTTGACAGCTTTGTTTTCCAACTTAGATCTTTTCTCCTTTGGAACATGTGCATAAGCTTCACAACCAAAAACATGAAGATGTCTAATTGAAGGCTTCTTACCAGACCACACCTCCATGGGTGTCTTACCAACAAGAGCTGATGTAGGAGATCTGTTAACCAGATAGCAAGTAGTGGCCACAGCTTCGGCCCAAAACCTTTGTACTAAACCAACTCCACTAAGCATACTCCTAGCCTTCTCCATAAGTGTCCTGTTCATTCTCTCTGCAACTCCATTTTATTGTGGCGTATAAGGAGTTGTCTTATGCCTCTCAATACCTTGTTCTTTACAAAACTATTCAAACTCTGCTGAGCAAAACTAACCACCATTGTCAGTTCTCACACACTTAATCTTCTTACTAGTCTAATTCTCTACAAGAGCTTTAAATTCTTTGATCGACTAAAGACTTGTGTCTTACTTTTAAGGAAATAAATCCAAGTCCTACTATAATCATCTATGAAAGATACAAAAAATACAGACTTGGAGATTGAAGGAACTTTTACAGGACCAAATACATCAAAATGAATAAGATCCAAAACATCAAAAGATTTGTGAGAACTAGAGTAAAACTGGACATGATTTTGTTTACCATAGACACAGTGTTCACAGAAGTCAAACTTGAGATTGCAATCATTTAACCCCTCAACAAGCTTTTTATTTTTTAGGGTTATGAGACCCTTTTCACCAATGTGGCCAAATCTCATATGCCACAACATTGTCTTTTCTACAGGAAGCTTACCTTCTAGAGTGTTTGCACTTCCATTAGAACCAATAACCACAGACTTCTTCACTGCTCATTCAGATGGTGAGGATGAAGAACTATTACATAGAGGAATACATGCATCTAGTTGAAATAAGGTACCTTTGCTAGTACCCCTTGCAAGCACTATGGATCCTCTCATCATCTTGCATCCTTCTTTCAAAAAAACAACCTGCACACCTACATCATTCAACATACTTATAGATAAAAGGTTTCGTGCCAAACCTAGAATGTGCATAACTCCATTGATTCCCTTTACTCATCCATCAGGAAATTTGATAGTGACCCTTTTGCATCCAACTATCTTTAGGTGAGAATCATCACCTAAGTACACCTTTCGACCATTGAACTCTTCATATTTTGAGAACTAGTTTCGATGAGAGGTCATGTGAAAAGAAGCACCTGAGTCTACCAACCACACATCATCAGATGCATGGGCTACCAAAGATGTAATAAAAGCATCTCCATCTTCTTGAGATTTTTCAGAAGCTGAATCTGAGCCTTTCTTCTTCTTCTTTGGTAGTTTGCAGTCCTTTCGGAAGTGCCCAGATTTATCATAGTTCCAACATTTCACCTTGGACTTTCCAGGAGTCTTAGAACTCCCATGAGATTTAGATCTACCCTTCTTTGACTTGTTTTCATTTTTCTTTACTTTGTCATTGGATCTCCCACGAACAACAAGGGCTTCCTTAGATGAATCCAAAGTCTTTTTTCACATCTCCTTAGATAGCAGCGAAGACACCACATCATCCATATGGAATGTGACTATAGTACTTCTGAGAGCCATCACAAGATGGTCCCACAAATATGGCAAGGAACAAAGAAGGGTCATACAATGATCCTCCTCCTCGATCTTGGCATCAGATGATGCCAACTGTGCAATCAATAAATTGAATGTGTTGAGATGATCAGTTATGGATCCACCTTCCTCCATTCTTAAAGAATACAACTTCTTTCTCAAGAAAAAAATTTTCACTAGAGATTTGGCCCGATACATAGACCCAAGCCATTTCCACAAGGAATTTGTAGTAGTCTCATTAAGAACATTAAGAAGAATGGTATCTACTAGATAGAGTCTAATGAGACCCTTAGCCTTCTGATCCTTGATCTCCCAATCTGCTTGAGATATCACTGTAGGTTTCATATCAAGTGAAGTAGCCTCCCATAGATCATAGTCTTCAAGCATGTCTTGAATCTTGAGTTTCCACAACTTTAAATTAGTGCCATTAAATTTCTCCACCTCCATTCTACTGTATGAGGAACTTGCCATCTCAATCTGCAAATAAGACTCAGAATGCTTTGCACAAAACTCCCACTCAATTTGAGATTAGCTCAAAAAACCCTACCCAACAACTAGGATCAAAAGTTGATCAAGCTCTGATACCACTTGTAAGGAAACTCAGGTGCAGAAACAACTTCCTACACTAATCTCTAAAGGAAAGTATTGTGCAAATTCTTTTAAATCCTTACAATTTCAGATTCATTAACTACTTTAACAATGATATTGCAGCCATTTACCATGCATACAAAAAATAGAGAATGAAACAATGATTTACCCTGGGGAAACCTTTCGGTAAAAACCCCAGCACTCCAAAACTTGCATAGTGTATTAATCAAAACAATTACAGTTTACAATACACTTGCAATGCAAGTTCTTTCAGATGATTTTTCCAACTCTTGAAGACAAATCGTGGCAGCATAAAACATTTCAACAATACACTTACTTCTCCTATCTTCACAACCCTAAAAACACTTATATCATGTGCTTCCCTTTTTAGGGAAACTTCCAAAGATAGCCATATTAGGGTTTTACCATTCTTCGAGAAAATAGGAACCCGAGTGATTGGGGAAGAGTGTACAGTACTCAATTTTATCAGTTTCCACATGTCTTCACCTATCATTGAATCTTCTAGACATAGCTCTTATGTGTCATAGGAATCCATCATAACCATTTTAGCCATGATCTCCTTACACATAATTCAAGATGTCGACACATCAAGTGGAGTGATACATCAACATGCCAACTAGACATATACACTCACACTTAATTACATTATTTGCAAGAAATACATTTTACAAAACATATAATAAGAATAGGAATTATCCAAGGTTGAGACACCTTACTCCTAACATAAAAGTGATATGTTGTCCCTTATTAAATGTGGTTGTATGTAGTTCCTTGGTTTATGCCTAACTCAAGCTTCTTGTATCAAATGCCAAGATGTACTTTGTTTATCAATTCTATAGTCTTTTTTTTTCATTGATATGTGTTAACTCTAATTATGATTGCTTCATAATTGTTCTTTATGACTTCATGTATGACAACTTTGTCATATGACCATACCCGTGACTGCCCCAATGTTCTAGTTTAACATCATTTTTACCCTATAGTATCACTTGAAGTCGGATAATATGCACATGTATTGTAGTAAAATGGGCATTGATTCATTGTATTAATGATTTTTCATGTAGTATCCTTTGATACCTTGAATGCAAGTTTTGAAAAATTACCTTTTTTTAGATACCATTATCTCATGTTCATGCTATAACACTTCTTTATGCATTTCATTTGTAGTTGTACCAAATGACTATGAAGTATGAACTAAAAAAATGTGTCTAGTAACCTACTCACTTAGTTAATATATGCAAATGTAACTTTTGTTGTGCTATATCTATCAATGCATCATTTCTTTGTCCATAATTGAATCTATAACCTTTCAGAAGTCTCTATTCTCACTCTACTTGGTCAGTCTATTTACCATTGATTTGATCCTTTGCCATGTTGGACCTCATGTATTTGTAACACATCATAACTTCATATCTCTATATTGGTTGTCCTTGACATAAATCTGTAATTGGTTGGAGACATTAGTGAGGCTTCTCACTTCATGGAAACTTCCCTTAAATTAAAAATCCATTCTCTCTCAACTTCAACTGAAACGTACATTCCTAGTACATATTTTAAAAATGAAGTTTTGGGACATCTTACTATAAGAATGGTGCTAGGTAGAGAACATTATATGATATGTCATGCATGCTTATTAGCTATCAATGACCATTTAGAAGCCCATATTTTTGGTACTATTGTCCCTTTTGAATGTATGAATTTATGCTTATGCTCAAACTCATAATTTAATGATCTTCTTTGATAGATATAAAGCTAGGTTCCATTAAGCTAGTAAAGAGATACATGAGATGACTATCTATAGAGCTGGAGTCGATAGGAAACTTAGAAACAGAGCCTACATAGGAATTCTTGCTGCTTTAGGGTGCACATTTTACTTTCAAAGCTCATCAGGTAAATATTCACTTCATGTGCCATGTGGATAAATGGCCTTAATTGTTCTTATATTGCTTTGAGTAATGTTTTATTTTTCCATTTATTTTTCTTCCATATTTGTAGTTTGCAGGAGGGTTTGATGCAGAAACCATGTGTGCTTTTGAGGAACTGCATCATCTTGTTCACATTGACTTCCTTCCTAAGACTGACTTCATAGTGGTTGACTATTCCTTTGTTGTTCAATTGATTCTAGATATCTTAGTTAACAAACTTGTTATCTACTAATATATGATTTTATCTTTATTGAATTGCATTCAGTTTAATAGAGGGCTTGATCTTTGCAGGTGTATATTTGATTTATGCTCATTCTCAAGATTCCATAAACTTCATTTATATGGACTCTCTTAACTTCTTTCCTATCCATAGCCACCTTTGAATTTGTTCTTGTGAATATTAGAAATCATTAAGACTAACCAAAGACATCTTCAGTTTTGTAAATGGGAGTTGTAGTTGTGACAATACCCTTGATGCAACGTATATATTTTGGAAGGTATGTTGTTCATCAATATCAATTCATAGGATGCTAGCACATACCATTATATCTAAAAAAATTTAGTGTCATTGGTGTTTTCCTTGTGGATTAATTGTCTTCTCATATGTAACTTAAATGAAATTAAGGTAGTTAAGTATTTGAGTATGGTATATACGCCTGCGATTGATTTGTAGGAATGCATTATTTAGCCATTGTATGCAAATTCAAAATGTTTTTTCAATTTCAATTTTGAATTCTCTTTCTTTAATTATTGTAGCACCACTTTGTTCTAATCAGTTTAGACCATGGTTTCATACTCTTTGTTTTACAAACTTTATGTTTTAGAGCTTTCATTAAACTTGAATTGTTTGGATACATAAGATTCTACTCCTTATCACACTTTGTTGCAAATAGTGTTTTCTCATATGATTTGTCTAAAAGAATTTCTTACATTGTATGCATGGGGGATGACTTTTTTAGGTTGAGCATTATTTTTTAGTTTGCCAATTAAAACTTGTGAAGTAATTATATGAATCTGGCTAATGAAAATAGCTTTTACATTCTTAAATATAGTAGATTCTCAAACCTTCTAGAAAAATGCATAGTAGTAGACAACGTAAGTACATTTATGGTTTAAAATT
The DNA here is from genome assembly GCA_027943335.1 of Chamaecyparis obtusa. Lineage (NCBI taxonomy): Eukaryota > Viridiplantae > Streptophyta > Pinopsida > Cupressales > Cupressaceae > Chamaecyparis > Chamaecyparis obtusa. The sequence continues at coordinate 920,077 of BSBK01003377.1, read as the reverse complement.
GAGGATTACTAAGAGAGTAATTTAACTTGTATATCAATGTTTGGTGATCAAGAATGGCCATTCAAATAGTTGCAGTGTTTCTATGATGGAACTGTTGAGTTCATCTTCAAATTGAAAATATAAGTTACATGGAAATCAAAACTCAAGGATTTATGAAACCATGTTTGTCCTTGGCTGATGAGTGTGAAAGATGGGTTAATATTGGTACCTGCTTGCTATACTTGGTTTTGGAGATATCTCATTGACATCTTGTATCTACAAGTTGGATAGATGGTGTCTTATTTCTGACCTACTCTTGCACGATTAATGCTGAACATTTATAAATTTCATGTTGGATGGAGGCTTTAAAAAGTGTAAGACTCAACCATGTTGAGACACTAATCACATGCTCCTTACCATTTTTAATTTCTCTATTTTAGACTATACATTGGACATAAGCTCCTTCCAAATCATACAATTTAGTTCTTCTATAATGTGATTGATCACTACTACATCCCATGATGAGTGATTACTAATTGGGTAATCCTTGTGTTTTGATTTTCATATAACTTAATATCGAGTTATGCATAAAGCTTGCATGTGTATTTCATTGTTATGATTTTATTTTGCTAAGTTTGATTGCAAATTTGTGTTAATGAGTATGTTTGAGTGTGTATTTATTTAGAGTTAGTGCATGTTACCCCACAAAAGGGTTTATCTAGAGGATCTAATTAAATCTTCTACTAATAGATAAAGATGTTTTTGAAATCTCATGATTTGTGTTTTGGCCATGATACACCATAGAAAAAAAAATTGAAATTGGAAGTCGTTCATATCTTTCTTTTATACTACTTTGACTTCCTGATGCCCATGAACAATGTTAAGTATGTTCTCTGATTCGATTAGTGATCTATATATCTATTAGTGATGTATCCTATTCTTTTCCCATCTCGGTTGCCTTCTCAAATCTCTCGATCGTAAATGACTTGTACCCTGAAGTTGGACGGGAATGTGGGCACTTCCCTCATGTAGTCATCCACATTGAATAGAGAGTTATAATAATATAAACACCAAAATGTGTCTTCACGAGAGTTTAATAATGTAAACAATTAAAGCATAATATTTCTATGCTTAATTTGATAATATATTTTAGTTTTAAAATTTTAAAAAAAAATTTGTCACTTTTTCGATGGTAGAAGAATAGTCCTATCGATGACAATCCTATATATTTGACGACTATTCTGACCAGATTTCATCGAAAGAGAGATGAACATTCTTTGGCATTTTGACAAAAAATGTTGTACACTCGACAACTATTTCAACCCGAAGTCATTGCAATTTTGATTGACTTTGGTCACAACGATGAAAGGTATGATCGATAATTCTTATAGGTTGAAGCAATTATTTTGACGACGCGTCCATCGATAATTCAACCACTATAGATGTCAGAATTTCAACGATGGTTTTTTGTGTCATATAATCGACGAAAAAACTTTGACAACAGTTATGGTTGTTTGGTCGACCAATTGGTATCAAAAATTTGACTAATTCTCATTGAAAAACAAGCTAAAATTTACTAGTGGTAAGCCAAGCCAATCGAGTGACAGACAAGCATTGTCGAGCACCAGGGAAATTCACCGAGTTCCAAAGAGATAACCGACCAACACCGGTGAACAAAGGAAACTGAGCAACACTGAACCAACTCGGTCAAAGCAGGAACCAAGCAACACAAGCAAACTTAAATATGTTTTTGGTGACACAGGATTGCCAAGGACTCGAGATGCTCCTACATCACTTGCACTATTTTTTGGCATTGGGAGTATGGATGTGATATTCCATTGAGGGATTTCACACCAAGTTTTTCTTTGATTATAATGACAGGTTCATGTTGCTTTACAACTTCATATTTTTTCATGACTTCATGCCATTTTAACTTCATGGTTTCTAATTGGTCCATGCTACCTTTTCCATTATTAATTTCCCTTACTTATGATTATTAATATAATTAAGCAATCATGTTAGTGCCTAATACTAAAATTCTTGATATTTTATTTATTTATTGGACTCTTTTTATTATTGAGGTCTTAAGATGAAGTGTTCCTTGCAAGGAGATGTATTTAAAATATTTCCATATCTATAAACTTTTGTGATTCTAAATTTGTTCTTTAATTTAATGTTAACTATTTTGTTTACTTTAACAAGTATTTTTATAGTTCACATGCAAGTTAAAGGGAGGGTACAATTTAATGGTGACAAGTGCATACATTCCATTAGTTTTTGGAATCAATAGATATCTTTTCACATGTAATTTTGAATATTCCTTGAACTTATTTGGATTATCCATCCACACATTCCTAGGTACTAGTTTTCATCTTTCATTTATCTTTGCACCTTAGTCCTTTGAAATCATGTTGCAAAATTGAATCTAGTCTGCTCAATAACTTGAAATCAACCCCAAACTTTTGAAATTTCAATACTTAAAGTGGAACCATGCCATCCCCTTCAAGTAGTCTTTACGCACCAAGTTGAAGAGCAAAATAGAACAAATAGGGGTGTTGCATAAAATAATAAATCATAATTTAATGTAAGATATTAAGAACTCTTTAATAATTGTTCTACATTAAACCTCAATAAGTACGTCTAACCATTCATTGTTATATCAAATGCATACTTAGTGATAGATATGCACTTCTTTATGATTGCTTGTTGTCTTTGATAATTGTTCAAAACATGTTAAATTAGGTTACCTAGATATTTGATTGAGGACATAACCGTCTCTTGACAAGCTACCCAAAGGTGTTTATCAATACAACTAGTATTTGTTTTAAAGTCCAAATATTAAAATAAAACTCTATTTTTTTGGTACTGAAATGCTAGATCATTTTTGCATGGTCCATACTATATTATGAAACATAAATCAAATCTTTTTTTAAATATTTAACTCATTTTCATAGCATAAAATCAACCTTGAAAAATATAATCAATAATTGCAATATTAAATATTTATCTAACAACTAGAAAAATTAATTAAATATGTTCATTTCTTTAATTTCCAATATTTTAAATTCTATTATATAATAACAAACTTTAAATTATATTAATTACTATGTTAGAATAATCTAATTTTGATAATAACTAAATCATATATTCTTATAATAAAATATCACCATCATTGACATTTAATATTTAATATTCAAATTTTCATATGTTCTTATTATTATAATGGGAACATTACCGGCATGATGAACAATTTAATAATAAATATATAGGAGGATGACAAATTAAATTTTAATTAAGAACATCTAAATAATAATAATAATAGCTTTGGTCCCTCCAGTCTTGAATGGCCACAATTGAAGGGCTTAAATTTTTTGAGTTTTTATCACTTGTCTAAAGCCAACTGGTTTGACTAATATATTAATACATAATTTGGTGGGTATGCACTTTTAAATTAATGCAAATAAAAATTTAAAAATCTACTTCAGAAAAGCTCTTAATTTTTTAATATAACAAGGATCTAACTTACCTCTACTTTTATTTATTAGGATATTTTAAAATAGATTTATAATTATTTTTAAAATTTTGAAATCTACATTATATTCTAATTAAAAATAAACATAAACCATCATTTAGATGAGCAGACTAAGTTGTCATAAAAATGATTAATACAACTTTAATTCTATTAAGATTTGATATGTATATTAAGAAGTTTTTCAAACATTAGAGATGCAAATTTTGTGTTCTTGAAATTTTAGTGGTTTTTAATTTTTGAGGCATATTTATTCAATGTTACAACTTAAATCTTAAATATGTGTTAGTTAATTTTTTTATTTTATTATATAAATATAATTGAATTGTAGCTATTTAATCTATATGGATTATAATTTACATCAATTTTTAAAAGAAATATTATCATTTTTATTTTGTATTCATCTTGTAAATTGGTAAATATATGTTAAAGATAGTTTAAGATATAAATATTTTACATATATAGAATATTGTAGTCTTCTTCTACATCATTTCAGTGCATCGGTTACCTTTGGTCCTTCATCGTGTACAGTGGTCACAACTTCATAAACTGACTTTGGTGGACACGTGTCAACCCATCAGAGTTTCTAACTGCTCTACAGAGAATGCACCCCTCCCAAGTTTCGATTGAATGTCATGTGTCCCCTTGAATACTCTTGCTTCAACAGGGCTTGCCGATGCAATTCCAGGAATATTCCCTACCAGATCCTCACGATTGATGGCTTTATAGACAACTGTTCACTTTTCAACACTTAGATCGGTACATACATGTTAGAATGATTTTAGAATAACTGAGAGGGGGGGTGAATCAATTATCCTCAGGTCCAGATGTACCAATTCAAATTTCAAACACTTCAAACAACTTAGATCTACTCAACAGTCCACTCGGTCTCTATAGCATATAACCAGTAACATAAACTTGCAATCCACTATCCAAAAGTAATCAACTCGTTGAATTGAAAAACTTAATAGTAAAACACATCAAATAACACTCATACAAGTATGACACCAGGATTTAACGTGGAAACCCAATTTGGGAAAAACCACGAGTAACATGCTACCAATTTTTACTCTTTTGAAGTGAGCTTTGTGAGGAGCCAACCCTATTAAAGATTACAATACACATTGTTAGGTGTGACCCTGTTAAAGAATTTAATCACCCTCTTATGAGTAGCCTTCTTAGAGGACTTAATAACATTCCATTAGAATATCACCTTGATTAAAAGATTTACAAATGACTGTTAGGTCAACCTTGATTTAAGGATTTCAACTGATACAATGGTCAGAAAGTAACAATAGGTTTGATTTGACACATACAACTCACTTTGCAAATATAAAAATAATGTAGCTCATATGTTGATCCACTGACTAGCCTTCATTATCATCTCCATCTCTGATCTTCTTGGAAACCCTTCAAGAAATCACCTCTTCTCATCTCTTTACAGCTCTTCTCAACCTTCTACTTAGGTTCGCCAATCAACTGAATCAATCTTTTGCATAACCCATAATTAGGTTATCCTTATACCTCCTTAAATAGGTAGCTTGATCTTTTGTCTCTTAAACATCATCATAGATATTAGGTTTTGGTCAGATTTATCGAATCCTTCCAACATTTCATTCTCCTTCTAACCTTCTAGATACTTCTCAAAACTTCTCCTTGAATCCATACATAGACATTCAATTCAAACTTATCATTCTTCTTGTAGTAAAGTCCATAATATTATGTTCCTTTTAGATATCTCATTATCCTTTTCACTTCCATCATGTGGGTCTCCTTAGGATTTAAAGAAAATCTTGCAACAATCCCAACTACTAGTGCAATATCTAGTTTGTTGTGAACAACATATTGTAGCTTTCCAATTATTGACCTATACAAGGTTTGATTTACTTCTTTTGTATCATCATTTTTTATAGTTTTTGTCTAGTAGCCATAGGTGTACTTACTAGTCATGAGTTTTCTATGCCAAAGGTTTTCAGTATCTCCTTGATATATTTAGATTGAGTAATGTAGATACCTTTTTTCATCTAATAAACTTGCAAACCAACAAAGAATTTGATCTCTCTAAATATAGACATCTCAAATTCATTTTTCATCTCATTTGCAAATGTTTGGCACAATGCATCTTGCCCTCCAAATATGATATCATCAACGAATATTTCAATTAACAATATCCCTTTGCCTCTTTCAGTCTTTAAGTACATATTATTGTTGTCATTTTTCCTTGCAAAAACAATTTTTACCAAGTAATTATGCAATCTGTCATACCATGCTCTAGGGGCTTGTTTCAATCCATACAGTGCTTTTTGTAGCTTACATACCATGTTCCTCTTGCTTGGATCAATATATCCTTCAAGTTTTTCAATGTATACTTCTTCTAGTATTCGATTCAGAAATGCAGATTTTACATACATCTGATACACTTTGAATCCTTTGTAGGAAACATATGCAATTATAGTTCTAACTCCTTCCAATACAGAAACTAGGTAAAATGTCTCTACATAGTCAATGCCTTCTTCTTGTGTGTATCCTTTGTATACCAATCTAGCCTTGTTTCTTGTGACTACTCCATGTTCATTCAGCTTGTTTCTGAATACCTACTTAGTTCCAATAACATTCTTGTCCTTTGGTCTAGGTACTAGTGTCCATATTTTGTTCTTCTCCATTTTCTTAATTTCTTCATTCATTTCTTGAATCCAATCTTCATTATCCAATGCATCTTTCACTGATTTGGGTTCAAATTCACATAATAAGAATATTTGGTTTTTCAACTTGTTTCTTGTCATGACTCCTGAAACTTTTGTTCTAATGATTTGGTATGGTTTATGATGTCTTCTCACATATTTTTCTAATATAAGCTTTGGTATCCTTTCTTCTTATTGTTGTTCTTTAGGTTCATTTTTATAAATTCACTTCAGGTTCATTTTGTATCTCTACTTCCTCTTCTGATTTCCCGATAGTTACCTCCTGATGTTCAATATCTTCTTGTTGTAGCTCGACAATTTCTTGTTGTCGCTTGATAGTTTTTCTCTCTGGTTCAGGTAAATTGCTAGGATCTCCTTCTTTCATGTATATAAATTGTTTGTAATATTTAGGTTCTTTCTTGCATTCAACTTCATTCTTTTTTGCATATTCATCAATTCTCACATTTGCACTTTCCACAACTTTTGTGTTAGAATTCGAACACTTATAACCTTTTCTCTTAGTGGAATAACATAGGAATATGCCTTCATCAATTTTAGCATCAAGTTTTCCATTCCTATTGTCCTTTAGTATATAGAATTTTCTTCCAAAAACTTTAAATTATTTCACATTAGGTGCATAACCATACCATAACTCAAAAGGTGTAGCATTTTTACCTTTCCTAACTTGTACTCAGTTCAAGGTATAGACAGTTGTGTTAGGAATGGGAACACTGAGAGGGGGGGATAAATTAGTGTTCTATATATTATTAATTTTCTTGATATCTTGAAAATTAACTTAATTGCTTAAGTATTGAATTGAATATCAATGCAAGTAAGATAAACAACCATAACACATAACACCAGATATGATTACGAGGAAACCCAAATAGGTAAAAACCTCGGTGGGAATTAACACCCACTAAGAATTGCACTAGTGTATTATGATCCATGTTAGAAGATCTTACAACCCTGTTAGGATTTGATCTTTACAATGCAGTAAGTAATGTGACCCGGTCAAGGGTCGGACCCTGTTAGGAGTCTTTTATAATTAACCCTATTAGGGGTGAGGACACACTATCCGAGAGCACACTGCTCAAAGGGGTGAAGGCTGCAACCTTTTGTTTAACAGATAGACACTATATTTGGATCTTGGTAAACTATGCGCAGACCTAATGTCTTGATCAGTTCCAATAAATAGCATATATTCTCTAATTTGTCACATAGACCTTTTGCTGATGGCTCAACACTTTTCACCTTCTTCTCTTCTCTTATCTTTCAACTCTCTCCCATAATTAGCAATCACAAATGATTGCATATAAATATCTTTCCTCTAAATGACATGGTTCTTTGACATATTGATAGTGCTAGTGTTATCACAATGAATAACAATAGGATAATCAATTTGAATACGAAAATCTTTTATCATCTGCTTGATCCACACAATTGTAGAACAATTCAATGCTACTGCTACATTCTCTACTTCTATTTTTGACTGAGAGATACAATTCTACTTCTTTCTTATTCAAGTGACAATTCTATCACCAAGAAATACTCCTCCTCCTGAGGTACTCTTTCTATCATCCACGCATCCTACCCAATCTACATCTGTATATACATGAAGTTATACTTTTTTTGAATTAGGATACCATAAACCATAGTCTATAGTTCCTCTCAAATATCTGAATATCCTTTTTACTACCATGAGATAACTTTGCTTAGGTTCTACTGCAAATCTTCCAACAATACCAACTGCATTGGAAATGTCTGGTCTAGTTTGAGTAAGATATATAAGTTTACCAATCATAGACTTATACAAGGCTATGTCTACTACTGGTGAATCATCTTCTTTTGAAAGCATGCATCTTGTTATCATAGGGGTACTTACTAGCTTGCAATCATCCATCTTGAATTTCTTCAAGATCTCTTTCACATACTTAGTATTATTTATGAATATACCTTTGTCTATCTGCTACTCATTCAATCCCAAAAAGTACTTGATAGGTCAAATCATGCTCATCTAAAATTTTCTCTACATCTCCTTAGCAAATTTAGCATTGAGCTTGTCATTACCACCAAAGATAATTTCATCAACAAATATAGCAACTAACAATAGTCCATCAGATGTTTCTCTTATGAATAAATTACAATCTTCTGCTCCTTTCTTGAATCCAATCTTTGTCAAATATCCATCAAGTCTTTTATACCATGCTCTAGGGGCTTTCTTAAGTCCATAGAGGGCTTTCTTCAATCTACACACCATATCAGGTCTATCTAATAAGGTGAATCCTTCAGGCTCCTCTATGTATACTTCTTCCTTCAACTCTCCATTCAGGAATGTTGACTTAAAATGCATCTAGTATACCTTAAAGTCTTTGAAGGTAGCATAGGCTAGAAAAAACTTTATGGCCTCCAATATGCTTACAGGGGAAAATGTATCTGAATAATCAATTCCTTTTCTTTGCGCATATCCTTTACACACTAGTCTTTCTTTGTTTCTTACCACTGTTCCATCTTCATTCATCTTATTTCTGAATATCCACTTGTTTCCAATCACATTCTTATCACTAGACCTTGAAAAAAATTCCCATGTATCATTCTTAATTATTTGATCTATCTCTTCTTTCATTGCTTCATGCCAATCTAAATCATTACATGCATCTTCAACACTTAAGGGTTCAATCTGTGATAGTAAACATACCTCTTCATTTTTTGTGGAACTCTTTGCTTTTGATCTTGTCATGATTTTTCTGCTCTGATCTCCAATGATATCTTCCTTTGAATGATATCTAAATGTGAATTTAGGAACATTAGGTGTGACTCTCACATCTACCTTTTGTGTTTCTTCTTCACTTGTTTCAGGGTCATTGAATAGAACATCTATGTTGTTAAACATTTCTTCAATAACTACTTCACTACTGGTAGGTCTAGGTTATTCTTTAATCATAGGTGCATAATCATGATATCTCTCCTGAATCATGAACTTCTCATCAATATTAACATGAGTAATTTCAATGATCTTCTTCAATCTCAAATTAAAACATCTATAAGCTTTTCATTTAGTAGAGTAACCAATAAAAATACCTTCATCACTTCTTGCATCAAGCTTTCCAATGGCTTCATCTCTCTTGATTTAGCACTTGCTTCCAACAATTCTGAACTATTTGACTATAGGTAAATTCCCAAACCATATCTCATAAGGTGTCTTTTCTATACTTGGCCTTAATTGAATTCAATTTATTGTATAGACTACAGTATTGTCCGCATCTCTCCAATAGGTGTGTGCCACCTTTCCTTCAATCATGATAGTGCACATTGTGTCAAGAATGATTCTATTCCTCCTTTCTTCTATTCCATTTTGCTGAGGGGTTCTAGGTGCACTTAACTGTCTCTTTATCCCATGTTCTTTGTAGTACTCATAAAATATGTCAGAGGTGAATTCTCCTCCTCTATCTTATCTTAGACATTTAATCTTCAATCCAAACTCATTTTCAACCTTAGCTTTGAATATTTTGAACTTCTCAAATGCTTTTGATTTGTCTTTTAAGAATGCAATGCACATCATTCTAGAATAATCATCAACAAACAAAATAAAGTACCTTTCACCATAGTATGATCTTGTTTGAGTTGGTCCACATAAGTTTGTATGTATTAGATCCAACTTGTTCTCAACTGAATTGTTCTTTCTTCTGAATGAATTCCTTACATGCTTACCCATCACACATTCCCTTCATATTGTATCAATTGATTTTTCAATGCTAGGAAGTTCTCTTACTACCTTTACACTGCTTATCTTAACTATGTTGTCAAAATTGATGTGACATAGTTTCTTTTGCCATAACCAACTATCATCTACTTTAGCAACAAAAAAACTTTCTTTAAGATTAAGATGAAAAACATTACCTTTAGTGTTTGAACCTGATGCAATAATCTCTCCTTCTTTGTTATTAATAATGCACGTGTTGTCTTTGAATTCCAACTGATATCCTTTTTTAAGCAACTGTCCAACACTTAGTAGATTATTTTGCAATCCATCAACATAAAGAACATCATTAGTGTTTTTATTTCCATCCAAGGTGATAGCTCCTCTACCTATGATAGGTTTAGGATTTTTATCTCCAAATCTAACCATGAAACCTTTGTATCTATCCATACGTACAAATCTATCCTTTTCTCCTCTCATATGATGTGAGAAACCACTGTCAATGATCCAATATGTCCTGATGTCAGCTTGTGAAATTAGTAGTAACTCTTGTATTTTATTTTCATCTTCAATGTCCATTTCATCAAACATTTTCTCCATTTCTTCAAGAGAAATGAATCCAATTTCATCCTCTATTGACTCTTCATCTGATACTAAATCACCATCATAGTAGCATTCTTTTGTATGCTTGGGCTTGTAGTTAGTTTTCAACTTCTTGACTCTTGTAGGACACTTAGAAGCAAAGTGACCTATCTTATTACATGAAAAGAATTTGAATGGTAACTAACCTTCATATTTCCCTTTTCCTTTCCTTTCTTTCTTATAAATCAAAGCAATGAAATCATCTAGTTCTTTCTCTTCATCATCATCATCAAAATTACTAGAGGTGTTCAAAGATTTCTTACCATGGACTGAAGCTTTGAATGTTGTTTCACTTTTAGGCTTTGTCTTCAATCTTGATATTTCAAAGGCTGAAATATTTCTGATTAAGGTCTCTCTTTTAAATTATTTTTTGGATTGCATAGTTTCATCTAGGATGCATATCTTGTTGTCATATTCTAGTGTCAAGGTAGTCTTCAATTTATCCATTATGTCCTCATTTGAAATTTCAACACCATTGTTTCTGATTCCTGCAACTGCTTCCTTAATCCTTTGATTGTAGGCTATGACATTCTCATCAGGTAGCATCTCTAATGTATTGTATCTTTTCTTCCATGTCTTTCTATGTACATTCTTGGCTCGAATATCTCCTTCAAACATGTCTTCAAGATACTTCCATATCTTATAGGCTTTGTCCATTTTCTTGATCTCTGAAAATTCACTGTCAGATAGGGTGCTGATAAGGGCTTCCTTGGAAATAGCATTTGAAGTAAAAATATCCTTTTGTTTCAATGTTGCATCATATTTTGAGAGATCTTCTAGAGAGGGAATCTGAACTTCTTTGTAGCCACTTCAAAAATCTCAAAGGCAATGCACTGCAAATGTGTCATCATTTTATTCTTCCAATCTAGATAGTTCTCTCCACCAAACTTAGGACTTTATTTTCTAAAGAATTCCATCTGATCAACCTCAAGTTGTTAAAAATTCTCTCTGAGGCACTTGGCTCTGATACCAATTGTTAGGAATGGAAACACTGAGAGGGGGGGGGGGGGGGTGAATCAGTCTTCTATATATTATTACTTTTTATGATATCTTGAAACTTAACTTAATTGCTTAAGTACTAAATTGAATATCTATGCAAGTAAGATAAACAACCATAAAAAATAACACCAAATATGATTACAGGGAAACCCAAATAGGTAAAAACCTTGATGGGAATTTACACCCACTAAGAACTACACTAGTGTATTATGATCCCTGTTAGAAGATCTTACAACCCTGTTAGGAGTTGATCTTTACAATGGAATAAGTATAGTGACCTGGTCAAGGGTCAAACCTTGGTAGGATTCTTTTATAATTAACCCTGTTAGGGGTGAGGATGCACTATCCGGGAGCACACTACTCAAAGGGGTGAAGGCTTCAACCTTTTGTTTAATAGATACACACTATATCAAAATCTTGGTGAACTACGCATAGACCTACTATCTTGATCAGTTCCAATGAATAGCATATACTATCTACTTTGTCACATAGACCTTCTCCTAATGGCTCAACACCTCACACCTTCTACTCTACTTTGTCACATAGACCTTCTCCTAATGGCTCAACACCTCACACCTTCTACTCTGCTCTTGTCTTTCAACTCTCTGCCATACTTAGCAATCACAAATGTCTTCCTATAAATATATTTCCTCTAAATGATATAGTCAAGTCAGCCTCTTAGAATCATCTTGAAATCATATTAGAGAAACAATACAACTCTCCAATAAAATCTTAGTTGGCTCTACTAAGCACACAACATAAATTAGGACCGCCCAACTCAATATGAGTAGATGCATCACTTCACACTATCGGCTCCACCAAATTAACTGATACTTTCTTCACATGCTAAATTAAATCATGCACTCTTAACCAATCATTATTAACTCTTCTCCAAACACTAATCCAAGAATTCATATCAAACAAATAGGCGTAACTAATTCAACAATAAAATCAATGTCGACTCTACTAAATAAACACAAGAAACTATGATTGTCAACTGGAGACTTCATAACTCAACCTGTACTACATATCTGACTTTGTGTCAATGAACATAGTATCATACATATGTCTTCAACATAAATCTAAATGTGCAAGGCTTTATTACAACCATACTATAAATCTCATACAGAACTCTTCCTAGGACCTGTCAAGAACACTCACTAATATAGACTATTGTATTACTATCTTCACTTTGAATCAACCTCTGCGTCTATGATATCATGTTGACAACATATCTAGGGAGCATATACTCATAGCTCTCTCCATCAGGCTTCCATGCATGTTGCTTACCATATGTTGTCATCAATGACAAACATACAGTCAGCACTTTGGCTTGTTGGAAAATCTCCAACAAGTTGTACTTATAGTTTCTTTTGAGTATTTTTGTGCAATATTTTTCTCTATCATCAGTGGTCTAGCACAATCCATGATTGATCTATTCCTTCTTTCAGCTATACCATTCTGTGGAAAAGTCCTGGTAAAGAAATATGTCTCATGATTGCTCTATCATTGCAAAATGTGTTGAACTCATTAAATATGAACTCACCTCCTCTGTCAGATTCTATACATTTCATACTTTTACCCATTTCTTTTTCAACCCTTGTGAAATACCACTTAAACAACTAAAAGGCATAGGATTTTTCTTTAAGAAACATCATAGTCATCATTCTAGAGTAATCATCAACAAATAGAATAAAATATTTTTCACCATAGTAGCTTTTCACTCCAATAGGACCACAAATGTTAGTATGAACCAATTCCAAAATATCATCAGAAGTATAGGTTTTTCTCTTGAAACTAGACTTTCTCATTTTTCCCAATTGACATTGCTTACACATCACACTATTAGGTTTCTTCAATCTTTGTAACCCTCTTACTCTTTTCATCTTACTGATGCTTACCAAATTATCAAAGCTCACATGACACAACCTCTTATGCCACAACCGTATATCATCAAATTGTGCAAACAAGCATGTCTCATCAGATCGGTCTAGATACAACAAGTTACCTCTTTTCTGTTCTCCACTTCCAATTAGTTCACCAGTAGCATCAAATATCTTAGAATTTTTGTGATGGAATTAAACTCGGTATCCAAGACTATTCAACTGTGCAACATTCAACAAGTTATAGTTAAGTCCTTCAACCCAATAAGAATTATCCCATCGGATATTATTAATCGATCTTATTGATCCTTTACCTTTCACAAAACATGGTGCAACATTACCAAACTTAACACAGATTCCTTTGTAATGATCTAATGTTTCAAACCTACTTTTATCGCTATTCATATGATGTGAGAAGCCACTATAAATTATCCATCTATCAAATTTAGTCAGAGATGAAATGACTGCAGTTTTCTCATCTTCGTTAGAATCATCTTTCATGGCAACATAAACAACTTCTACATCATGATCATCAGATCCACTATTAGTTTCTTCTTCAACAATATAAAAATATTTCTTACCTTTTTCCTTCTATTCCTTGTACCTTATGTAGTCTCTATCATCCCTTTTTTCTTTGTACTTTCTTTCTATCCTTTCATCCTTATCATTTCTATCAGGACATCTTGCAACAATATGACCAACTTTGTTAAATGAAAAATAGATTATAGGAAGTTTACCTTTGAATTTTCCTTTTCCTCTAGGTAGTCTTTTAGCCATTAGTGCCTCAAGATCATCAAGGTCATCATTAGAGGTGTCACTATCACTATTCAAACATATTTCTTTTCCTTTATTAGACTTATGAAGAAACAATTGAGATTTGAATGCAGATTCAATAGTAGGAGAGGTGAAATTATCACAATTTGATAACTCAAAAGTAGTAAGTCTACCAACCATACCTTCCAAAGTTAAGTTGTTACCAGCAGCACATCTTAGTTCTTGTAGTATAGACACACTAATAGCATAAATAGGAATTATGGTTCTCAATACCTTGCTAATAACAGTTTCATCATCAATCTTTCCATTAGCACCTCTAATAGAATTCACATCCTCTTTAACTTGACCACAATATTTTACAATAGTCTCACCTTCCAGCATTCTCATTTCATCAAAATTACCTCTCAAGTTTTCAAATTTGGCTCTTAGTACATTTGTGTCTCCACCATAGATAGTTTTCAGTGTGTCCCACATTTTCTTTGTGGTGGTACAATATTTTATGTCTTCAAATTCATGATAACTTAGGGTTGATGCAATCTCCAACATTACCTGATTGGATTCTTTCCTTTCCTTCATCTATTGGGTTGTCAAAGGTGTAGGTGTTGTAATGTAGTCATTTTCCACATAGTATTTTATTGACTCTCCAATTCTATCTAGGTGTAGCTTCACCAAACCAAGTCATGCAAGGAAGTTCTCTTTGTTCATCTTTGGTACCTGCTTTTTGTACATCTTGATCTATAGCTCCAACTACCTTCAAACTTTTCCTTACAAGAACCACAAGCTCTAATATCAATTATTAGAATGATTTTAGAATAATCGAGAGGGGGGTGAATTAGTTATCCTCAGGTATAGATGTACCAATTAAATTGTTAAACACTTCAAACAACTTAGTTCTACTCAACAATCCACTTGGTCTCTATAGCATATAACCAGTAACATAAACTTGCAGTACACTGTCCAAAAGTAATCAAATTTCTAAATATGAAACACTTAATAGTAAAACACATCAAATAATATTCACATAAGTATGACACCATGATTTAATGTGCAAACCCAATTTGGGGAAAACCACCGGTAACATGCTACCAATTTTCACTCTTCTGAAGTGAGCTCTATGAGGAGCCAACACTATTAAAGGTTACAATACATATTGTTATGTGTGACCCTATTATAGGATTTAATCACCCTATTAGGAGTGCCCTTATTAGAGGACTTAAGAACATTCCATTAATGTCACGTTGATTAAAGGATTTACAAATGACTGTTAGGTCAACCTTGATTTAAGTATTTCAACTGATACAATGGTTAGAAAGTAACAATAGGTTTGATCTGATACATACAACTCACTTTGTAAATACAGATCTAATGTAGCTCATATGTTGATCCACTGACTGACCTTCATTATCATCTCCATCTCTAATCTGCTTGGAAACCCTTCAAGTAGTCACCTCTTCACAACTCTTTACAACTCTTCTCAGCATTCTGCTTAGGTTTGCCAATCAATTGAATCAACCTTTTGCATAACCCATAATTAGGTTATCCTTATACCTCCTTAACTAGGTAGCTTGATCTTTTTCTGCTTAAACATCACCATAGATCTTAGGTTTTGGTCAGATACATAGAATCCTTCCAACATTTATTTATCCTTCTAACCTTCTAGATACTTATCAAAACTTCTCCTTGAATCCATACATAGAAACATGTAAACATGGTTTATCATGCATTAAATACTCTAGTCCATTCATCCTTATCTTCAACACACTTTACATATTCCAAGAATTTAATTGTGTCGGTTGGGAATCTCAATCCCTTCGCAAATTATAAAATACTGATACTCGGTCATCACTTTGTTCATCTCCATGGTCTTCACTGGATAACTCGGTCATTTCTTAATTGTTCTTATCAGCACTCACTATCTTTGCTCTATCCAATTTCTAATACGTGTTCATAACTAATGCTTGGTCAACACCATATTTTCTCAGCTTATACTGGCACTAGGTCAATACTAGCATCACTTGGCTTAAGCTATAAGTTCCCTAGTCTTCTTCTCTTTTTCTTGATCAAGCCTATGCTTTCAGTATTTATTTCCTCATCTCTTATATGCTTCAATTCAACTATCTTCTTCACTTAGTATTATAAACAATACATTAGCTTTCCAATGTGCCAACTAATCAAGTACCCATTGTAGTTTCTCATAACTCAACCTTTTCACTAGGTCTTCTTGTTATCTCCTCTTTTCAAATATTCTTCATCAATCAAATGATATGGCACTCTACTAGATAGAAATTTTCTCACCAATTAAGGTATGACATCAATGACAATATAAAAATTGTTTCAATTCTAGCTTCCAATAAAACAACCATGGAAATTTTGATCAAACTACCACAATTTTTTGTGGTTAGTCCATCTAATAGTCACACTATGATAAGCTAATAAAATTCAAGTATTTTCTTGTAGTACAAGGAATTGAGCTATCCATTTTGAATTTCTCAGCATGCGAATCGATTGTAACAAACTATAATCATTCTGAGACCAACTCAATAGAGGGATCTATAAAAACCCGATGACATGTAATTTGAAAGAAATTACAAGATCAGTGACCCCTAGAGCTGATACAATTGAGAAAAGAAGATAGCCTCTATTTAAAAATGTTAGGAATGGGAACACTAAGAGGGGGGGAGTGAATCAGTGTTCTATACAATTACTTTTTGATACTTGAAACTCTAACTCAATAACTTAAATGCAGAACTAAATATTAAAGTATGTAAAGTAATGAACACATAACACATAACACCAGATATGATTATGGGGAAACCTTGGCCAAAGGGAAAACTTCGGTGGGAATTAATACCCACTAAAAATTGCACTTGTGTATTATGAACCTGTTAATGTTCCTTAGCCTTGTTAGGAGTTGTCATTACAATGCTTAAGTACAATGATCTTGTCAAGGGTTGGACCCTATTAGTAGTTTTTTACAATTAATCCTATTAGGGGTGAGGACACACTGCCCTAGAGCTCACTGCTCAAGTGGTGAAGGCTACAACCTTTTGGATCTCAGATACACACTATATCTGCAAGGTGAACTATTGTTGGGACACTACTTGTCTGATTAGTTCCTTATGTGCATTGATGGTATAACCTCTGGTAAAGCTCTATAACATTATAACTTCTCTTCCCATACTTTTTCTCTTCTTCTATCAACTCTATATCTCATGGCATACTCAAATACAAAGGCACATGTCTTATTTATATGCACAAACAAAACTTATTCACTAAGTTGACTTATAACTAGTTACATACAATGCTTCCAAATAAATTGGCTCAAGTGTATTTACATACAATGAGATTAGCATGTTTACAACACAAATACAATAGGTACATAGCCTCTATAAAACAATATTATAAGCGCTAACCAAATTACTAACAGTCGACTCCATACTTTGTTCCGCTCTACCGCTCACTGTATGTGTCACTTCAACTTGTTGTATCTTCATCATGCTAACTCATCTGATCATGCACTCTTAACCATAACTTAACAACATAACTAAAATATTATCTTCCAGGGCACATACCTAAACTCAGTCATATGTACGTGTGTTAATGCTCTGTTCATCTGGTTCTTCACTAAGTGTCCAGTCTTCCATACTTAAGTCATTTTGTAATCTTCTAAGTTATGCGCTGACTCCAAAACTTCATATGATTTTGTTGGAATAATGAAAACACTAAAGCATAGTCATATACATCAGTATAGTCAACTTTCCAACAATCTCCCCCTCTGTAATTAATGGCAACAAAGGAATATGGTGAAGTTACTAAACTATATTTCTTACACAAAAAACTTTCTAACACATACTCTATCTTATATCTCCCTTCTACTATATACTCTACTCCCCTTTACATCATATACATAGCTCCATATTCTCCCTTTTACTATATACTATACTCCCCCTTTGACATTAAGGACAAAGGTTCTCAAGTCATAAGTCAACTTCTCCATCTTCTCCAAATCTGTACATGGGCCTTGGTCATATGTCACAATAGTGGCATCTATCTCCTTGATGTTCTTATTTAGCACATCCAATAAGGGTGCAAGAGCATTTCTTAGCTGAGTTTTCCTTACCCTTATCTTAGCCATTTCTTTTTCTATTTTCTCTATTTTTTCTAACTATCCCTCGTAGACATTATTGCACATATTTACATATTGTGAGGGATCCAAAACTGATTTACTCATAGCTATCATCATATTTTAAGCTTCTTGGATCTTCTTGGAAAGGTCTACAGTAAGCTTATCTTTATTCATACACTTTTCTATTATCTTTCTTCCATTAGCTGCAAAATCTTTCAGCAATGCTTGACCAACTTTCTGGGAGCTAAGATCAAGTGTGAAGTTACCTATCAATTCACTTAGCCTCTTCTTAAGATATTTCTCTTATGAAACTTTTGATGTAGATTCTTCTAGGCTAGAGAAGTTTTCTTTGAAACTCATCATGATGGTGCTGACATCATCTATTGAATGAACACTTATTAGTTTTGTGTTCTCAGGCAGTAAGCTATTCAAGATGTTGACTGATTCAACTAACAATGGATTACTCATAACTTGTTTCTCCTTTTCCTTCTCCATTGCTAGCACATTGATCTTAATTAGGTCTTCCTCTCCCCATGAGTCTAGACTTGTTGTGTCAGGAGTTAGACTTGACAATAATGACATTGAGGGCTTAGGGGTAAGGAGTGAACTTTGACTAACATCCATTACCTCAGTCTTTACAATCATAGGTTCATCTTTCTTCTCTTCATCCTCTTTTTCTTTTTCTTTTTATTTCTCATCTTCTTCTTCCTATATTGTTAAATCCTCAATCTAAATTTCTTCTTGCTACTTAGGTGAATTTGTTAGGAATGAATGTTGAATGTTTGGCAGCCATTCTATAGTAGTAGTTTTTGCATTCATGACTATGATTGTCATTGATGTCAACACAGTGATCTACCAAAGACTCGCAAAGAAGCAGACAATGTTTGGATTAGCGCACATGGGATATTGTAGTTTGAGCTATGTGATGTTGATGATATAATCTTTGATATGCTATATGTTTATGGTTAAGAGCACATATAGTAATTCATTTATTCATGGAAGTTATGAGCATTTTGGTGGAAGCAGTATTTAGACAGTGTTCCTAAGTAGCGGTTTGTGGAAATCGGATGATATCTCCTAATCAAGATGGAATCTAGTTTTGTGTAGTTAAAGGGAAGTTAAAGACATATTGATAGTGATCTAGATGATAGCGCAAACTTTGAGGTTGCACAAGTGAAGAATTATTGTAATTGAAAGATGAAAGTTTTGTGTAATTTTGATGTAGTGTGTAGAAACTTTTATTTTGTAATTGGATGCCGACTCATTTGTAATTAATCTAGTGTGGTATAAAGCAAGGAATGTTTTTACTTGTTTTAATATGGTTGGATGTGATGATGTATGGATGAAGTGAAGAAAAGATCTAATGAATTGTGAAAGTGAAATTGTGAAAGAAGATATGCAAGGTACAAAGATCTGAAATTGAGATCTGATGTAGAAGAGAGTGCGATTTGGCACAATGAGAGAGGAGGTAACATATTTTCCATTATTCTATTGAATAATCTATAGATCAGTTGGGCAGTGTGTTCAGTGATCTTTCCATTGAAGCTGTTTGGGAAGTGGGTCCATCTATCTTCCATAACTCTTAATAGGGTTAGAATCTTTTAACAGGGATTCAAAATCTCCTAACAGGGATTCATATGTACTGAATGTATTTCATAAGACTCCTCACAGAGTCCATCCTTTCAAAAGGAATATTCATATTAGTGCATCGTTTGTGGGCATCATTCCCACCGGGGTTTACTCTTTGATCAAGAGGTTCCCTAGTCAACATATCTTGTGTCATTGTGTTATTATCTATGCAGATCTTTCTATGGTTGGTAATTATATTAATTACATGGTTTAATGCTATTGAAGTTGATAAAATTTATAATTATTAGATAATTGATTCACTCCCCCCCCCCCTCTCTCAATTATCTTGGTGGAATTTACTTTCTAACAATTGGTATCAGAGTGACAGGTCCTTGAAAAAGAAGTTTAACAACTTAAGGAGATCCATGGTGAATTTCAAAAAAGAAAGCCCTAAGTTTGATGGAGTAAATTTTGACAGCCAGAAAGAAAAGATGAAGACACACCTACTGTGTTTAGGACCAAGTTATTGGTTGATTACAAAGAATGATAAGACTATCATTGAAGGGGACAATCTTGAAACATGTACTAGTGATGAGAGAAATCTATTCATGTGTAACATACTTGCAAGAGAAGCACTTTTGATAGCCCTTCCAGAGAATGAGTACAGTCAGGTAAAATGTTTGAAAAAATATTATGAAATTTGGAAAGCTTTACACTCTACTTTTGAAGGAAATGAACATGCAAAGAAAGTTAGATTACATAATTGGATATGTGCATTTGAAGATATAAGAATGATGGAAGATGAATCTATTAGAAGCTATATTGGTAGAATGTCATAAATTGTTGCAAGCATAAAATCTTATGGAGGAACAAAGACAAAGAATGAAGTGATATGGAAAATTATCAGGACATTGACTCCTGTATTTAAGCATACAACACATATGATTGAACAAGTTATACCTTGTACTTGAAACCTTACAAGAGAGACTCTTCTTGGAAGATTGGAAGTGGCAGAGATGAACCTAAGGTTATCAGGAGACTTGCCTAGAATGGAGACAACATTCAGTGCTCTTAGTCTTCGCCCTACATTGTCAAGAAACATCAGTGTGAGCGGAGATTATGCTGGCAGTAGTAGATCTAAAAATGAAGAAGACATGATGATTGAGGAAGGTATAGCCTTGCTTGTGAAGAGATAACCAGATGGTAAGAAAAATTTTAAATGTTGGACTTGTCAAGAATATGGTAATTTTGCATCTAAGTGTCCTAAGAGAGTAAAAAATTACATAAACAATTTCAAACCTAGAAGATCTAAGGAATGCTATTATGCTAATGATGAAGATCTTGAAGCTAGTGTAGAGAGAACTCTAAGTGAAAGTGATACTAAGAATAATGATGACATAGGATTTGTAGCAATTAAAGAAGAGAATCCTGAAATTGATGTTAAGGAAGAAAAAGCCTTAGTTTCCCAAGTTAGAAAGAAAGTTGATTGGATTATAGATAGTGGTTGTTCACATCATCTGACTGGAGACATGAAAAAGTTCATAAAGTTTAACAATTATGATGGTGGAGTTGTTAGAGTTGGAAACAATGCACCTTGTTTGATGAAAGGTATAGGATCTATTACTCTTGAAGGAAAGACTAATACTGATGATGTTTATTTTGTGGATGGATTGAAACATAATCTTTTAAGTGTTGGACAATTAGTTGATAAGGGATATCAAGTTTGGTTTACTGAGAAAATTTGTGTGATAAAGGATAAAGATGAAAATCTGATTGGAACTAGATGTAGAACCAGAGGTAAAGTATTTTAGTTGAATCCTACTGAGATGACATGTTTGATTACTAAGATTGATGACAGTTGATTATGGCATAGAAGGTTTTGTCATATAAACTTTGACAACATTGTGAAAGTGAGTACTACACTTGCAGTAAGGGATTTGCCTAAAATTATGAAGCCTACTAACATGATTTGCAAAGAATGTGTGATGGCTAAATAGAAGAGAAGTTATTTTCCTAGTAAGAATTTTACATCTGCAGAAAAGTTGGAGATTGTTCATACAGATTTGAGCGGTCCTACCAAGACTAGAGGATTCTATGGAGAAAGATATTTTATGATTCTTGTTGATGATTTTACAAGAATGATGTGGATTGCATTTCTTAAAGAAAAGTCTGAAGCATTTGATAAGTTTAAGATCATTAAGAATAAAGTTGAGAATGAATCTAGACTAAAGATTAAATGTTTGAGATCTGATAGAGGTGGAGAATTTACTTCTAGAGAGTTTAACACCTATTGTGAAGTAAATGGCATTAAGAGACAATTTTCAGCCCCTAGGACACCTAAACAAAATGGTATTGCAGAAAGAAGAAATAGATCATAGACTGAAGTAGCAAGAGCTATCTTATTTGAGGATGATTTGGTGAAGATATTATGGAGAGAAGTAGTGAACACAACAATGTATACAATGAATAGAGTACAAATCAAAGAAGACACAGGCAAGAAACCCTATGAATTATGGTTTGGACATGCACCCTCAGCTAAGTATTTTAGAATTTTTGGAAGCAAATGTTATATAAAGAGAGATGATGATATTGGAAAATTTGATCCTAGAAGT
Organism: Chamaecyparis obtusa; assembly: GCA_027943335.1. Taxonomy (NCBI): domain Eukaryota; kingdom Viridiplantae; phylum Streptophyta; class Pinopsida; order Cupressales; family Cupressaceae; genus Chamaecyparis; species Chamaecyparis obtusa. The sequence continues at coordinate 897,583 of BSBK01003377.1, read as the reverse complement.
GATGAAGGTATATTTCTTGGATATTCTTTGAAAAGAAAAGCTTGTAGATGTTACAATAAAAGAACTAAGACTTGTTGAAAGCGCAAATGTTAAAGTTGATGAAAAGTTCAAAATTTAGGAAAGAATGCTTGATTATGAATCAGATGGAGAAGCTCATCCTAAACCTAACACTAGAACTACTAAATTATTTTATGAGACTGATGGTGATTTTTTGAATGAAAGCCACAATGAATTCATTAAAGAACCTACACCTAAAGTGAGATCTACAATAGTGACACCTAACAAGAATTTATCAAGAAATCATCCTATTGAGAAAATTATATGAAGCATTAAAAGAGGAGTTCTAACTAGGATAAGGTACAAGAATAGTTATGTTTGATTTCTTAAATTGAACCTAAAACTACTAGTGAAGCTTGTGAAGATGAAAGTTGGATTAATGTTATGAAAGAAGAACTAGATCAGATTAAAAAGAATAAGACATGGGAATTGGTCCCTAGACCTAAAGACAAGAATGTTATTGGAACTAAATGGGTATTCAGAAACAAGGAGAAGTAGTAAGAAACAAAGAAAGATTGGTATGTAAGGGATACTCACAGCAAGAAGGAATTGACTATGAAGAAACCTCTGCACCTATAGCAAGAATTGAAGCAATAAGAATGTTTTTGGCTTATGTAGCTTATAAGAAAATCAAAGTATATCAGATGGATGTAAAGTCAGCATTTCTGAATGGAGAATTGGAAGAAGAAGTCTACATTGAGTAGCCTAAAGCTTTTCCTTTGACTCAAGAAGGAGACATGGTATGTAAACTGAAGAAAGCCTTATATGGACTAAAGCAAGCACCTAGAACTTGGTATGCAAGATTGGACAAGTATTTTTTAAAGTTGGGATTTACAAAAGGAACAGTTGATAGCAATCTGTACATAAAAGAAATTGAAAATGGTTTGTTGATTATAGTTATTTTTGTTGATGACATTATTTTTGGATGAGAAGATGAAGCTAGTGACAAATTTGCTGATGAAATGAAGACTAAATTTGAAATGAGTATGATTTGTGAAATGAAATACTTTTTGGGATTATAGATAACATAGAACAATGATGGTATCTTTGTAAGTCAAACAAAGTATCTGAATGACTTGTTGAAAAGATTTGGAATGGAGAATTGTAAACTAGTTGGAACAACTATGGTAACTTGACATAAATTATCTAGCATAGATGAAACACCGACAATTGAACAGAAGAAATACAGATCTATGATTGGAGGATTGCACTACTTGACTCATACAAGACTTGATATAGCACATTCAGTTGGAATTGTAGAAATATTTCAAGTTGAACCTAGATAATCACATTATGTAGCAGTAAAGAGGATACTGAGATATTTAAGAGGCACAATGGACTATGGATTGTGGTATGAAAAATCTGATGATTTTACCCTATGTGCATATATAGATGTTGATTGGGGAGGTAGTGTTGATGATAGGAAGAGCACCAGTGATGGAGCATTTTTCCTTGGAGGAAGATTGGTTTCTTGGCTAAGCAAGAAGCATAATTGTATCTCATAGAGCACAACAGAAATAGAATATGTAGCAGCAGCAAACAATTGTAACTAGATAATTTGGATGAAGCAAATGCTGAAGGATATTGGAATAAAGTTTGTTGAACCTTTTGTCATACATTGTGACAACACCAACACAATTAGTATGTCTAAGAACCCTGTATTACATTCTAAGACAAAACATATAGAGATTAAGTATCATGTAGTAAGAGAGAAAGTTGCTGAGAAAGAAGTCAGACTTGAATACATAAGTACAAAGGAGTAGATAGAAAACATATTTACAAAGCCTTTTCCTAAGGATACATTTGAGTATCGAAGAGGTATGCTTGGATTTATGCCTTAGCCTACTTTTGAGAAGTGATGCAGTTGATTGCATCCATCCAGTGGTATATGAGCCTTATCTTTCTTCTAGACTGGATGTTGGTACTTCCTCTATGGTGGAGTATGTGTATCTGAGCTGAGTCATGAGGACTCTAGTGAATGTATTTTCTAAATAGTGTCTTTTGACATTGGAGTTGTTGTTGACATAATGATGAGATTTCTATCATTGATGTCAATGGGGGAGAAGTTTACATGACAAAACCATTTGTACTATCTAAACAGGAAAACAAAGAAAGATTTGATTGATGAAGAGGACTTGAAATATTTTTCTAGAGCAACAATATTGCAGTATTGGATTTTTGGAACATTGGATAATTTTTCATCTATGTTGCCATGAATCCCAATGGGGGAGATTTTTAGGAATGAATGTTGAATGTTTGGCAGCCATTCTATAGCAGTTGTTGTTGCATTCATGACTATGATTGTCATTGATGTTAACATAGTGATCTACCAAAGACTTGCAAAGAGGAAGACAGAGTTTGGATTAGCGCACATGCAATATTGTAGTTGGAGCTATGTGATGTTGAGGATATACTCTTTGATATTCTATATGTTTATGGTTAAGAGTGCAGATAGTAATTCATTTATTCATGGAAGTTATGAGAATTTTGGTGGAAGCAGTATTCAGGCAGTGTTCCTGAGTAGTGGTTTGTGGAAATCGGATGATATCTCCTAATCAGGATGGAATCTAGTTTTTTGAAGTTAAAGGGAAGTTGAAGACCCATTGATAGTGATGTGGATGATAGTGAAAACTTTGAGGTCACATGGGTGAAGAATTATTGTAATTGAAAGCTGACAGTTTTGTGTAATTTTGATGTAGCATGTGGAAAATTTTATTTTGTAATTGGATGTCGACTCATTTGTAATTACTTGAGTGTGGTATAAAGGAAGGAATGTTTTTCCTTGTGTTAATATGGTTTCATGTGATGATGTATGCATGAAGTGAAGAAAAGAGCTAATGAATTGTGAAAGAAAAATTGTGAAAGAAGACATGCGAGGTACAAAGATCTGAAATTGAGATCTAATGTAGAAGAGAGTGTGGTTTGGCACAGTGTGAGAGGAGGTAACATATTTTCTATTATTCAATTGAATAATCTAGAGATTAGTTGGACAATGTGCTCAGTGATCTTTCCATTGAAGTTATTTGGGTGGTGGGTCCATCTGTCTTCCATAACTCTTAACAGGGTTAGAATCTTTTAACAGGGATTCAAAATCTCCTAACAGGGATTCATATGTACTGAATGTATTTCATAAGATTCCTATAAGAGTCCATCCTTTCACAAGGAATATTCATATCAGTGCATCTTTTATGGGCATCATTCCCATCGGGGTTTACTCTTTGATCAAGGGGTTCCCTAGTCAACATATCTTGTGTCATTGTGTTATTGTGTATGAACATCTTTCTACGGTTGGTAATTATATTGCTTACATGGTTTAATGCTATTGAAGTTGATAAAAGTTATAATTATCAGATAACTGATTCACCCCCTTCCTCTCAGTTATCTTGGTGGACTTTACTTTCTAACAGAATTATCACCGCATAGTATTTCAACCTCTTATGTGCTTACAAAAGATTCCTCAAACTTGTCTAAGTCTTTATCTATGGCCACCATTGATATCTCCACATTGTCAATCATAATTGTGTCATCTGTTGTTCTAGGCATGGGTGCAAACTCTATTGCATTAGTAGACATTGTCACTATGGGTGTTGAATCCAGTGGACCTATTATAGGTACATTAGGGACCTTAGCTGCATTTACTTTCTCAATAGGAACTTGGGTTGCAGGTGCTGATGATGAATGCATGTGTTGTTCCAAAAATACCTTCTCAAATGCTTTTTATTTTTCCTTGGCAACTAACTCATAGTCCTTATTCATGATCTACAAGGTTCTTATCTTGGTTCTAAGGTGAGGCTTCACCAATTCTAACAATAGTGTTTTCTCCTTAACTAAACATACTGGAAGATTGTCATCTAAGGTCTTTTCCCTTATTCTAAAATCTTCTTCTATTTCTTCTCTCTTCAATGAATCAAGTATGTTCCATACTTGGTCAGGAATCATTATCTAAATTTCCAAGTCTGTCTTCTTGAACTTAATCATATGTCTAATTATCATCTTGTGGATCTAAGATTTGTCTATCTCATGATATCTATCATAAAACTTAGCAATTTTATTAATCCTTCCTTCATCTACCACTCTTGTTCTCAACACTTCTAGATTTAGTAGGAATCCTACCTTAGGAGGTGGTTGAATATTTCTACCTTGGATTCTTATGGATCTAGCTAATGGATGGCTTGTGATAGTCTACTTCTTCCTCTTAGGCATCTTACTTGGCTTAGGAGATTCTTGAGTGGAATCCAAATCAACAATAGGAGTGGGTGCAAGAGTGTTTTCTTCCATTTTTATCTTCTTCTCCTTAGGGTCATCAGACTTATCTATTTTCACTTTAGAAGAGGGTGCACTCTTAAGTTGCATGGAAATCTTGGCTTCCCTTGCCTTATCTAGGTTAGCTTGAGTGACACCATGAATCTTCAGTATCTCAGAGGTGATCTTTAATGCTTTTCTCTTGGTTGCTGCACTGTACAAGATTGAATCTACTTGTCTCATTTTATCCTCATAGGCTCCCCATATTGGCTCATTAGGATCCTTGGGTGATGATAGTAGAACTTGTGCATATGCTTCCAAAACCTATTGCTCCACTTCATAACCAAGTGGATGAATCAACTTAGTTCTAGGTTCCACTGCTTCCATGGATGTGATGTCTGTCTCTACTATGAAGCAAATACTATCCTTATACTTCTCCACAATACTCTCAGGTATCCTATACCTCCTCTGCATCTTTATTCTGAATGTTTTGATTTCCAATCCCATGAAATATTTAAAGGAACTCTCAGATGATGTCTTGAATGAAATTTGAGGCATTGTAGGTAGGCTCCTATCTAGATAAAGATATGATACTTTTCCAACTATATGGAAGTACATATAGATTATTAGTGATCCAAACCTGAATATCTTTCTCTTGTCATGCTTGATAGCCCTTAATTTATCCATCAACTTGTTGGGTATCCTAAAATTTTTCAAGATTTGAAGTCCAATTCATGGTTTAGGTCTCCATGCGAGTGTTTTTCTTGGACTAGGGTTTGTAAAGTGTCGTGAAAATGGTCTTGACATGTTCAGGAAAACCCTTACCCTAGGTCTTGTCTTCCAAAATGTTTCCATTCGTTTCCAAACTTCATGTGGCCTTCTTGTTTCTTTTCTTGGTTACCTTTTAATCACTTAAGTTGTTATTTTTGCACATGCTTATTTGCCCCTAGTGTTCGCTGAATCGGGAAATGTATTATCAAAGGTCAAAACAATCTGGCGATTCAGCGAATGAGTCATGTTCATGTTCATTATTAAGGTCTCAGTCGCCAGTTCTCTAGATCGTCCAGCGGTTATCCCAAACATCCAGCGAATTGGCGAATGCACTAAAGCCAAGCTTTTAACCCTTTGTTCGCTAAGTCTCCAAGTGTTTCGGCGGTTTCATTTTCCTTTCCGAGAACTAGCGAATGGCGGTTATCTCCAGTTCTCACAATACTTGGCGGTCTTTTGAAACAATCCAGCGACTCAGCGAATGCTCTGTGTTCGCTTGTTCTCAGAATCTGGCGGTCAAGGGTTGTTTCAACTAGAGAATTAGCGAATACCGTGGATTGCTTTCAAAATCAACGGCCCTGTTTTAATCTCAAGATATCTGTGGGTCCTACATATTTGATCTAGCGAATGAGCGACTAATTGAAAATAATGCTATCCTCTAAATTTGGCGGTTCTGATGGTTTTCCCAAAAGGATTTCAGCGGAGATAAGTTTTCTTTGTTCGCTGATTCTCGGAATAAGTTGGTAACATGCTAAACCATTTAGCGATTCAGCGAAGCCTTTGGTCGCTAGTTCTCTGAATAAAAGGATAAAGGTTAAAGCAATCTGGCGAATAAGTGAATCAATGGATGATAAGTTTTAAGGCTTCAGTCGCTTATTCTCGAAATGAAATTGTCACTGATATAGAAGTATTTGGAGAATTAGCGAATGCTCTTTGTTCGCTGATTCTCAGAATTAAATGGTTAAGGGTTTTGATAATCAGAGAACTAGCGGTAGCCATCGATTGATGAAGATCAACGGTCAATCTGGAATCCTGGTATAAAGTGATGATTAAGATTAAATGATTTAGCGACTCAGCGAAGCCAGTGTTCGCCAGTTCTCCAGACAGTCAAGCGGTTAAGTATATCTTTTAGCGAATGCGCGAACCCTTTGTTCGCTAGATCTCCAGGAAAATTGACCGTCAGTCATAACATTAAGAGAATGGGAGATGGTTTTGTTCGCTAGTTCGCCAAATGGTAATTGCAGGTTAACTGTGTAAGTGGGAACCCTTTGTTCGCTGATTCATGAAATGCTTGGATGGTTAAGGATAGGATTCTGAGAACCCGCGAAGCTAATAGTCGCTAGTTCTCCAGATGTGAACCAGGGTCAAACAAAGATTTAGAGAACTAGCGAAGCCAGTGGTCACCAGTTCTCCGGTTGATAGCTAGTGTTAGCATTCTACTCAGCGATTAAGAGAAGCCATTAGTCGCTGGTTCGCTAAATGGGCTCAGATGGAAAAGGTCACAAAGGAAAAAGAAAAAGGACCGTTGCCACATAGATAAAGTACTTTGTTGATATGGACATAAAACCAGTAAGCCATCAAATCAGCTTCAAGAAGAAAGATTGCATGACGCAAACAGTTTTAAAGTACAGAATCCTGATCATTCCCTCTTCACCTTGTTTTCAAGTAGTTTAATCTATCTGTCAACATCCGGACATGGCGAGCTCGAAATTTGAAATCTGGGGGTACATGAAATTGAATATGGGATCCATTAAGGAGATTTGCATTAACTGTGGTAGTTGCACACCTTGGATTCATATCGATAAATAAGTTGAAGCTCATTGTTTATTTGTTCAAGTTTCAGTCATTGAGAGTTTCTGTCTGTCCAGAGCATTTCTGAGCATAAAAGCATTTGAGATACAGAGAATTGAAGGTGTTTCTGTAGCAAAGATGAGTCAACCTGAGAAGAGTGCAGCGTCTTCCAGTGGTGAGGCCAAGTCCAAAGCTGGTGAGGACAAGAATAAGGCTAATTTTTCAGATGAATTCCTGAAACTGTTGCCGGGCTCTAGTCAGAACAAGAGGGCTGCTGATGACGTGTTTCAAGATCTTTTGGAACGGTGTAGAGACCCAATCACTCCGGAATTCACAGGTTACACCATTTTCAATTTCTTTTACGGCAATAGAAATAAGCATGTTCCTGTATGTAACGGTTGGGTGCTAGGACTAGGAAAAATGGTTGTCCCTGACGTTTTCCTAGATATTGATTTAATTGTTGCCCTAGCCAGAAGATATGACCCTATCTCAAGGACAATCAGAAAAGAAGACCAATCACCCTTAGTTACTCTTGATAGGGGATCTTTTATGAAAGCTTTTGGTCTTTACACGTCCTTTTCCACTGAGATTGATTTGAACAAAGAAAAGGCAAGATACAGAAGCAATGTAGGGTCAGTAAAAGACCAATTGGTTAAGCATATGCCAAAACAGGACAAATATATAGCCCCCCTTCCTGCTAACATGAATGCCCCATACCAGTTCAAATCCCTCCATCATTATATGAGATATACTTGTTATGCATTATGTAGAGTTTTGGGAATGGATGGGAGTGCAGAATTTTTACCAGCTCACTTGCTGATGATCATCCTGGATATTCAAAATCCTTTGGTAAACACTGACTATGATTACATTCAGTATGTGATCGACAGGATGCATCAGGGGCTAATGTCTGTCCAAGAAAGTAAAAGTCCTATTGAGTTCATGCATTATTCTCTATTAATGCATTTGATTCTGTTTTTCAACATCAACAGTTTTGATGCAAACATGTTAAAACCAAGGTTTAATTTCAAAGATCAGCACAATCCAGTGCAGTTGTGGGCGAGGATATGGAATTCTACATCTAATGAGGCAGATTTTTGTGTTTTTCAGAATTTCATTATTTATCCAATTATCAGGATGCTAGGTATAAATGTCACTAGGTTATCCCCTAGAGTCCTCAGGCTTTTAAGACCACTGCAGTATGTGGATAAGTGGGATGGAAATCACAATTGGGGTGATTTCTACTTGGGAGATAATTCCATAATTATCAGAGTTTATGGCTGTCCCCAACCCCCACATTTACTACCAAAGTATGTGCCTCCGAGGTTGGCTTGTTTGGAATTTGTTTGGCAGCTTATGTGTACAGATAAAGAGCTCCTGGCCCCTCACAGGAAGGGTACATTCACACCCAAGCAATTCAAGGTAGGTGATTTCCTTATAGGAAAGTGGGCTTTTCCTCAAATCAGTGCATGGCTACAACAATTCAAAATGGTTACTGGTGCTTGTAGGCACATAGATCCTGAGGATTTCATCAAGACTGCCAGGATGACTTACATCCCAAACATTGGTGTGATCAAAGAGCATGAAGGTTTGGATGAAGAAGATGTGATCAGAAACATCTTAGATGAAGATGAAGTTAAAAGGAGATGGTATAGATTCTTTGATTTAGTCGATTTGTCCAACCAGTTGAAGGCATCTCAGATTCCTTTTGAGGGTTTTTTCCCTGATCTTCCTTATTTGAAGAGGATTGATGGGATGATTGAAAAGTATGACACCTTGGCAAATCAATTGGAAGGCTTGATTGATCAGAATGAGCCAGAGAAAAAGAAGAAGAAAGATTATTCATCTTCTGATGAGGAAGAATTCACTGATGAGTCACAAGAAGAAGATAGTCCTCCATAGGTTGAGAGACCACCAGTTGTTGATCTTACTCAAGATCAACCAGAAATGCAGGATATCTCAGAGCCACCATTGAAGAGACAGAGGCTTGAGGAAGGTGAACCTTCAAGGCATGTGAGACAAAGAAGGGAAATTGACAGAGCATCTTCTCTTGTACCAGGTGATAGGCCATATCATCATCAATTGAGGAAAGCAATAAGAGCAGGCAAGAAGATAGCCATTGAGCAAGAAGACAGAGAGAAGTCCTTATGGTTAGAGAAGGATATCAGAGAGGTCTATCAAGAGGAATTCTTGAGTGATGATCAGTTCATTAAGACTGATGAGTTCAAGAGTTTTCTCATTTGGAACAAGCAGCAAGAGGTGAAGAAAGCTCTGCCTGAAGGTATGGAGCCAAGTGAAGAAACTTTGAGAGCTCTTGCTTCATATGATCCTAGCCTTGATCCCATCACAGTGGACGAAGCCAGAGATTTGGTTAAATCAAGTGGAATGTTGTTAACCCCAGGATGGGATCTGACTTCTGCATTCCTCATTGATCAACTGAGAAAGCAACCAGAGGGTAGCCTCTCATATGAAGTTCACATTGGTGACATGATTAGAGGAAGTGGCTATGACCCTAAATCCCAGGCTGTTGCAATGTGGTCCATGGCTCCCAAAACTCAAAAGCCATCCCTATTGAGTATAGAGGATAAGATGGAGGGGAATAAAATTATATGGACTGTACAAAATACAACAGACCTTGAAGTCTCCAAGGCAGTAACTCATTGGGCTAATCTGAATGAAGCCAAGACAGCTCAGCTATCAGAAAGATATGCCAAATTGTTTGAGAGTTCAAGCATGGTAGCCAAGGACAGAGATCTGAAAATGATGAGGATCAAACAGTTGGAAGATGAGCTGGCAGAAATAAATGTCAAACTTGAGGAAGCCTCAAAAATAATTCCTCCTCCTCCTTTGCAAGTTGAGGTACCTGTTCAGGTAAATTTGGAGGCAACTGAGGGACCTGCTGAAGACTTGGAAAAGGTGAAATTGGATGCATCCCTGGACACTATAGCCAAAATAGTGCAGTACAGGCGGGACAAAATAAAGGATAGGATGGATGCAGTTCATAAATCAGTCAGCCTATTACATCAGACCAATCAAAAGGTGAATGACTATTTGGCCACCTTGGAACCACTCTATAGTATTTGGTCTGGGAGGAATTTATTGTTTGATAAGCTTGACAGTTTACAAGAACACAGGCCTGATATCCCAAAAGTAGTAACTGATGTGTTTGAAAGGATTGGCCTAATAAGTGCAGCGTCAAAGTTTTTCAAAGGAAAATCAAACCAAATAAAGGCTAAGTTAGCCATGTTTGATAAAGACTACAGCAAGTATCTGCCCCCGGTATATGATGACAATGGAAATGTGGTTAAGCTGGAAGATTGGAAGCTGTCAATGGGTCAGTTGGTCATCAATCAAGATGCCTTCCTAAAAGACAATAAGGCTTTGGACATGGAAGGAACTAACAATATAATTGATAGTTTATTCAAAGTTGAAGGTGACTGTATCAAGTTTATATCAGAAGTTAAAAATGTAACTGATTCTACATGGGAACGGCAAGTCAACTTGTTACAGGAGCTGCAGAGTTACGACTGGCCATCCGATGATGATGTGGCAGCTTGGGAAAAGCTAATCACAAAGAAGAAGAAGAAACCCATCATCCAGCTGACGGAGGAGGAAGAAGAATAGATCGCACTTGGCACCTGATCCAGAATTTGAGGGAGAGCGTGTTCAAACAGAGAATGATGTAAGTTATCCTGTAATGGCGGTCATCATTCATATGACAAACTTGGTAACTGCTCTAAAAATATCTACAAACAAAGGTGCCAGCTGCGGAAGTTGTTCAGAACTGAAAATACGCCTTGCTGTCTTTATTAAATATCTTTCTGTTTGTATTTTCTTTTGTTTTCTAGTGCAATTTTCTATCAGCCATCCGAAGCTTGTTGCATCCTTTCGAGGATTCCAGGATGGTTGATTAGTATAAATAGTCTGTTCCTATTGTTGATCGTGGTTGGAAAATCTTTTGTAAAGGAGAGGTCTGAAATATAGAACCTGATTTTTTGTGAAATCAAGGAAAATTGTACGAATGCATTTTATCAATTAATACAAATACACTGGAGTTCTGTTACTAAAATCTGATTGTCTTTACATGTGGAATGTTTTAATTTCCTTATGCATTTAAATTGTAAGACAGTTTAAATACATCTTTCACAAGGTGAATGTAGGGGTTGAGCTTAAGTATCTTTCAAGGAAACAGTAAAATCTTAGGGGAGGTCTCTGGGAATTGAATATCTATATGTGGATTTGATGACAGGTGTAGGAATGGAAACATTGATATGTTAGGCATGTTATTGGAGTTTCATTGTATTCGCTTTAATAGATATATGTGAAGGTAGAGTTCGACTCTGATGCCCAGCGGATAAGGGACTGGTTTTAGATCCACTTACAGTCGTTTACCATCCAGATATATCATTAATTAAAATTTTACTTCATATGCATAATTTCCAGACTTGAGTCATATTATGACAAGTTCATAAATATGTATTTCAGTGCTTTGTAGAAGCAATAAACGAGGTTAACCCTTCCCTGAGTTTAACTCTAAAAGGAAGAAGGATGAATATCCTTAAGCCATTGTATCGTGTTGCTGTTTTTATAGTCTATATCATGATGTTGTGTATCAGTATGATTTGGGCTATACTCAGAGTTTTAGCAACTTATTGATTTGGATTTTGAAGGCAGTAACAGAGCAGTGAAGGAGCTAGTTCTCAATTCAGAGCTCAGCTGAACGTTGAATTGATAGAGGTACACCCACCTGAGTTTGTATTACTCGAAGTGAAGAAGGTTTTAACCTTAATACCTTAGTAGTTTGTGACTTGCTAGGTTACAGCCATTGGGATTATTTGAGTATTTGATTAATCTGCAGATTCAAACACTAACAAAATTGGCGACTCTACTGGGGATTTATTTTGATAGCCTGCAATAGGTTAGTGCAAATCTTGTCTATTGTATGTTTGTAGACTAGTAAAAATATTTTTTCATTCCCGCTTGAGTAGTGGGTGGCGACTCTAAAGAAATCTGTGTTACCAGTTGCTGTTATTTGCAAAATTTTGTAAACATTGTTGTCATTTACAATGAGTCGACCAAGGAACACTAGGTCGTATTTTAGGGATCATCTAGAAGATAATATAGGGGATGAACTCCACACACCAAGCAGAAAGAAATGGTCTAGGAGAGGCCAAAATAATGCTAGTTCCCAGGCTCATTCTCGAGAAAGATTTCATGTTCCACTTCCTCATGAAAATTCTTCATCTTCTAGCGATCCTGAGCATGTCAAAAGGGTCGCACCAGAGGTCTATATGCAGAAAGAAGTAGTCACAGAAGTAGGTTTTTTCCCTGCTAGAGAAACCCTTGAACAACCTGATGAAACCTCTACTGCTGAAACAGCTTCTTATGATTCTGAGAAGTTAAGAGAGGAAGTGATTGCTTTGAGAGAAAAGGAACGTGAGCAATTAGCAGAAATTGCTAATAGAACGAAGATAAGGGAACAACAGCTTCGTGAATTGCTTCTGGAAAGGGAAGAACTCCTAAAAAGAACTAGGAGAAATGAGACCCATGTTAGTGATCTAAACCAGGATGTACAAGGTTTGGATAAAGAATTGTTTGGTGATATGCAAGCTTTGAGAAAGCAAGCTCAGGATACCAGGCCCAAACAAAGTGAATTTGAGGGAACAGGTCATGTCTTAAGACAACTGAATCCCTCTGAAATCAAAATAAACAAGGAGATTAAAATTGCTCCCAAGGAAATCCCTGATAAGGGAAAACAAAAGGTGGTGGGTGTTGCTATAAATGAACCGAAGAAGGTTGTGCCCATTCCTAATGTGCCTACTCAAGCTAGTGCAGATTTAGACAGAGCTAGGAAAGCAAAGGAGGATTTGGCTATGCAACTTGAGAAACTTGAGTTAGAGGCTGCTGCAGATGAAATGAAAAGGAAGATTGCCTTCCTACATGCTAACATGAATACATCTGCTAGTAGTTCTGTCCCTATTACCATAGGAACAACTTCACCCAGACAGCCTAACATTGCAATTCCAAATACTCAAGCCTTTCACTCTGGACAATATCCATCTGGACAATTTCCTAGTCAAGTTCCCTTGGTTTCTCAGGGTACAGTGGGAACTATACCCTGTCAAAATGTTGCAATTACCCCTTCAAATCAGCCAACTATCCAAAGATGACCAATTCATTTGGATAGATATAGGCCCTTGTTTTTTGATGGTATTCCTGGCCAACCTAATGCCATTCCTAATGAAATCAGGAAGAAGATCCCATTATTCACTAGGAATAATGTTATTACCTGTGAAGAGCATTTGAAGTTTTTCACAGATAAAGTTAATGACTATGAGATTGAGCATGAAGATGTCATAATGAAACTTTTTGTTCAATCATTGATTGAAGATGCTAGGGATTGGTACAGAGGGTTACCTGAGAACAGTATTGCTTCATGGGATGAATTTGTCAGGAGCTTTAAGGAGCAGTATGCTGAACATGTAAATTCTAGTTACATGCTCAATGAATTCAATAATATCAAGAAAAATTATAATGAGAGCATGTCAGAATTCAATAGCCGGTTTCAAAAGGCTATGTACAAATTGGTCCAGGTTTTGAGGTTGGATGATGCAGTTTGCATGACCACCTATTTCAATTCCATGGATGGTAAAATGTCTTATCTCTTAAGAGATAAAAATCCCCGCACCCTTAGGGATGCATTTAAGTTGGCCATAAATATTGAGAGTAACCGAAAGGCATCTGGCCAAATTTACAAGAGGGATGAGGGTAACTTGTGGAAAGAGACCAGACCACAACATGCAAGGCCTTTTAAAGAGGAGGATAAAGGACCGGGTGCTAACAAGGAGTTCCCGAAAAGATTTGATAAAAGTGGTAGAAACTTTCAAGATGCAAGACCCCCTTATCAAAGGCAGGACAAGGCCCCTAATTTGAGAGACATGCCTTACAAAACTAATTGGAAGGATGGGAGACCTGTTCTTGACAGTAATGAGGTACAAAAAGGGAGAGATACCCCAGATCCCTTAAAGAAGAATACTACACACAATGTAGAAAACACTCCTTGGTGTGTAGCTTGTAATATGCCTCATTCACCTTTCCAGTGTGCTGTGGCCCAAGCCTTAGGAGAAGAGGCTGATAACTCATGTGCAGGAGATTATGAAGAATCTGAAAAGCCTGCCATTAACATGTTTACTACAGATCCAATAGAGGATTTTGTGTCCTCAGATGATGAAGCAAGCTGTCCAGATGTTGATCATAAGAGAAAGATTTTCTCTGATTATGAGCAACAAATATTTACTCAATCTGATCCTGAAGAATTTGATAATAATGATTATAAAACTCATATGGTGGGATCCAGATCAGATGAGAAGCAATGGAGGAAGCCCAATGAAGAGGAAATCAAAAACTTAACTGTGGCTGCCATAACACAAGCAAGATCCTCATACAATTTGAGGAACCGAAAGGTGGATAATGAACAGGGAATTCCCAGATCAGTATTCATCAAAGGTAGTCCTCAGGATAAGGGTTTCCCAAAGCCCAATGTTATAGATGGTAAGGATCAAGAACTTGTGGGTGAAAAGAAGAAAGGGGAGGAAGTTAGTGCTGACAAGATCAAAAAGAAAACTGGTAGGACAAAGGATCAATCTGATTCTCCTGCTGACTCCCCTGCATTTGATATGAGACATGCGTTGTCTCAAATGAAAGTGTCCATCCCTCTACTTGAAATGTTGAAAATAGAAGAGCACAAGACAGCAGCCTTGGCTCTTATAAATGAGCAGAGATTTGCTCCTACCAAACAAGAAGAAGGGAGTTCTATGAAAAGGCCTATTCCCATCTCAGATGTATGTGTTGGGACAATTGTAACACAAGAACCTTCTTCCATCAACCCCTTTTATGTCACTTTAATTGTAAATGACTTATTGTTGAAAAATTGTATGATAGACTCTGGTGCTGCCACAACTGTGATGCCATATCATGTAATGAAAGAATTGGGATTGCAAGTTGACACTTCTAATGGCAGGTGTTATGCAATGGATAATAGGGCAGTGCCTGTTGTGGGGACTTTGATTGGAATTGAGGTAAAAATTGCTGCATTCCCAGAGGCTACATACAAAATGGATGTAGTTGTTGTAGATACAGAGCCTCACTATGGCATGTTATTGTCAAGACAATGGGCTGCAGCAGTGGGTGGAAAGCTGGAACTAGATCTATCTTATGCCACTATTCCAGTGAATGGGACAGAAGTAAAGTTGTACAGGGAGCCCCGTTCCTCAGTTATGGTGGAGATGGTTGCTCCGGAAGCCCTTAATTGTTTTGTAGATATTGACATGAACAATTTTTTCATTGAAGAAGTGTTACCTCAGTTGAAGAACACAGACCCAATTGTGGAAGAATTGATGATGCAACAAGATAGCTTGTGGCAAAATTTTTTTGATGGTGGATGCTCCAAAGAAGGATCAGGAGCTGGTGTTGTTTTCATTTCCCCATCAGGTAATACTTTCAAGTACTCCTTCTTGTTGACTTTCAGTTCTACAAATAATACTGCTGAATATGAGGCCCTGATCTTGGGATTAGATGTAGCCATAAAGCATGGTATTAAATGTTTAAAAGTTCATGGTGACTCCCAATTGATTGTAGCCCAAGTAAGATCCCAATATGCTTTTAAGGATGAGAAACTCAAGTTGTATAAGCATGCTGTCTGGGATAGATTAGAATTTTTTGAAGCTTTCAATCTGCTCTGGGTAGAGAGGTCAAATAACATCATGGCAGACTTTCTTGCTAATGTTGCTTTGAGAAACAATGATATCACCCTCTCTGGTGTTTCCATGTTGGAAACTAAAACTAGGCCTGCAGTTCCTGACAATGTGTACAATTGGCAAGTTTTTGAAGATGATCTTGATATCCTTAGATTCCTTCAAGGCCTGGATCAATATGATGGTCAACAGATAGATTTCAATGAGGTGCAGGAATGTATTGAAGGAAAAGAATGCATCATGGGAAATGAAATAGTCCAATTACTTTCTAATCATATACCCAAAGGACTATTAGAATTGGAGGGAATGTTTAAAATAAATGATGGTTGTCTGTCCCAAAAGTCTAATGCAAAATTGGAAGACTTAGAGGAGATAAACCTAGGATCAGAAAATTCCCCACAAATGGTATACATTGGAAAGAAACTGAGCAGGGAGATCAGAGGCAACTTGATCAGACTGTTGAAAAAGTACAAACATGTGTTTGCCTGGTCATATGATGACCTCAAAGCTTATAGGGCTGATTTATTCCAGCATGAAGTTCCTCTAAAGGAGGAAACCACACCCTTTAGACAAAAGCAGAGACCCATTAATCCTTTACTGGCCACCAAAATGCAAGTTGAGTTGACAAAACTGAGAGATGCTGGTATTATTGAACCAATTAGGCACTCAACTTGGGTTTCAAACCTTGTACCAGTGAGGAAGAAGAATGGTGACATCCGGCTTTGTGTTGATTTTAGGAACCTAAATGTGGCATCACTCAAAGATAATTATGGATTGCCGAATATGGAGGCCATGCTGCATAGGGTGACTGGATGTGAACTCCTGTCAATGATGGATGGTTTATCAGGGTATAACCAAGTGCTGGTCAAAGAATCAGAGCAATTCAAGACAGCCTTTACAACTCCTTGGGGAACTTATGTATATGTTCGCATGCCTTTTGGTCTAAAAAATGCTGGGGCAACTTTTCAGAGAGCCATGGATGTTGCTTTCAAAGAAATGATCAATGTCTTAATGGTAGTGTATCAAGATGATCTCACTGCTTTTTCCAAAAGGGCTGATGATCATTGTTCTCATTTAGAAAAGATTTTTCTCAAGGCCTTAGAGTTTGGTGCGTCCTTGAATCCCAGGAAATGTCAATTTGCAGTGACAGAAGGAAAGCTACTGGGACACATAGTATCAAAAGAAGGAGTCAGGATTGATCCTGAAAGAGTGGAAGCCATCAAAAGGGTCCCCCCACCAAAGAATATAAAGGGTGTACAATCATTTTTTGGGCAAATAAATTTTGTGAGAAGATTCATTGCCAACTTTGCTGAGTTGGTCAAAACAATAGTTAAGTTCCTCAAAAAGGGAATGAAATTTGAATGGAACCTGGAAGCTCAGCAAGCTTTTGAAAAAATCAAACAAACAATTCAAGAAGCTCCTATTTTGGTATCACCTGACTATTTGAAACCTTTTTCCCTGTTTTCTTTTGCATCTTTCCATACTATTGCAGCTGTCCTTCTGCAGAAAGATCAAGAAGGATATGAACATCCTATAGCTTTTTTCAGCAAGTCTTTACAATCTGCTGAATTAAATTATGAAATAATGGAAAAGCAAGCTTATGCACTTGTGAAAGCAGTCAAGGCTTTCAGACCGTATTTGGTTTGTGCAAAGGTTAATGCTTATGTACCCCATGCTGCAGTAAAGGATATCTTGATACAGAGTGAAGTTACAGGGAAACGATGTAAATGGATAAACAGGATTCAAGAGTTTGACCTTGAGATTCACATTACCAAATTGGTAAGAGGATTGGGACTAGCTAAGTTGATGACTAAGGAAAACATGGACCTTGTCCAAAACAATAATGTTGCTGCTAATGTTGATACAATTACTAGTATTGAGATGCAACCCTGGTACAAGGATCTTGTTTATTTTATTAAAAATGCTAAATGTCCACCTGAATTGAATGATAATCAGAGAAGAAGCTTGAGATTAGAGGCTCAAAGATATGTCCTCATTCAAGGTGATTTGTACTGGAAAGACAATGATGGCATTTTACTCTTCTGTTTGGATGAACATCAATCAGAGAAGGTGCTAAAAGAAATGCATTCTGGAATGTGTGGAGGGCATTATTCTGCTCGATCAACAACTCATAAAATTTTGAGGGCAGGATATTATTGGCCTGTATTGTTTAAAGACACCCACTCTTATGTTAGAAAGTGTGAACCTTGTCAAAGGTTCTCAAAGAAACTAAAATTTTCAGGTGCATTGTTGTTAAATCCAGTTGTTGCAGAAGCCCCTTTTGCAATGTGGGGTATGGATTTTATTGGAGAGTTCTCTGAAAAGTCCAGTGGAAGACATAGTCACATTTTGGTGGCTACTGATTACTTCACCAAGTGGATAGAAGCTATTCCCACTAGAGGAGCAACAAGTGTTGTGGTGATTGATTTCCTGATGAACAACATAATCACAAGATTCGGTGTCCCAATCAAATTGGTTGTAGACAATGCAATGAGTTTTAGGTCTCAGGAAATTACTAATTTTTGTGATGAAATGGGAGTTATCTTGTCTTATTCAAGCCCATATCACCCACAGGCCAATGGACAAGCTGAGTCTAGCAATAAGAGCATTTTGCAAATTTTGAAGAAGACCCTGGAAAAGAACAAAAGAGGTTGGCATGAGAAATTAAAGTTAGCACTATGGGCTGATAGAATTTCTGAGAAAAAGGCCACAGGGAAATCCCCCTTTGAAATGGTATATGGTGCAAAGACAAGATTGCCAATTAATAATTTCCTTCCCATCTACAAGTTTATGCAAGAGGAAGATATTGAAATCAGCAACCCATTGCAAGATAGGATGGTTCAGCTGATTGAGTTGGATGAGATAAGAAGGGAAGGGCAGAAGAATAATATTAAACTGCAGCAAAAAATGAAGTATCTTTTCGATAAAAGGGCTACCGTAAGAAAATTTCAGCCTGGTGACATGGTTCTTCAATGGAATGCTAGATTTGAAGACAAAGGGAAACATAAAAAATTTGAGTCCTTATGGATGGGTCCTTTCATTGTTTGTCAAATTCATGGCAAAGATTCCTATTTTTTGCAAGGTATGGATGGTGAAGAGCAAGAATTGCCAGTGCATGGACAATTTTTGAAATTTTTCTTCAGTTGAAAGTTCTTTTTCCATGCACAGTAGGCTTGTATTATATGTATAGGTGTGTTTGCTTCTCGTTTTAGGTTCAGGTTTTGTGGTCTGCCTCCCAGAGATTCATGGTTTCTTGCTTTGACCATACAATCAAGCATCCTCAGATGGAGCCACTGTTGGGTATCCTAAAATTTTTCAAGATTTGAAGTACAATTCATGGTTTAGGTCTCCATGCGAGTGTTTTTCCTGGACTAGGGTTTGTAAAGTGTCGTGAAAATGGTCTTGACATGTTCAGGAAAACCCTTACCCTAGGTCTTGTCTTCCAAAATGTTTCCATTCGTTTCCAAACTTCATGTGGCCTTCTTGTTTCTTTTCTTGGTTACCTTTTAATCACTTAAGTTGTTATTTGTGCACATGCTTATTTGCCCCTAGTGTTCGCTGAATCGGGAAATGTATTATCAAAGGTCAAAACAATCTGGTGATTCAGCGAATGAGTCATGTTCATGTTCATTATTAAGGTCTCAGTCACCAGTTCTCTAGATCCTCTAGCGGTTATCCCAAACATCCAGCGAATTGGCGAATGCATTAAAGCCAAGCTTTTAACCCTTTGTTCGCTAAGTCTCCAAGTGTTTCGGCGGTTTCATTTTCCTTTCCGAGAACTAGCGAATGGCGGTTATCTCCAGTTCTCGCAATACTTGGCGGTCTTTTGAAATAATCCAGCGACTCAGCGAATGCTCTGTGTTCGCTTGTTCTCAGAATCTGGCGGTCAAGGGTTGTTTCAACTAGAGAATTAGCGAATACCGTGGATTGCTTTCAAAATCAACGGCCCTGTTTTAATCTCAAGATATCTGTGGGTCCTGCATATTTGATCTAGCGAATGAGCGACTAATTGAAAATAATGCTATCCTCTAAATTTGGCGGTTCTGATGGTTTTCCCAAAAGGATTTTAGCGGAGATAAGTTTTCTTTGTTCGCTGATTCTCGGAATAAGTTGGTAACATGCTAAACCATTTAGCGATTCAGCGAAGCCTTTGGTCGCTAGTTCTTTGAATAAAAGGATAAAGGTTAAAGCAATCTGGCGAATAAGCGAATCAATGGATGATAAGTTTTAAGGCTTCAGTCGCTTATTCTCGAAATGAAATTGTCACTGATATAGAAGTATTTGGAGAATTAGAGAATGCTCTTTGTTCGCTGATTCTCGGAATTAAATGGTTAAGGGTTTTGATAATCAGAGAACTAGCGGTAGCCATCGATTGATGAAGATCAACGGTCAATCTAGAATCCTGGTATAAAGTGATGATTAAGATTAAATGATTTAGCGACTCAGCGAAGCCAGTGTTCGCCAGTTCTCCAGACAGTCAAGCGGTTAAGTATATCTTTTAGCGAATGCGCGAACCCTTTGTTCGCTAGATCTCCAGGAAAATTGACCGTCAGTCATAACATTAAGAGAATGGGAGATGGTTTTGTTCGCTAGTTCGCCAAATGGTAATTGCAGGTTAACTGTGTAAGTGGGAACCCTTTGTTCGCTGATTCGCAAAATGCTTGGATGGTTAAGGATAGGATTCTGAGAACCCGCGAAGCTAATAGTCGCTAGTTCTCCAGATGTGAACCAGGGTCAAACAAAGATTTAGAGAACTAGCGAAGCCAGTGGTCGCCAGTTCTCCGGTTGATAGCTAGGGTTAGCATTCTATTCAGCGATTAAGAGAAGCCATTAGTCGCTGGTTCGCTAAATGGGCTCAGATGGAAAAGGTCACAAAGGAAAAAGAAAAAGGACCGTTGCCACATAGATAAAGTACTTTGCTGATATGGACATAAAACCAGTAAGCCATCAAATCAGCTTCAAGAAGAAAGATTGCATGACGCAAACAGTTTTAAAGTATAGAATCCTGATCATTCCCTCTTCACCTTGTTTTCAAGTAGTTTAATCTATCTGTCAACATCCGGACATGGCGAGCTCAAAATTTGAAATCTGGGGGTACATGAAATTGAATATGGGATCCATTAAGGAGATTTGCATTAACTGTGGTAGTTGCACACCTTGGATTCATATCGATAAATAAGTTGAAGCTCATTGTTTATTTGTTCAAGTTTCAGTCATTGAGAGTTTCTGTCTGTCCAGAGCATTTCTGAGCATAAAAGCATTTGAGATACAGAGAATTGAAGGTGTTTCTATAGCAAAGATGAGTCAACCTGAGAAGAGTGCAGCGTCTTCCAGTGGTGAGGCCAAGTCCAAAGCTGGTGAGGACAAGAATAAGCCTAATTTTTCAAATGAATTCCTGAAACTGTTGCCGGGCTCCAATCAGAACAAGAGGGCTGCTAATGACGTGTTTCAAGATCTTTTGGAACGATGTAGAGACCCAATCACTCCAGAATTCACAGATTGCACCATTTTCAATTTCATTTACGGCAATAGAAATAAGCATGTTCCTGTATGTAACGGTTGGGTGCTAGGACTAGGAAAAATGGTTGTCCCTGACGTTTTCCTAGATATTGATTTAATTGTTGCCCTAGCTAGAAGATATGACCCTATCTCAAGGACAATCAGAAAAGAAGACCAATCACCCTTAGTTACTCTTGATAGGGGATCTTTTATGAAAGCTTTTGGTCTTTACACGTCCTTTTCCACTGAGATTGATTTGAACAAAGAAAAGGCAAGATACAGAAGCAATGTAGGGTCAGTAAAAGACCAATTGGTTAAGCATATGCCAAAACAGGACAAATATATAGCCCCCCTTCCTGCTAACATGAATGCCCCATACTAGTTCAAATCCCTCCATCATTATATGAGATATACTTGTTATGCATTATGTAGAGTTTTGGGAATGGATGGGAGTGCAAAATTTTTACCAGCTGACTTGCTGATGATCATCCTGGATATTCAAAATCTTTTGGTAAACACTGACTATGATTACATTCAGTATGTGATCGACAGGATGCATCAGGGGCTAATGTCTGTCCAAGAAAGTAAAAGTCCTATTGAGTTCATGCATTATTCTCTATTAATGCATTTGATTCTGTTTTTCAACATCAACAGTTTTGATGCAAACATGTTAAAACCAAGGTTCAATTTCAAAGATCAGCACAATCCAGTGCAGTTGTGGGTGAGGATATGGAATTCTACATCTAATGAGGCAGATTTTTGTGTTTTTCAGAATTTCATTGTTTATCCAATTATCAGGATGCTAGGTATAAATGTCACTAGGTTATCCCCTAGAGTCCTCAGGCTTTTAAGACCACTGCAGTATGTGGATAAGTGGAATGGAAATCACAATTGGGGTGATTTCTACTTGGGAGATAATTCCACAATTATCAGAGTTTATGGCTGTCCCCAACCCCCACATTTACTACCAAAGTATGTGCCTCCGAGGTTGGCTTGTTTGGAATTTGTTTGGCAGCTTATGTGTACAGATAAAGAGCTCCTGGCCCCTCACAGGAAGGGTACATTCACACCCAGGCAATTCAAGGTAGGTGATTTCCTTATAGGAAAGAGGGCTTTTCCTCAAATCAGTGCATGGCTACAACAATTCAAAATGGTTACTGGTGCTTGTAGGCACATAGATCCTGAGGATTTCATCAAGACTGCCAGGATGACTTACATCCCAAACATTGGTGTGATCAAAGAGCATGAAGGTTTGGATGAAGAAGATGTGATCAAAAACATCTTAGATGAAGATGAAGTTAAAAGGAGATGGTATAGATTCTTTGATTTAGTCGATTTGTCCAACCAGTTGAAGGCATCTCAGATTCCTTTTGAGGGTTTTTTCCCTGATCTTCCTTATTTGAAGAGGATTGATGGGATGATTGAAAAGTATGACACCTTGGCAAATCAATTGGAAGGCTTGATTGATCAGAATGAGCCAGAGAAAAAGAAGAAGAAAGATTATTCATCTTCTGATGAGGAAGAATTCACTGATGAGTCACAAGAAGAAGATAGTCCTCCACAGGTTGAGAGACCACCAGTTGTTGATCTTACTCAAGATCAACCAGAAATGCAGGATATCTCAGAGCCACCATTGAAGAGACAGAGGCTTGAGGAAGGTGAACCTTCAAGGCATGTGAGACAAAGAAGGGAAATTGACAGAGCATCTGCTCTTGTACCAGGTGATAGGCCATATCATCATCAATTGAGGAAAGCAATAAGAGCAGGCAAGAAGATAGCCATTGAGCAAGAAGACAGAGAGAAGTCCTTATGGTTAGAGAAGGATATCAGAGAGGTCTATCAAGAGGAATTCTTGAGTGATGATCAGTTCATTAAGACTGATGAGTTCAAGAGTTTTCTCATTTGGAACAAGCAGCAAGAGGTGAAGAAAGCTCTGCCTGAAGGTATGGAGCCAAGTGAAGAAACTTTGAGAGCTCTTGCTTCATATGATCCTAGCCTTGATCCCATCACAGTGGACGAAGCCAGAGATTTGGTTAAATCAAGTGGAATGTTGTTAACCCCAGGATGGGATCTGACTTCTGCATTCCTCATTGATCAACTGAGAAAGCAACCAGAGGGTAGCCTCTCATATGAAGTTCACATTGGTGACATGATTAGAGGAAGTGGCTATGACCCTAAATCCCAGGCTGTTGCAATGTGGTCCATGGCTCCCAAAACTCAAAAGCCATCCCTATTGAGTATAGAGGATAAGATGGAGGGGAATAAAATTATATGGACTGTACAAAATACAACAGACCTTGAAGTCTCCAAGGCAGTAACTCATTGGGCTAATCTGAATGAAGCCAAGACAGCTCAGCTATCAGAAAGATATGCCAAATTGTTTGAGAGTTCAAGCATGGTAGCCAAGGACAGAGATCTGAAAATGATGAGGATCAAACAGTTGGAAGATGAGCTGGCAGAAATAAATGTCAAACTTGAGGAAGCCTCAAAAATAATTCCTCCTCCTCCTTTGCAAGTTGAGGTACCTGTTCAGGTAAATTTGGAGGCAACTGAGGGACCTGCTGAAGACTTGGAAAAGGTGAAATTGGATGCATCCCTGGACACTATAGCCAAAATAGTGCAGTACAGGCGGGACAAAATAAAGGATAGGATGGATGCAGTTCATAAATCAGTCAGCCTATTACATCAGACCAATCAAAAGGTGAATGACTATTTGGCCACCTTGGAACCACTCTATAGTATTTGGTCTGGGAGGAATTTATTGTTTGATAAGCTTGACAGTTTACAAGAACACAGGCCTGATATCCCAAAAGTAGTAACTGATGTGTTTGAAAGGATTGGCCTAATAAGTGCAGCGTCAAAGTTTTTCAAAGGAAAATCAAACCAAATAAAGGCTAAGTTAGCCATGTTTGATAAAGACTACAGCAAGTATCTGCCCCCGGTATATGATGACAATGGAAATGTGGTTAAGCTGGAAGATTGGAAGCTGTCAATGGGTCAGTTGGTCATCAATCAAGATGCCTTCCTAAAAGACAATAAGGCTTTGGACATGGAAGGAACTAACAATATAATTGATAGTTTATTCAAAGTTGAAGGTGACTGTATCAAGTTTATATCAGAAGTTAAAAATGTAACTGATTCTACATGGGAACGGCAAGTCAACTTGTTACAGGAGCTGCAGAGTTACGACTGGCCATCCGATGATGATGTGGCAGCTTGGGAAAAGCTAATCACAAAGAAGAAGAAGAAACCGGTCATCCAGCTGACGGAGGAGGAAGAAGAATAGATCGCACTTGGCACCTGATCCAGAATTTGAGGGAGAGCGTGTTCAAACAGAGAATGATGTAAGTTAGCCTATAATGGTGGTCATCATTCATATGAAAAACTTGGTAACTGCTCTGAAAATATCTACAAACAAAGGTGCCAGCTGCGGAAGTTGTTCAGAACTGAAAATACGCCTTGCTGTCTTTATTAAATATCTTTCTGTTTGTATTTTCTTTTGTTTTCTAGCGCAATTTTCTATCAGCCATCTGAAGCTTGTTGCATCCTTTCGAGGATTCCAGGATGGTTGATTAGTATAAATAGTCTGTTCCTATTGTTGATCATGGTTGGAAAATCTTTTGTAAAGGAGAGGTCTGAAATATAGAACCTGATTTTTTGTGAAATCAAGGAAAATTGTACGAATGCATTTTATCAATTAATACAAATACACTGGAGTTCTGTTACTACAATCTGATTGTCTTTACATGTGGAATGTTTTAGTTTCCTTATGCATTTAAATTGTAAGACAGTTTAAATACATCTTTCACAAGGTGAATGTAGGGGTTGAGCTTAAGTATCTTTCAAGGAAAGAGTAAAATCTTAGGGGAGGTCTCTGGGAATTGAATATCTATATGTGGATTTGATGATAGGTGTAGGAATGGAAACAATGATATGTTAGGCATGTTATTGGAGTTTCATTGTATTCGCTTTAATAGATGTATGTGAAGGTAGAGTTCGACTCTGATGCCCAGCGGATAAGGGACTGGTTTTAGATCCACTTACAGTCGTTTACCATCCAGATATATCATTAATTAAAATTTTACTTCATATGCATAATTTCCAGACTTGAGTCATATTATGACAAGTTCATAAATATGTATTTCAGTGCTTTGTAGAAGCAATAAATGAGGTTAACCCTTCCCTGAGTTTAACTCTAAAAGGAAGAAGGATGAATATCCTTAAGCCATTGTATCATGTTTCTGTTTTTATAGTCTATATCATGATGTTGTGTATCAGGATGATTTGGGCTATACTCAGAGTTTTAGCAACTTATTGATTTGGATTTTGAAGGCAGTAACAGAGCAGTGAAGGAGCTAGTTCTCAATTCGGAGCTTAGCTGAATGTTGAATTGATAGAGGTACACCCGCCTGAGTATGTATTACTCGAAGTGAAGAAGGTTTTAACCTTAATACCTTAGTAGTTTGTGACTTGCTAGGTTACAGCCATTGGGATTATTTGAGTATTTGATTAATCTGCAGGTTCAAACACTAACACAACTATGTGCACAAGATCTCACACAAGTTGAATTCACCATTTTCCTTCACTATTCTGATAGCTACCAAAATAGTGGTTGTGGACACATTGTTTACCCTGTTTGCATTATGGAATCTATATCCAAGTATCATAGACATGAGCTTGATATCCTTTTCTTCAATTGGCTCAATTTTCATCCTATGCTTATCACTCTAGGATTTGTAAGCTTGTTCTATTTTTTTTCTTACATCCTTGCCACTTGGAAGAATGGTGTCAGTCTTGGGTATTCCTGTCAGCTCATAAATGAGATCATTGGTTATTCTAATAGGGACTTCTCCTATCTAGAAAAATTTATCATTTATTTTTCTCAACAAAATCTTGATCCATTCAGATTCATAAAATTCATATGTAATCGCATACTCTATGATAGGGATGTTTTCTAAGTGTGTGAATTCATTAGTGAATGTTTTGTCTGGATTCATCATGGTTTCCATGTGCAACCTGATTTTATCCAATCATACTAGTTCTTTTTTATAGTAGATATATGAGCATATGTCCTCTACATGCATTACTCCCATTGGAGTCCTAGATAAGGCTCCTTCTAGGTCATATAGGACTAACTTGAAAGGGTGTTTCTTAAACATGTATCTCTTTCTTTTAGCAACATAAAAAATAACTGGAGTAGCCATAACTTACTTGGTTAATCACTTCAAATAGGTTTCCAAGGGTTTCTAAACCATTGCGTCAAAACTAGGGCTTCACAACAAACTTAACTTCCTTTCGCTGAAGAATTCAACTGCAATCTCTCAACACAAACTACTTTGATCTCCTGTGCTCTCCAAAGGCTCAAACTTGAATGCAAATGTGTGAATAATGAGCCTTCGGTGACTTTAAAACAACTTTCCACCATTAATGCTTGCCGTGTAAACACAAAATCCCATAGAGAATTCCAATCTTCCTTTCTGCTAGCGATCAGGCAGTGTGCTCTTGCATACTGCATCTACTAGTCTCCAAACAATTATAACCAAAGGCACATACTTTGAGGGTGAGTTTACCAGTCATCCAGGGGTCTAGAGCTAATATAGATCCCCTATGACCATGAGGGTCATTCATCTAAATGTAGAGGTTGTATCCATTATGGATGCATCCAATACATACTCATCAACCTTATCCTTCTTTTCTTCTGTCCAAATCAAGCTCACATCTTCTATAGCATTCACAAACTTGACTTCTCCTGATTCATCCAAAATTGATCCTTGAGACTTATTAGGGCTTTCTTGTCTTTGTGATTTTGATCTGCAAAAATTTGGGATGTGTCCAACCTTGTTACAAGAGTGAAAAATAACTAGAGGCCTTATATTCCTCAGTGCATTGATGTGAGTTACCAATTTGCATTGTCTAGTTGTATGACCATTATAATTACATATCTGACATGTAATGTTCTAAGGACTTCTAACATTCTATTGTGGATGACTTCTCTAATTTTTTTGAGTCTGACTTCTTTGATTTGATCTAAAATTCATAGCTCTATGACCAAACTTATTGCATGAATAATAGTAACCATTGAAAGGTCTCACCTCTTTACAATCTCTTGCTATGTGACCATACTTGTTATAGGCATAACAAGTTTTTTTTACTGGCTTGGGATAATCTTTAGATGGTTCTACTTTAGCTTCATTATGATCTTCAATCTTCTTGGCTTCTATAGAATCATCTGGTGCTTTCATTCTTTCTCGTATATCAATGACTTGATGTTGTGCTTCATTGAATCCAATACCATAGGTATCTCCTTCAATCTTCTATGCATATAACTATGATTCTATTAGATCCTTGCTTGTGTGTAATTAGTCAATATGATTCTTTTCTTCAGTCAAATCAGATTCTAATTTCTTTTTGATGTTATCTAACTCCAAGATTTTCATATTTCCTTGCGTCAGTTCTTCATCCAACTGCTTGTTTTCTTTGACTTGTTCTTCATAGGCTTCTTGATTGTTAATTAGCTTTTCATCCAACTCTTCAATCTGATCCTTCAGAGATGTGTTTTCCTCATTCATATTTTTGACCATTTTCCCTAAATCATTGTTTGAACAATCCTTCAAATCTTTTCTCAGTTTCATGATGAATACTTGAGAACCACTAACCTTTAATTTTAGTTCTTCAATTTATTTTTCAGATCTGTCAAGGTCTTCAAGAGTTTCTTCAAGATTCTTCTTCAAATGTTTCATTTCTTCTGAACCCACGATCTCCTCAAGTGGTTAAACTTGTCTTCAAAGGACCAAATCTCTAATACCATTTGTTAGGAATGGGAACACTGAGAGGGGGGGGGGTGAATCAGTGTTCTATACAATTAATTTATAATACTTGAAACTCTAACTCAATAACTTAAATGCAGAACTGAATATTAAAGCATGTAAAGTAATCAATGCATAATACATAACACCATATATAATTATGAGGAAACCTTGGCCAAAGGAAAAACCCGATGGGAATTAATACCCAATAATTTCACTTGTGTATTATGAACTTGTTAATGTTCCTTAGCCCTGTTAGGAGATGTCATTACAATGCTTAAGTACAATGGCCTTGTCAAGGGTCAAACAATGACCTTGTCAAGGGTCATACCCTATTAAGATTCTTTTAAAATTAACCCTATTAGGGGTGAGGACACACTGTCTTAAAGCTCACTTCTCAAGTGGTGAAGACTACAACCTTTTGGATATCAGATACACACTATATCTGCAAGGTGAACTATTTCTATGACACTGCTTGTCTGATCAATTCCTTATATGCTCTACAACATTCTAACTGCTCTTCACATACTTCTTCTTTTCTTGTATAAACTATATATCTCATGCCATACTCAAATACAAAAACACATGTCTTATTTATATGCGCAAACAAAACTTATTCACTAAGTCAGCTTATAACTAATTACATACAATGCTTCCGAATGAATTGGCTCAAGCGTGTTTACATACAATGAGATTAACATGTTTACAACACAAATTCAATAGGTGAATAGCCTTTACAAAACAATATTATAAGTGCTAACCAAATTACTAACAATCGGCTGCATACTCTGTTCTGCTCTGCTGCTCACTGTCTGTGTCACTTCAACTTGTTGTATCTTCATCATGCTAACTCATCTAATCATGAGCTCTTAACCATAACTTAATAACATAACCAAAAGTGTATCTTCTAGGATGCATACCCAAACTCGGTCATATGTACGTGTGTTGATGCTTTGTTCATCTGGTGCTTCACTGACTATCTAGTCTTCCATAGTCATTTTCTGATCTTCTAAGTTATGCACTGACTCCAAAACTTCATATGACTTTGTTGCCATAATGAAAACACTAAATCATAGTCATATACATCATTATAGTCAACTTTCTAAAAAATACATCCATAGGATGATGGTCCAAGTTTCCTCTTTTTGGAGCTGCCCTATTTTATAGAAGATGATGAGATTTTAACTTCAAACGCTTTAGAGATTGCAACGACACCTTCAGAAGAAGTGTTGCCATGAGAATCTCTATGTGGGACTTTTTTCAAGCAAGGAGAATTATATGTAGACACTAAGATAAATCAATAAAAATTTAACATATTATATTTATCAGTCATATCTATGTACATTTCAAAAACAATCCAAAAAACCAACAAAATTCTTCTTTGTCATTTACATTTTTTTATTATAATATTTCTTAGGAAGGAAAAAAAATTTTCTGGGCATAGGTCAAATATCTTCAGAGTTGGGGTTGTCATCTCTTGAGTCTTCTCCACCCATCCAATCCCCTTCCAATTTAGAAGATTCCTCTCTACTTGACCCAGTAGGTGAATCCCAAGCTTTCTCAGACATGACCCTTAGATAGAATTCCTCTATCACCTCCTCGGACATTTATACCTTGGGGTCAAGGTATTTTATTAGAAATTCCACCCTATTTCATGCATCTAGAAATGATGGATGTCAAGGTGCCGGTAGTGGGCATTCATAACAAATGGAATGAAT
Source organism: Chamaecyparis obtusa (assembly GCA_027943335.1). Taxonomy (NCBI): domain Eukaryota; kingdom Viridiplantae; phylum Streptophyta; class Pinopsida; order Cupressales; family Cupressaceae; genus Chamaecyparis; species Chamaecyparis obtusa. The sequence goes on along the minus strand of BSBK01003377.1, from coordinate 867,949 downwards.
GGTAACTCTACTCCTATCTCTAGGTAAATATTTAGGTCAATTTTTAGTGGCAATCCAATGTTGTCCCAAGTCACAACAAGCACCTTTACAAGCCCTTTATAGATAATTTTGTCAAACAACCCGACTGCAAGGAAAAAATTTGCATCCCTAGACTCTCCCAAGTCTAGCAAAAAGCCTAAAAACCTAGATGAGATATATTTTTTAGCTAGTATATGTCCTCACTATGCAGGAAGTCTTCACCCAATATCCATTTTAGGGAAATAAGAACTAGTCAGTTATCTGTCCCAACATGTCTTGCCAACGTTGTTGGAAACTAAATTGAAACAATTGTTGTATTGTCATTGATGTCAAACCTTAATTGGTAAGACTGTTGCTACTTAGGAAAGTACTATATCTATTTGAGTGTTGCTAAGAGGGCTAAGCAAGGTTGGTAACAATAGCACCTAAGGAAAGGTTGAATTATCTTAATACTACAATGTTTACTTGACTATGTTGCACTATGATGAGATAATGTATTGTTTATCTTAGTAAAAATAAAGACTAAACTAGTAGGCTTAACAGGGGAAAGAATGAAAAATCATGTTTAAGCCAAGTGATGTTAGTGTCGACCGAGTTCGTACATGCCAAGAAAAATTATAGTGTTGACCGAGCACCAGTAAATTGCCGAGAAAGACAGTGCAAGTCGAGGAGACAGTTTTAGTATTGACCGAGCGTTCTACATGGAGACTGAGTGAACAATCATAGTATTGACCGAGCATCAACAATTTTATATTTGAAGAGAATTTAATTTTGGAGCCGACATTGTTCAATTCTTGGATTATGTAAAATGTGTTGACTTTATTTATTGATTGTTTGGAAGCATTAAATGCTTTGTAAAACATTTTATTGTAAATCTTTAAGAGATTTGAGATGATTCTAGAAAAGGAGCCGAAGAACATAAAGTGGGTAGATTTAATGAATCTGACCTAACCCTAAGATCTATGAATGAGATTGAGCAGCAAAAGATGAGTTAACCTAATTGAGGAAAATATAAGGAAACCTAAACATTGTGATATGAAGGCATATGGTGAAGAGAGAATGCTGGAAGAGGAAAGTTTTATTGACTGAATAAGCAGAAAAGGCTGAAGGAGAATGGTGGTGATTGCTTGAAGAAAAGTTACAAGCAAATCAGAGATGGAAATGGAAAAGTTTCAAAGTCATTAAACCAGCATTAGTGTACGGAATTAGATCTGATATTTGCAAAGTGAGTTGTATATTTTTTAGATAATACTGCTGCTACTTTCTAACCATTGTAACAGTTAAAATCCTTTTAATAGAGGTCGACCTAACAGTCATATGTTAAATCCTTTGAACAAGGTTTCATTCTAATGGAGTGTATGTAAGTCCTATGACTAGGCTCACCTTTAACAGGGTGATTGAAATCCTTTAACCGGGTCACATTTGACAGTGTGTATTGTAACCTTTGACAGGGTTGGCTTTTTACCGAGCTCACTTTAGAAGAGTGAAAATAATAGTAGCATGTTACAAAGTGGTTTTTCCCAAATTGGGTTTCCCATATAAAACCTAGTGTTTATACTTGTGTGGATGTTTAGATCTGAATATTACTATGTTTTACAAGTTAAGTTACAGCTAGGTAGTGAACTGCATTGTTAGATGTTTCTATTATTGAATCAATGATGACCGAGTTTGTTTTGGTTTTGGATCTGATTTAAAGATAAGTTTATGAGATTGTTTTATACATCAGGACCTAAGAACAACTGATTCACCCCCCCTCTCTATTGTTCTAAATCATATTAACAAACGTATCCTCATCTATCAATCCTAAAAATGGACCTTGAGGCAATGAGTTGATCAATCTAATAGGAGTATCCATTCTTCTAGGCTAAGATAAGATAATGCTTCACTCTTGGCTTTGAAGTATGGCTAAATGCCATGCCACCTTTTGAATGTGTTGCCTTTTTTATAAGAGCAAGTGATTATCTTTGCATTTATTTTTCATTTAATTTTCATCTGAGGCTAATGTCACTCCCACATGTAAAAGTACTTTTCTCATTTTTTAAGGGTTTCTATCTATCTATTTATAAAACTTTGAGCCTGATTTCTAGCTGTTGATAGTGTCGATAGAGGAGATTTGTACTCCTTGAGCACCAAAAAGGGTAATTGCATTTACTTCTTTCTTAAAATGAAACATTATTTTCTATATCTTCTACGTACTAACATGTTTTTCATTGTATTTAGCATCAATATCTATCATTTCATGAAATTAGTTATATTGTTGGTGTAATTAAGTATTCACTAATTCCACGTTACTTAAGTTTTCTTAGGATAATGCATTTACATATTAGTTTTCATTGAGACACCTAGGAGTTTGTATTTGATTTGAGCACATGGTGTAGGAGAATTTCCACTTTAGGTGTGATATCCAACTTTAATGCTCTTATCACATTATCATCCTCTAATTGTTGCACATACTTTGATGTATAATGGAGGATGATCCACCTTTGGTGGACGTGTGATTAAACCTTATCTAGTTGATAGGTCATTATTTGCATCTCTCCTAGTTATCATACATTTCTTATATATTCAGACACCTCTACTTTGTATTTATTCAATTGATTTTCTATCTATTTCATTATTGATCATTATTGAATCATTCAATTGATCATATCATATTTGTCTCTCTTGTGCTATTAATTGAGCTTCTAGATCTTGGTATTTTCATTATTTTCCTTACACAAATTCTTACATGGTATCAGAGTGATATCAAATTGATTGCATGATATCAGATTCATACGAGTGTCATTGTATAGCCTATTTGAAAAGAATTTTGTTGGAGGTCAAAATTGGATCTTGTTGTTATAAATTAGAGGTTGGCATCACATTGAAGAGATCCAAAAACCCCTAAATCATTTTTTTTTCATCCAAATCAAGCACCCGAGGCCAAATCTAGAGTCATTTGAATTTTGGAGATGCGGCAGCGATGATTCACGAAAAAATAAATTCAAAAGTGATTTTCAAATAGTGACATCTTAGTCATCTAGACTCCTTTTTTCGAGCAACTATTTTTTGTTTTGGGATTTTCCAAATTTCATGATCTACATAATGGTATAGGTGGTTTCTGATATGTGTTCATGATGTTTTCTAAAAATTAAAAATCCTAATATTTATAACTTTACAGGCTTCATTCGGGCTCATATAGACACATTTTCAGTTGCTATTTTTTTTAAGTGCATTATTTTTGTCTACTTTCTAGATCTAGTATAAGTTTGGAGAAATCTTGAGTGGACATAGTACTTTTAGTATTTGGTCTATTTTGGCCTACATTTGGCACTTGTAATTTGTTTGATCCTTGAGTGGTATAGTATCTTATTTGTTTGAGTCTGCTATAGCCTTATTTATATAGTTGTAATCATTAAAATCAGAAGTCCACTTTGGTCTATTTTGGCAAGTGGCAATTGTACATGCACTATTTATAAAGTGCCAAAATAATCTATTTTGAGGGGTTTCTTTGATTCATTGCATTTTACGGGGTGCATTAATTTTTTGATCTCATCGTTTCATGTGATTGTGCCTCCTTGTCTCTTTCTCTCCTTTCATTTTGCATCATGGGTGTTTTAATTAACTTGGAGAAAGGGAACTATAAGCAATGGAGTGATCTCATTCTAGCTCATCTTAGTGAGCATAATCTATTCCCATATTTATATAAAGAAGAAATTCCTCATCCTGGTAATCCATTCAAATTGGAATCTTTGGATAAAGTTCTACAAGTTATTTATTTCAACAAGGATGAAGATGTTTTGGATTCCTTTTCTGGAAAGAAGATGAATACAATTCATGATCTTTGGATCATTATTTGGGAGATGTATTGTAATCTTTCCTTCATTTCACTTATCCTAGTTTCATGTTATAATTGTGTATCAGTTGATTCCAAGAATAGATGCATTGCACATGGTCTTAATAGATTGTGTTTATCCACCTATATGATTGAAAATTTGCACCTTTTCATCAAATCCAGGAGGAGTTGTGACACTTCATAATTAAAACCCTTCCAAAAGTCACAACATTTCATAATCATAGTCATTTTAAAAAATCACAACCCTTCATAATCAAAATCCCTTCCAAAAGTCACAACTCTTCATAATCACAATCTTTTCAGAAATTCACAACACTATATAATCACAACTATTTTTGAAAAGTCACAACCATTCATAATTAAAACAATTTCCTTTCATCATTGCTACCTTTTGAAAAGGTAATTTCCTTATTTTCTTCACATTCCTTTCCTCTTCCATTAATCCTTCTTTTCAAATGAACTCTCCTCCCTTTTATATCTTATTTTCAAGGAGTCACGTCTCTTTATTACATATCTCTTCACCTTTAATTAGATTTAGTTAATTTATATTATTTTATATTATATTATTTATTTACTTATTTATTTATTTATATTTTATAATTATTAGTTATTAATTCTCAATCTTTATAATTTATAATGATATTGTTAGGAATGGGTACACAAGAGAGGGGGGGGGGGGGTGAATCAATGTTCACTAAATTTTAACTTTTCACTTTAATCTTTATGCTGAACTTAAATGCTTAAGTATTGAATTTAAACATTCACATAAACATGAAACATGAAATAAATGCATGACACCAATATGATTATGGGGAAACCCAAATAGGTAAAAACCCCGGTGAGACTTGATACCCACTAATATTCTGTACTAGTGTTTTGTGATCCTTATTAGAAGATCCTTTACCCTATTAGGAGTAGCTTTACAATGCTTTAAGTATAGTACACCTTGTTAAGGGTCAGACCCTATTAGGAATCTTTTACAATGATCCCTGTTAGGGGAGTGGACTCACTGTCCTAGAGCTCACTACTCAAATGGTGAAGGCTACAACATTCTGATTTCAAATACACACTATATCTGTTGGTGAACTATCATTGTGACACTACTTGTCTAATAAGTTCCTTTGGTGCACTGATGCTTTGACCTCTCACAAAGCTCTAATACATCTTATGCTATCTTTTCATACCTCTGCTTTTCTTATCACAACTCTATTACAACTTGCATGCCAAATACAATGGGCACATCTTATATTTATATGCTCATATAAACAAAATAATTAGGTTGGCCCTATAATTAATTACAAACAATGCTTCCAAATGAATTGGATTAAGCATGCTTAAAATTATACATATAAACATGTCGACAACCTAAATACAATGGGTGAATGGCCTTTACAGCATTAAATTATAATCACAAACCAAAATGCTTGCTGTCGGCTCCATGCTCTGTTCTCTGCTGGCATACACTTCCTGTGCAACTTCAACTGACTGTAACTTTCACATCTTTGCATATCTACTTATGCACTCATAGGCTAAGCATAATTATAGTCTAAAAAACTTAAATTCTAGGGCACATACTATAATTCATCTATACACACGTGTGGTGATGCTCTGAGCTGTAGGAACTTTGTACACTGTCCAGTCTTCAACACTTAACTGAATTCTAATCTTTACACTAAGTGCGCTAACTCCAAACTGCTATATGACTTTGCTTCCATAATGACAACACTATATCAAGTCATATATTTTAGTATAGACAACTTGCCAACAATCTCCCCTTTTTTCATTGATGGCAACAAAGGAATATGGCCAAGTTGCTAACTGTTCCTTTACACAAAAAATTTTGTCTTCTATATTTTTATACATAATCTTATATCTCCTTATACATATATATACTCCATATTCTATACACAACTCCCCATTTGACATTAATGACAAAGGTGCATCAAAAAATTGTATCTATACATACTCACTACAGGAAAACATCCTGATATGCAATCTTGAGGTTCTGGATCTCCTTCTTCCAAAAGGTTATTAGAGAGTTAACTATCTAGAGATGGGTGCATAATGCATATTGAAGCTTCTCCATCTCCTCCAACTCACTGATGGGACCATGATCATAAGTTACCATGGTGGCATCAATCTCCTTTATATTCTAATTGAGGATATCTAAAGAGGGCGCAAGACCATTCCTCAATTGAGACTGTCTGGACCTTATCCTTGTTATCTCTAATTCTTCCTTCTCAATCTTGTCTAACTATGCTTGGTAGACATTGTTGCACATTTTCACATCAATGGATGTGTCTGACTGATGCAAGAGCATCCAGGGTGTAAGAGCAATCTTGCATCACCGAAATATATATATATATATATATATATATATATATATATATATATATATATATATATATATATATATATATATATATATATATATATATATATATATATATATATATTTCTACTTTTATAATCAATATGGGCTATCTTGTGTAGAGCTGCTATTTATGGAAACTTGCTATTCTTAGTAAGTTGGTCATACGATCTTGGAATGTTATAATTTTACATGTGGAGGTTCATCTCAGTCATATCAGCCTACCAATAAAGTTTCATGGCTAGATCAAGTCTAGGTTTGAAGATATTGAAGACTTTCGGTATTGCAGTAGGGTACAAAAACTTTGAACTCAATTTTGAAGGCTTTAGAGGCCCTAGACAAGGTCAAAAAGTTGGGTGAGAGGTGCTTGCACTGGTGAAGCCTGTAGAGCGCTTTGTGGCATTTCTGGAATGGGGTTATAATAGTCAATCAGATCAACTGGCGATGACTTATGGTCTTTGAAAGTTGGGTTACCTAAAATGGCAGAATATAATTTTCCTTAAAACTTTCTGTTCAGGTTTCAAAAGTTATTTTGATTTGAATTTGATGTAATAAATTGAAAAATAAAATAATTCTAAGTTTGATCGGCCCTAAGGGCTAAATTTCTTGGGTGGTGTAAAATGCCTATATAAAGAAGGCCTGTAGTGTTGTCTAGGATAGTTCTGGGTAGTAGATCTAGGTATTGATTCGAGGCTTTGTCCTACAGAATATTGTAAGGGAATGCCCATGTGGCTTTGCATATTGTAATTCTGAAAGTTTGTAATTCCACATTTGTGGAGATAATAAGAAGCCAATTTTCTATTCTTGCATATTGTTTTTGTTTCTCTATTTTTGTTATGTGTTTGTGGTATTAAGGGGAGCACCCTTCATCAAGTGGTATCAGAGCAGGAGTTCCTGAGTGTGTAAATAGATCGCCGATTGTGAGGTAGTTTGCACCAAGACTGTGGGTTAGGGTTTCTGTGTAAACAGATCACCGACTGTGAGATAGTTTGCACTAGGACCATGGTTAGGGTTTCAAAGAGAAGCATGAAAATGCCTCCATGAAGGGAACGTGGTGGAAGAGCTAGTGTTGTAACACCTGAGATTAGAGCACTCCAAAGACAAGTGCGAGCATTGCAAGAAGAGATTCACCAAGGAATTAACCTTAATGTCAAAGACAAAAGTGAGGATGAAGTTGAAGAAGGAAATGATGATCAAGAAGAAGAAGCTAAAGTTTTGAATCAAGAGGAAGAAAGGCTTTTTTGGGCCATTTCCAAGATTAGGAAAAGACCTAAGATCGAGGTTCCTAGATTTTTAGGGAATCTTAACCTACAGGAATTGATTGATTGGATCAATAAATGTGAAGAATATTTTGAGTACAAAGATATTGAGGATTCCGATCGAGTCAAGTTTGCGAAGGCTATACTGAAAGGTCATGCGAAGATCTGGTGGCAATAGATTCAATTGGAGCAAAATAGAAGAGGGAAAGATAAAATCACAAGATGGGATTAGATGGTGGATAAATTGAAGTGACAGTTCATTCATGTTGATTATGAGCTTGACCTTCTGAAGAAGATGCAAAGTTTGAAGCAAGCAGGAAGATATGCTCAGGAGTATACAGAGGAGTTCTATCGAATCCTCATCAGACCAAGCCATGTGGAAGCTGATATGGAGAAAGTTTCCTGTTACCTTAATGGGTTGAGGCCAAGCATTCACGAGGAGTTGAATCTGGTTTGAATGAATAGTATTGAAGAGGCATATCAGTTTGCCCTAAAAGTAGAGGAAAAGCTGAACAAGAAGTTCGAGAGCAGACAAAATAGAAGAGGTCACGATGGACGATCTCATGGATGGTCATATGGAGGCTAAAATGAAGATCCGAAAAAGAAGGATGAGGCTAGTAGTAGTCAAAATTAGAGAAGAAACCATTCCAATCATTTCCAAGATTAGAACAATAGAGATCAGAGAGGAAGAGGAAGATGACAAGGTTCAAGAAGAGGAGGCTTCCGTGGAACATGTTTTCACTATGGAGAAGAAGGTCATAGGGAATTTGAATGTCTTTAATGCCAAGGAAGGATGGACAGGAGGAATGAAGGCCAAGCAAGAGTTGCACATGCAGATGAAGATGCTAGATCATCAAATTCTGAAGATGCTGAAAGAGGAGAAATGTTGATTAATAGAAGAGTCCTGCTGAGTCGTGAGAATGAACCTGAACAAAGGAGGAGCCTGTATCGCACTAGATGCAAGTGTGAGGGTAAATGCTATGATGTGATTATTGATAGTGGAAGCACTAAAAATTTAGTGTCAGAAGAGATGGTGACAAAGTTGAAGCTCAAGAGATAGAAACACCCACATCCATATCAAATTGCCTGGGTGTAGGATGACCACAAGGTCATGGTCAGTGAACAGTGCCTAGTAAAGTTCAAGATTGGTGGGTACCATGATGAGGTACTATGTGATATCATACATATGGATGCATGTCACATGTTGTTGGATAGGCCATGGTAGTTTGACAGATGTGTTGTACATGATGGTTGTGCGAATACCTATTCCCTGACAAAGGATGGAGTGCGACATAAGCTAAAGCCATTGAAGGAGACCAAAGAAAAGGTATGTGGTAATGTGAGAATAATTTTTGTTGATGGAATAAAATTGCTAGATGGTATGAGGCATGAGCATGTGTGTTTTGCTTTAATTCCAAAAGATGGTAAAGAGGAAGTAGAGGATGGACCTGTAGAAGTTGTAGATTTGTTGAATGAGTTTTAGGATATTGTATCTGATAATGTACCTGATGGATTACCACCAGTTAGGAAGATTAGTCATCAGATGGATTTGATTCTAGGAGCAAGTTTTCCAAACAAGGCAGCACACAGAATGACACCAGCAGAAAGTGAACAGTTGAACAGACAAGTACATGAGTTGTTACAAAAGGGATTGATTCAGGAGAGACTGAGTCCATGTGCTATACTAGTAGTATTAGCACCAAAGACAAATGGAGGATGGAGGATGTGTACAGATTCTAGAGCAATAAACAAGATCACAATCAAGTATAAGTTTCCATTGCCATGAATGGATGATATTATGGATTGTTTGAGTGGAGCCATGTATTTCTCAAAGATAGATCTGAAGAGTGGATATCACTAGATTCAGATCAAAGAAGGAGATGAATGGAAGACTGCCTTCAAGACAAAGGATTGTACGAGTGGTTAGTCATGCCTTTTGGGCTAACCAATGCACCGAGCACTTTCATGCGGCTCATGAATGAGGTTTTGAAATAATTTCTAGGTAAGTTTGTCATTGTGTACCTAGATGATATTTTGATCTTTAGTAAGACATTGGAAGAGCATATGATGCATATTTGTATGGTGTTTGAGAATTTAAGAGATGAGAAATTGTTGATTAATTTGAAGAAGTGCAGTTTTGTGAAGAAATAGTTAGTGTATTTGGGACTTGTAGTTTCAGCAGAAGGTCTAAAAATGGACCCAGAGAAGGTATAGGCTATCCTTGAATGGCCTACTCCAAGGAGTGCTACTGAGGTAAGATCTTTTCATGGTCTAGCTAGTTTTTACAGAAAGTTTATCAAAAATTTTAGCAGTATTTGTGGTCCCTTGACTGAAACAATGATAGGGGATAGAAAAGAGTTTAAGTAGACTAATGGGACAAAAAAGAGTTTTCAATTGTTGAAACAAAAAGTTACGAAACAACCTATTTTAGCACTTCCAAATTTTAATAAGGTGTTTCAAGTAGACTGTGATGCTAGTGGTATTGCAATAGGAGCTGTTATGAGCCAAGAAGGTAAACCTATTGCTTATTTCAGTGAGAAGTTAAATGATGCCAAGAGAAAATATTATGTTTATGATCAGGAATTTTATGCTATAGTTCAGGCATTGAAGAAGTGGAGACACTATCTTCTTCCTAAAGAGTTTGTTTTGTATACTGATCATCAAGATTTGCAATATTTGAATAGTCAACTAAAATTGAATAAAAGGCATTTGAAATGGGTTGAGTTTTTGCAGAGTTATACATTTGTTTTGAAATACAGGAGTGGGAAGTCTAACAGGGTTGCAGATGCTCTTAGCAAAAGGCAACTATTGCTGACAGAGATGCAGATTGAGGTGGTTGGGTTCAAGGAACTCAAGAATTTGTATCTAGAGGATCCTGATTTTGGTGAAGCTTGAAAAGCTTGTAAAGAACATGTTACTCTAGATAGGATGAAGTGGCTAGATTTTATCATTCAGGATGATATGCTATTCAGAGGGAGTCAGTTGTGCATTCCAAGAAGTTCTATGAGGGAGAATCTCATCAAAGAGAAGCATAGCGGAGGATTGGCTGGACATTTTGGTCATGATAAAACCCTTGCTTTGGTTAGTGAGAATTATTATTGGCCACAATTGCAATAAGATGTCAAGAAGTTTGTACAGAGTTGCAGAATATGTCAGATGGTGAAAGGAATGAAGTAGAATACTGGGTTGTATCAGCCATTACCTATACCAGAGAAGCCTTGGGCGGATATCAGTATGGACTTTGTTCTTGGTTTACCAAGGACACAATGGGGACCTAATTCAATTTTTGTGGTAGTTAATAGATTTTTAAAGATGGCACATTTTGTTCCCTGTAAGAAGACTAATGATGTTGTTCATGTAGCGGAATTATTTTTCAAAGAAGTTGTGAGACTACATGGTTTGCCAAAGAGTATAGTTTCAGATAGGGACACTAAGTTCATTGGATATTTATGGTGTACATTGTGGAAGAAGTTGAAGATAGATTTGAAGTTCAATTCATCACATCATCCATAGACTGATGGACAGACAGAGGTGGTGAATAGGAGTTTGGGAAATTTGTTGAGATGTTTGGTTGGAGATAAGCCAATAGGATGGGATTTGATTTTACCACAGGCAAAATTTGCATACAATAATTTTGTCAACAACAACATTGGTAAATCACCGTTCCAGATTGTATATGGGAGTAGTCCAAGAAATGCATCTGAGTTGAGAAAGATAGATAAAGGAGAAATAAGTACCGTTGAAGCTGAGGATTTTGCAGAACATTTGAAGAACATCCATGAGGACGTGAGGAAGCACATTACCAAGATGAATGCACAATATAAGGCTAAGGTAGATGAGAAAAGGAGGCATAAGGAATTTTAGGTTGCAGATGAAGTCATGGTTCATTTGTGGAAGGAACGATTTCCAATTGGTACATATAACAAGTTGAAAATGAAGAAGTTTGGGCCATGTAAGATACTAAAGAAGCATGATTCAGGAAATGCATATGAGGTCAAGTTGCCTACTGAGTTGAATATTTCACCAGTATTTAATGTTTCAGATATGACAGAGTATCATGAAGGAGGTGTTGAAGATGAGGTTACAGTAGCAAAGTGTAGTATTCCAGCAACCAGTTTAGATAACAAGGAAATTGAAGACATAATGGATAGTCATGTTGGCAGAAGCACAAGAAACAAGACATATGAAGAATTTTTGGTCAAAAGGAAAGGATGACCTGTTGAAGATTCATCATGGCTAGCAAAGGAGGAGGTTAACCATCTTGGTTTTCCTCTACACACTTGAGATGTGATGGGGTCACTTCTCAAATTACCCTAGGTATCTAATGCAGGAGCATCCAGGGTCTAAGAGCAATCTTGCATCACCCAAAAAAAAAAAAAAAAAATTCTATTTTTATATTCAATATGGGCTATCTTGTGCAGAGTTGCTATTTATGGAAACTTTATATTTTTAGTAAGTTGGTCATACGATCTTGGAATGTTCTGATTTTACATGTGGAGGTTCATCTCAGTCATATCAGCCTACCAGTTTTCATGGCTAGATCAGGTCTAGGTTTGAAGATATTGAAGACTTTCGGTATTGGCAGCAGGCTACAAAAACTTTGAACTCAATTTTGAAGGCTTTAGAGGCCCCAGATGAGGTTGAAAAGTTGGGTGATAGGTGCTTGTGCAAGTGATGCTTGTAGAGCGCTTTGTGGTCTTTCTAGAATGGGGTTATAATAGTCAATCGGGTCAACTGGCGATGACTTATGGTCTTTGAAAGTTGGGTCACCTAAAATGGCAAAAAATAATTTTCCTTCAAAATTTTTGTTTGGGTTTCAAAATTTATTTTGAGACAACTTTGATGTAATAAATTGAAAAATAAAATAATTCTAAGTTTGGTCAGCTCTAAGGGCTAAATTTTTGGAACCTTCTCGGGCAATGGAAAATGCCTATATAAAGAAGGCCTGTAGTGTTGTCTAGGACAATTCTGGGTAGTAGATCTGGGTATTGATTCGAGGCTTTGTCCTATAGAATATTGTAAGGGAATGCCCATGTGGCTTTGCATATTGTAATTCTAAAAGTTTTTAATTCCACATTTGTGGAGATAATAAGATGCCAATTTTTTGTTCTTGCATATTGTTGTTGTTTCTCTATTTCTATTATGTGTTTGTGGTATTAAGGGGAGCACCCTTCATCACTAACACTAAATTATTTACCTACTTAATCATTTCTTCTAGCTCTTTTATCTTCTTGAAGTGAGCATTGGTGAGCTTGTCTTGGTCCATGGATGCTGCAATGATCCTTCTTCCTTCATTAGCAAATTCTTTCAAGGATGCTTGACCAGACTTAAGGGAATTCAAGTCTAGGGAAAAGTTTCTCATCAACTCATTCAGTCTCTTCTTTAAGAACTTCTCTTTTGCTACTATAGACATAGATTCTTCTAGGCTAGAAAAATTGCTTTTGAATTGTGAGAGGATGGAACTCACATCATCAACCAAATGTACTTTTAGCACTTTCTTATCCTCTAGCAAAAAATTGTTCAAAATATTCACTGATTCTATCAGGAGAGGATTCCTCATAACTTGTTTCTCCTTTTCCTTCTCCATAGCCAGGATGCTGAACTTAATCAGGTCTTCTTCTTTCCAGGAGTCCAAACTACTTGTGTCAGGTGTCAAACTTGACAACAATACTAAGGAGGGAGTGATGGGAGTGTTATCCATCACTTTTGGTTTTACCTTTGCAAGATCAATAGAAGTATCTTCTTCTTTCTTTTCTACCTCTTCTTTTTTCTTATCAGATACATCTTCTATGAGTACTTCATCTTATTGAGTGGGAGGTGTATTGCTTCATAAGATTTCAGCTTTTTCAGTAGTAACAAATGCTTCCTCAAACTTGTCAAAATCCTTATCAGTAGCTGCCATGGCTATCTCCACATTATCTATGATAATAGTGCTACCTTCGAGAGATTTTGAGATGGGGACAAAATTTTCTACCTTTGTTTGAGTTTTTTCTATGGGTGTTGAGTCCTAAGGACCTGTCACTAGTACATTGAAGGTCTCTGCTTCTTTGTCTTGCTTACTAGGTGCATGAGTGATGGGTGCAGTAGGTGGTTTTATCTATTTTTCTAATAACACCTTCTCAAAGGCCTTCTCTATTTCCTTCGTTATCAGCTCATAGTATTTGTTCATAATGTGAAGAGTTCTCATCTTTGTCCTTAAGTGTGGCTTCACCAAATTTAATATCAGTGCCACTTCTTCTTTAGAACATACTGGTAGAGTATCTTCTAATACTTTTTCTCTGATCCTTAGATCCTCTTCATTTTCTTGTCTCTTTAGGTTTTCTAAAATATCCCATACTTTATCTGGAATGGAGGTTTTCAACTCAAGGATTGTCTTCTTGAACTTGATCATATGTTTGACAATCATACTATGTATTTCTGATTTGTCAATCTCATTGTATGTGTCATAATACTTCTTTACTTGATCAATTCTACCCTCATCAACAATTCTTGCATTCAAAACTTTAAGGCTTGGTCTGAATCCTACCTTAGGAGGTTCTTAAATGTTTTTCTTTCTAATTAGTGCTTGTGAGGATGGGTGACTAGTGATAGCTTCTTTTTTCCTCTTGACTATAGGCTTATACTCTAGAGGAGTGGTAAGATCAATAGTATTTATGGGCACAGAAGGATTATTATCTTCTTTACCCTTCTGACTGTCATCTGATTTAGTTTTCATCTTTTTCAACTTAGGATCTTCGTGTTCTTCCTCTGCTACTATGCCTTTCAATTCTAAGGCAATCTTTTCATCCCTTGCTTTATCAAGGTCTGCTTGAGACACACCATGTATTCTCAAGATCTCAGATGTGACCTTAGCAACTTTTCATTTAGTTGCAGCACTATTAAGTTTTGCATCAATTTCTCTAGTCTTTTCCTCATAGGTTCCCCACCTAGGTTCATTAGGATCTTTGGGGGCTATCAGAAGTACCTGCGCATATGCTTCAAGGACCTATTATTCTACCTCATAGCCAAGTGGATGAATCCACTTAGTTCTAGGCTCAACAGCTTCCATACATGTAGTATCAGTCTCCACCATAAAGCATATTGTGTCCTTATATTTCTCTACAATGCTTTCTAGAATCCTATACCTCATTTGCATCTTAGCTCTAAAGGTCTTCAATTCCAATGTGACATAGTCTCTTAGTGTGCTTTCTATGGATGCTTTGCTGGATATTTGAGGCATTGTTGGAATGGACTTGTCCAAATAAAAATTTGAAACTCTTCCAACAATATGAAGGTACATATAGATGATTAGGGCCCCAAACCTAAATATCTTTGACTTGTCATGCTTGATAGCTTTGATGTTATCTATCAACTGTGTGCCCAAGATCTCACACAAGTTCAATTCTCCATCTTCCTTTACTAGTCTGATGGTAGCTAGAATAGTTCCCACAGACACACTATTCACTCTGCTAGTGTGATGAAATTTGTAACCCAGTATCATTGACATCAATTTGATGTTTTCTTTCTCAATCAGCTCAATAGTCATACTGCACCTATCACTCCTTGACTTACAAACTTGCTCTACCATTTTCTTGACATCCTTACCCACTAGAAGGACAGTGCCTATCCTAGAAATGCCTATCATCTCATGAACTAGATTAGTTGTGATTCTTACTGGAACATCTCCAATCCAAAATAGATCATCATGGATTCTTCTCAATAAGATCTTTATCCATTCTGTCTCATAGAATTCATATGTTGTAGCATATTCAATAATGGGGTGATCATTCCATTTGGCATACTCATCCATGAATGTTTTATCCTATTTCAACATGGTATCCATGTGTGCCCTTAACCTATCTAGTCCTATAGGTTCTTTCTTATAGTAGATGTAAGCCCGTATGTCTTCCACATGCATGACACCCATAGGCATGTGGGAGAAAGCTCCCTCTAAATCATCTAGGGTGGATTTAAATGGGTGCCTCTTGAAAACATATATTTTTTTCTCATCAACATCATAAACAATGGGAGTGGCCATGACTTACTTGTTAATCACTTTCCAACTAAACTTAGAGAAGATCTGCCAACTTTCGAATCGGTGGAACGTGCCAGGGTTTTTGCAACCGATCAAATGCACTAATAATTGCAGCAAATCTCTGATAGATTCAATCTCCAAGACTTCACAACAACTTCCAAGACTCTTTATGCTCTCCTATCACTTTGAATTTGAATACAATGAGCAATCAAATTACTTATGTGTACTTTAAAGTGAAAAATCCCCATTAATGCACGTTGTGTAAACCAGGCTGTCACTTCAAAAATTCAAACTCAAGCTCCACTAACAATCAGCATGTGTGCTCTTGCACAAAGGTTTCTATACACTCCAAAAGCTTAAGTCCAAAGGTGCATACTCTGAGGATGAATATACCAGCCACGCAGGGGTCTAGAGCTAAATTAGCTCCCCCTATGACCCTGAGGGCCATTCATGTAGATGTAGAGGGTGCGTCCATTAGGGATGCATCCAATACATTCTCATTAGTTGTGTCCTTTTTCTCTGACCAAATTGTGCTCACATCATCTAAGGCTTTCACAAACTTAACTTCTCCTTCAGGATCCAAAACTAATTCTTTGGTCTTTTTAGGGCTTTCCTGACCTTGAGTCCTTGATCTACAGAACCTTGAGATATGTCCAACCTTGTTACAAGAGTGATAAATGACTTGAGGTCTATCATTCCTTGGCACATTGACATGAGTCACCATTCCGCATGTTCTGGCTGAGTGACCATTATAGTTACATATCTGACATGTAACATTCTGAGAACTTACATTTGTCTGATTCTGATTTCTTTGATCTTGCTGAATCCTATTCTTCTTGCTAGTCTTGCAATTTATAGCTCTATGACCAAATTTATTTCATGAATAATAGTAGCCATTAAAAGGTCTTACCTTTGTATAGTTCCTTGCAATGTGCCCATGCTTGTTACATGCAAAATAGGTGCATTCTACTTGCTTGTGCTCATTCTTAGGAGGACCACCATTGTCTTTGGTTTGATCTTCCATCTTCTCAGTATCAGTAGAGTTATTTTGTGAATCCTTTCTTTCTCGCATATTGTCAATCTGATTTTGTGCTTCATTATATCAAATACAGCTAGTGTCTCCTTTGATTCTTCTTGCATACTGACATTCTACTAAATCAGCACTGGTGTGTAATTTGTCAATATAATCCTTTTCCTTTTTCAATTCAAATTCCAAGCTTTCTTTGATATTCTTTAGCTCCAAGATTTCTAAGTTAGCTTCCCTTAGTTCCTCATTGAGTTGAATGTTCTCCTTGACTTGTTCATTGTAGACATCTTGATTATTCATCAGTTTGTCATCAAATTCTTCAAGCTGACTTAATAAGGATGCATTTTCTTCATTCAACTTCTTGACCTTTTCTTCAAGTTCACTATTAGAGCATCCTTTCAAATCCTTTCTAAGTCTTTTGATAACTAATTGAGCATCACTGACTTTTTCTTTTAGTTCTTCAATTTCTCTTTCTGAAATTTCCAGGTCTTCAAGAGCAGCTTAAAGATTCTTCTTCAGATGTTTCATTTCTACTTTTTCCATGATCTCCTCAAGTGGTTAAACTTATTTGTTGAGGACCAGAGCTTTGATACCAATTTTTAGGAATGGGAACACTAAGAAGGGGGGGGGGGGTGAATCAATGTTCACTGAATTTTAATTTTTCACTTTAATCTTTATGTTGAACTTAAATGCTTAAGTACTTAATTTAAACATTCACATAAACATGAAACATGAAATCAACACATGACACCAATAGGATTATGGGGAAACCCAAATAGGTAAAAACCCTGGTGGGACTTGATACCCACTAATATTTTGCACTAGTGTTTTGGAATCCTTGTTAGAAGATCCTTTACCATGCTAGGAGTAGCTTTACAATGCTTTAAGTATAGTACACCTTGTTAAGGGTCAGACCTTGTTAGGAGTCATTCACAATGATCCTTGTTAGGGGAGTGGACTCACTATCCTAGAGCTCACTACTCAAATGGTGAAGGCTAAAACCTTTTGATTTTAGATACACACTATATCTACTGGTGAACTGTCACTGTGACAATGCTTGTCTGATCAGTTCCTTTGGTACGCTGAAGCTTTGACCTCTAGAAAAGCTCTAATACATATTATGTTGTCTTTGCATACCTCTACTCTGCTTATCACAAATCTATTACAACTTTCATGCTGAATACAATGGGCACATCTTATATTTATACACTCATATAAAAAAAACAATTAGGTCGGCCCTATAACTAATTACAAACAACTCATCCAAATGAATTGGCTTAAGTGTGCTTATAATTATACATATAAAAATGTCAGAAACCTAAATACAATGGGTGGATGGCCTTTACAACATTAAATTATAATCCCAAACCAAAATGCTAACTGTTGACTCCATGCTCTGTTCTCTGTTGGCATACATTGGCTGTGCAACTTCAACTGACTGTAACTTTCACATCTTTGCATATCTACTTATGCACTCATAGACTAAGCATAATTATAGTCTAACAAACTTAACTTCTAGGGTGCATACCATAATTCATCCGTACACACGTGTGTTGATGCTTTGAGCTACAAGAACTTTGTACATTGTCTAGTCTTCAACAATTAACTGAATTCTGATCTTTACACTAAGTGCGCTGACTCCAAACTGATATATGACTTTGTTGCCATAATGGCAACACTATATTAATTCATATATTTTAGTATAGACAAATTTCCAACAGATATATTAATCATATATTTATATTATCTTAATAATATATTTTTATTTAATGTATTATATTTTTTCATTATTATATAACTTATTATTTTATTCATTAATTGATTTATTCATTTATTATTATATAAATAATTAATAATATATTATTTTCAATAATATATTATTTATTTAATATATTTTCATTGTGTATTTATCAAATTTGATCTCTGAGATGGGGGACATCATAGTCCACCCTTCCCAAAATTGCTTTTTGTCAAGCAATTCGAACCTTTAGTATAAGTGATCTCTTTGACCCTACAATGGTAATTTCAACTTGAGGTTAGAACTATAATATATAAAGTTGTTAAATATAGAGATCATAATATTCAAAAATACTAAGAATAATTAAAGATAGAACTTATCTTGTAGTACTTCCCTTCTTCTTTGGTGAGTATTGTCTTGTTCCATGATGAATTCTGAATAATCCTTATAATCTTTAGGAGAGACTTTATCTCTTTCCAAACATTTAGGATACCCTTTTAGGACACATCGATAATCCTTAGGGGAGACTTTATCTTACCCTAGGCCTCTATGGATATTCCTTTAGCACTATCCATCTTATAATTATTAGGATAGACTTTATCTCATCCCAGGTCTCTATGGATATCCCTTTAGGATGTATCCATCTCAATAATCCTTAGGAGAAAATTTATCTCATCCTAGGCCTTCAGAGATATAATCTATACCTTGTAGTGGGGTGCCCTAGTAGTTCTCCCATAGTCACAGTCTAGTTGGGTTCCCTACTAGTAGCTCTCCCTTAAATACTATTGTAATAGAGTGCCCTTGGTGGTTCTCCCTCAAATACTTCTACAATACGGTGCCCTTAGCGGTCCTCCCTCAATCAGAATGTAGTAGGGTGCCCTTACAATGTTCCTCCCTTAATTGATGTTGCAATGGCATGCCCTTCACAATTATCCCTTAATTGCAGCCTTGGTTTCTTCTCCAATAGGGTTCCCTAGAGGTTCTCCCTTAATCATAGAGTAGTAGGGTTCCCTTGTAGAGGTTCTCCCTTAACATGCTACTCCAATAGGGCACCCAAGGGATTCTCCCTTAATTTCAGCCTTGGGAAGGTGCTAGCAATAGGGTGCCCTTGGCAGTTCTCCCTAAATTATATTGTAGGAGAATGCCCTTTTACGGTTGTTCCTTACTGCTACTATAATAGGGTGCCCTTCATGATTCTCCCTTGATTGTGGTCCTTTCCCCTCATTATATCTTAAATGTGTATTAATGATCATAAAAATTATTGAGTACATAAATATATTATTTACTACGTATACATTACCAAATTCTTAGATTGTTGTCATTGTTATGATTGAACCACTTTGAAGCTCCATTGGCTTTCCACGTTCCTCTTTCGCATGAATTATTTTTCATATATCCTCCTTTACCCTATAGGATGGTGGGATCATGCCCTGATACCACTTGTAATGTCCCCTTCATATCACTTATCCTAGTTTCTTGTATAATTGTGTATCAGTTAATTCCAAGAATAGATGCATTGCACATGGTCTTAATAGATTTTATTTTTCCACCTATATGATTGGAAGGTCGCACCTGTTCATCAAATTGGGGAGGAGTTGTGACCCTTCATAATTAAAACCCTTCCAAAAATCACAACACTTCATAATCATAGTCCTTTCAAAAAATCACAACCCTTCATAGTCACAATCCTTTCCAAAAGTCACAACCCTTCATAATCACAATGTTTTCAAAAGTTCACAACACTACATAATTACAACTATTTTTGAAGAGTCACAACCATTCATAATTAAAACAATTTCAAAGAGTCACATCCTTGCTACCTTTTGAAAAGGTAACTTCCTTATTTTCTTCACATTCCTTTCCTCTTCCAATAATCCTTCTTTAACTCCCTCCTTTTTCTTTTTCTTTTTTCTTTTCAAATGAAATCTCCTCCGCTTTATATCTTCTGAAGGAGTCACATCTCTTTGTTACATATCTCTTGACCTTTCATTAGATTTAGTTAATTTATATTATTTATTTACTTATTTATTTTGTATTATTTTTAGTTATTAAATTCTCATTCTTTATAATTTATAATGATATATTAATCATATATTTATATTATCTTATTAATATATATTATATTATTTATCTAAATGATTAATATATATTTTTTATATTAATAATATATATTTATTTAATGCATTATATTTTTCATTATTATATAACTTATTATTTTATTCATTCATTAATTTATTTATTTATTATTATATAAATAATTAATAATATATTATTGTCAATAATATATTATTTATTTAATATATTTTCATTGTGTATTTATCAAATTTGATCTCTGAGATATGGGCATCTATTACAAGTAGTGGTTGCCATTGTACCAAAAGATCGACCTGTTAATGCCCGATACAACCACTAGACTTATAGAAGACACAGGAGACTGTTAAACCATGTCATGAATCCCAAGGGGAGCGCTGACCATTTTTCCAACAATCTCCCCCTCAGCATTACCCGAGGGGATTTGAACCTATGACCAAGCTCTAATACCACTTGTTACAAGTAGTGGTTGTCCTTGTACCAAAAGATCGACCTGTTAATGTCCAATACAACCACTAGACTTATAGAAGACATAGGAGGCTGTTAAACCATGTCACGAATCTTGAGGGGAGCGCTGACCATTTTTCCAATAGCATCACATGTATTGAAGGAAGAAAAGATGAAGAAATGAGATATCTAGATAAGGAAAAGATGGATATGACAGATAAGGATAAGGGAAACATTGTGTAACTTATTGATGAGTCTATGGCTTTATATTGTTGACTTGAGAATATTACATTAATCTATTATGAAGAAGAGATTTGAAATTAAACATGTTAATGTGGTCGGTAATTGAAGATTTATGTATACACCGAGCTAGTGCAGTGTATACCGACTGATAGTATTAATCGAGCTAGTTCAACTAGTTATCACACACGTATTTCTATATCAATTGAGTATGGATGAAAACATTAAATGCTAACATCAGCTGACTGAATTTGATGAGATGGAAATTTCTATGATTTCGAGATTAAGGATGAAGTTTTCTATGAGATCCATGACTAACAAAATTTGGAGAAGATCTAAAGGATGAGATTGAAACATGTTATTGACACCTCTACCAAGGAATGTTTAAGAGGCAAAATGGATGAAGGAGATTAAGTGGAAAAATCTAATGGATGATATGAAAATGGTTTACTTGTCTAGATAAGAGATATGAATTTCATTATTGAAACATGCCAAAAAGAAGAAGATTGTAGAGATTTCACGTGAAGACTTTATTCATGCATTCCTGATCAAATTGGTTAGTGAAAGAACCAAGACTGTAGACATTACCAAGCATTAGAGAACCATTTACCGAGTGAAAGTAAGTTGAGAAATATTGAGGAATTGCATTGATTAATGATCAGAGAATTTTTATGGGCTTAGCATAGATTTGAATATTTGGAATTGAGTTGTATTTGAATTAGATCAGTACTGTATCAATTTAACCATTGATTTAGAAAATCTCTTAACCGAGTGGACTTAACAGTCTTATAGTCTACCCTATGTCATTGAAGGAATGTACATTGTTATCTTGTTGACCCCATAGTGAATGATGGTCAAAATTTAGCTGTTAGTGATAAATCCTCTAACCAGGTCACACCTAAGAGTGTGTATTGTAACCTTTAACAAGGTTGGCTCTTCATTGAGCTCACTTTAGAAGAGTGAATTATTTTGAGTTACCGGTCCCAGGTGGTTTTTCCCTTAGCAGGGTTTCCACATTAAATCATTGTGTTATGTGTTATTTGTGATGATTTTTTTTCTATCATACTTTACATATAGCATATTTGATTTAGTCAGTAATCACAGTTGGCTAATTACTGGTATTCGGTAAACTAGACAAACAGATTGATATTTTATGTTACTGAGCTGCATAATTTGTTGGAATTGTTTTATAAGGTACATCTTTGTATTTGGGACTGTAGGATAACTGATCTAACTAATTCACCCCCCTATTAGTTATTCTAACATTCATTTCCAAAAGATCTAAAATCCATCATAGCTCCTACCTCTCTGATTGAGACCATTCCTACTATTTCTCCTGATGATGATTGTATTCCTAAAGTCATGGTTACTTGTGATTCAGTACAACAAGATATTCCTTGTCTTCCATAAATAGTTCCTTGGGATGAATATAGATAGACATTGTAGGTTTGTTTGTGGACTTCTACATCAAGGACTTGGGAGACATCATTGATGACATTTATCTTCTCTTTGTTGAGGATGATCCTTCTTCATTTGTTGTGAGTAAACACTCTAACCCTCATCTTCATTCTTCAATTGATCATTCTTTTGAGTTTGAAATGATTGTGGATCCTTTAATACAACATTTGGAGGAGGTCTCTTTCACTTCAGAGAAAAAATTTGACTCATTGGAGATTGGTTTTCATGATTCTCAAACTTCACTTGAGATGTCACATTACATGGTCCAGGTTGATCATACTCATGTGTTGGAGATTCCAATTTAGTTTCTAGGGAATTCATACATCTTGAGGATTCTTCCTAGAGATTGGGGAGGATTCTCTGATACACCTATGACATTGTTTCTTCCTAAGGGGAGGAACATTATTTAGTTTTCTTGGTGCAATTTCTACATTGATCTAGGTGCATCTATCATTAGTATGAATTCTACATTAAGGGGGGGATTCTTTGCTTCTCATTTTACTTCTTCATTTGAGGAAACTTATTTTTCTTTTGAGTTTGATCCAAATCCTTACGCAGCCCAATTACCATTGGTTCCTTGTTTGTCACCTTCTATTGGGCTTTATCTTGATTGGTTTGTGGCATTTTCATAAACCAAGGACATGGAGACTCATGGGCATACTTTAGATACATCATACTTCATTTGGAATCCCCTTCCTTCTTCCTATCCACACTAGGAAGCATTTTTTTCTTTTTTACTTGGTCCATCTTCTTCCTAAGGGTAGAAATGTTTCTTGTAGGCATGGTTCTATGTTTTTTCTTCAAGCACTCGTCATCCTTGGAGGATATTTCTCATTATGGGGGGGATACCATTTCTCCTTATTTCCTTTCTTTTGGGAGATTCTTGATTTTATATGCATGATGTATGTCATAATGTGGGGGTCTTGTTTACTACATCCATCCATGCATTGTGTTATTCATCTCTCTTTTTGGGGGAGGGTTTTTTCCACGAGGCTTTCCCTCTTTCTCCACTTAATGAGAGATTGCATTTTATGTATTACATTTTCATATTGTACATGGGTACCTAACATGGCCTAGTAGCTAGGACCCATCATGCATTGGAATCTAGCCTTGTGATCTTAAGTTCATTCCCCTAAGTGCACTTAAGGGGGGTTTTGGTGTAATTAAGTATTCACTAATTACACTTTACTTAAGTTTACTTAGGATAATGCATTTACATATTAGTTGTCATTGAGACACCTAGGAGTTTGTATTTTATTTTAGCACATGGTGTAGAAGAATTTCCACTTTAGGTGTGAGATCCACCTTTAATTCTCTTATCACATTATCATCCTCTAATTATTGCACACATTTCACATACTTTGATGTATAATGGAGGGCGATCCACCTTTGGTGGATATGTGATTACACCTTGTCTAGTTGATAGGTTATCATTTGTATCTCTCCTAGTTATCATACATTTCCTATATATTCTGGCACATCTAATTTGTATTTATTCAATTGATTTTATATCTATTTCATTATAGATCATTATTGAATCATTTAATTTACCATAGCATATTTGTCTCTCTTGTGTTATCAATTAATCTTCTAGATCTTTGCATTCTCATTCTTTGTCTTAGGAAACTTCTTACATGTTATCAGAGTGATATCATATTTCTTACATATATCTAGTTAGATTTTGCATGCTTCTTATTTAAATACCTTACTAATGATGATAAGATGTCCTTCCATTACCCGCTAGGAAAAAAATCAGAGATGACCTACTACCACCTTGGTAGCCAAACTAGAAGGATGATGTCATAATCATCCATGCATACTAAATCCAAAGAGGTATAAAATAGAAATAAAAGCTAAAAGAAAAAAAACACAAAAAAGAAAAACCAAGTCATATTAGCAACTCTATCGGGGCTATGGATGCCTAGCTAATGATAGAGAAATGTTAATGACTATTAAGGTGATAACCTCATCAAGGGTATGGACACTTGACTAGCAGGAAGGATCTATCCAGTTAGTTATGGGAGAATATCTCACCTATGTAGTCTAGTTGACAAGTGGAAATCATTTCATCTTCTTAGGAAAGGAAAGGATTAACCTCCTTGCACACACAAATCCCTGGATAATCTACTTTCATACTTTGATAGGTTAATATAATGCTTTTTAAAATTTAATTGACACCAAGTCTATCTAATATAAAGTTTCTTTATGAAGCTATGATGAAATGTAGTCAATTTCTTCTAGTTCTTGGATTCCCCCTTTCCTTTATGGATATTGGTTGATTATTTTAGCTTTCTTGTTTTAGAAGTTTTATTTTGGCAACTCTTGATTAATATTGCCTGGGCTTTTTATATTGTGTTTTCCTAAAAATTTCCCTCTTGCAATGAGCATTATGTTTTGAGTCCCCTGGTTTGGTTCATGCCTTGATAAATATTTTGGATTTCTTTTGAAGAAAATATCTAACCCTTCATTTTTAATTTAGGTTTCATTGCCTAAGATGTATTTTCAAAAAACTCATGGAGATAAATGATCTGAGAAATCAAAGCTGAGTTAATTTCCTTTCCCAATGGATAAAGCTCTAGTTGGCACAACCAAAGATTTGTGTTCTCTCTCAGTAGGCTGAGATCCCCTAAAATTTGTCAAAATGTAGACTCCTACATCATTTCAACTCTTCATCACGAGATTTTTTCCTTGATCGTGTAGATTGGTCCCAACTCAAGTGGACACACATAAACTTGTTAGAGTTTCTAATTGCTTTGCGGAGAATGCATCTCTCCCAGGTTTTGACCAGATACCATGTGTCCCCTCAGACACTTTTTCTTCAACGGGGCATACCAAAGTAATTCTAGGAATATTCCCTCTCGGACAAAACCTGACAACTAATGGATTTCTAGACAGATGTTTAGTTTTTAACACTCATATTGGTGCATACAATCATGGAAATTCTGATCAAAATGCACTTATTTTTTATGATTATCCCAGCTAGTAATCACAATGCAATAAACTAATTAGATTAAATCATTTTCCTATAGTATAAGGATTTGAGCAATCCATGCTAGATTTATCTACACGTTGATCGATTAAAACAAAATCTAATCATTCTAAGACAATCTTGACCAATGGTTGTTCTATAAAACCCCAACGACTTGTAATTTGAAAGAATTTGGAACTATTGAACTTAGGTTCAGTAGGCAAAGAAATATACTGTATTATTTGTAGCAGTCTACTTTTTTAGGAGCAAGATCTTATGGTTTGTAGTAGGGGCGTATACAATAGTATATTCTTTTTGGGGCGTTCTCTCTCACCTTGGCATGTTTTTACTTAATAAATTGTGGGGATTGTGTACTCGGTGCCTTTTCCTTTTTGTTAGTCAATGTGTCATTTCCTAAACTCTTATAAGTATGTCTCAGTATTTTTATGTAGATACAATTATTTGATGTTTTCTTAGTTTAAAATAGAGGACAAATTGTATCACCTACAACCTTCTCTCCTGGGATGAAATTCTTAATAAGTGATTCCTTATTTTTGACCCTTATTCTAACTATTTTTGTTTATTTTGAGATAGTGTTGAATATCATGTCCTTTGTTGAAAAGGATTGCACTTAATTTAGGAGTGAAGTTCTTTAATTTGGACCCTTGTAGTACCTCCCATGATGGGATATGAATGTGTGATCCTTATGTCCATGAATTTGGCCTCTCTTTCTCCCACCAACAAATAAGGGAACTTGGTGCACCATTTGGAGAGTGAATGACAATACTAATCTCTAACTAGAGAGGCAGAGTCCATGTAGATACCACATGAAAAATTTTGAGCATGTCCAACAAAGCTTTGATTTGACATTTTGCCTCCCCTTAGCTTAGTTTGTTGGATTGAAGGTGATCTTCCACCCTTTTCTCCAAACACCAACCATAACAATCCAACTTTTAAAACCTCAAAGGTTGTGTTACAGTGCACACCCCATCCCACCACAACAACACTTCTTGAATTGCGCCTGAGAAATCACCATGAGATATAAAACAAGGGACCAATAGAATACATAGATAAAGATAAGACATCTACCGTGTATATTTGAAATTTAATTCATAATATATATAATAGTATAGATAAGAGAAGATACTAGCTTTTATACAGAGCATACCTTACAAATGGAATTGTGTTAAAGTAATCCCATTATGGCTTCAATTTGTATTAGGGTAACTTACCTTGATGGAACACTTAGTGTAACCTCTCTTGAGTTGATGAAGCAAGAAGAAAATATCTACCTATCTTGTCATTGATTAGTCTCTTAGGGAAGATCCCCATGTAGCTGCTTAGCTTATTTTGGCTAGCAACCACAACTCAACTTTTTGATCACTAATTTATGGAGCTAGTAGCCCCATGAATACTTAATTTATTACTTATTTTTTCTTCAATTGTATTTTTGAATAAAAATAGTAACATTTATTTTTGCATATGAAATTTGGAGGAAGAAAAGACAAAAGAAAATGGAGGAAAAGAAATTTGTGGAGCCACATATTATTTTTTCAAATAAGAAGTTGTTTCTTATTTCTAGCCCTCCCCCCTCCCCCCGCCCATTTTTTTCAATGCTTAATTTTAATTCCTAAACTATAGTTTCTCCACATTAATAAGAAAAGATTCCATTTTATTCTTTCTCAATTATTTAAAGTTTGCACATGAACACTTAAACTGCTTAAATTTAAGTAGAAAATATACTTAAGTGTATGAGGACTGTTGGAATGTGAAGTTGTCATGGAGAATCATCTAGTTGTGGTTAAGTCATCATGGATGCTTGTGTAATTTTTTCATTAAGGTTCTCGCCAAAAGGCGTCTTGCCAGAGATGCAAAATTTTTGAGACTTACTATAATTTGATGATTTTTATGAGGTGACTTACTACAAATAGTAAGTTAGTTTGATGATTTACCAAAACTAGTGATTTCAACATGTGTTGAACATGCAATTGTAGGAGTCATACTTATTAAATTTGGTAATTTTTTATAAGTAGGACTCTACAACTTCATTTTTATATGCAACTTGAAGTCATGTTTTGAGGAACATTTTGAATATTGTTGTAATTGTGAAAATTCTAGAGAAATAATACTAAGATATTTTCCCTTGGATTTTTTCTTGGTATAATTTTACCAAGCTTTTCCATAAAATATTGCTTTATGTGTATTTACTCTTCTCTGTAAATTTATAAACTTTTTAATTTCATAACAATTGGTATCAGAGTGAGGTTATTTGTCTAGGAGTTTTTTGATTTGAGAGGTAAGAAATGGCAAGAGGTTTTGTTACCAGATGTGAGGTGCAAAATTTTGATGGTTCAAATTTTTCACTTTCGAAGCTAAAAATTCAAGCTTTGCTAGTGAAGGATGGATGTGATATATCTCTTAAGGGGGTAGCATCAAAACTTACAAATATGAGCACATCAAACTAGAATATTATGGCTAGTACATCTAGAGAAACAATCCAGTTATCTCTAGCAGATTTTGTTTTGTTCAATGTTGTAGAGGAGAAATATAGTCATGATTTATGGAATAAGCTTGAAAATTTATATGAGACAAAGTCATTGGCAATCAAAATTTTCTTACAAAGGAAACTATATAATTTAAGGATGCACAAAAATTCAACTATCATAGACCATATAAATTATTTTAAGAAACTGACAAGCAAGTTAGCTCTAGTGGGAATTAAAATTTATGAAGAAGATAAGGCAAAATTTTTACTTTTCTCCTTGCCTAATAGTTGGGATCAATTGAGTATAACTCTCAACAATTCTTCATCGAGTGGGAAGTTGATCTTTAAAGATTTGGTAGATACTTAAATCTCTAAATATTCAAGATGGAAGACATCTCAAGGATCCTCTTGAAATGAATCCCTAATTGCTAGAGGAAAAAATTAAGAAAGAACTAATACTGAGCATGGACAAACCAAGTCCAAAGACAAGGGGATAAAAAAGGTTAAGTGGTTGAATTGTAAAAAAAATGACATGTCAAAAGGGATTGTGGGTTTCCAAAAGAAACCAATGAGAATCCTAGTACACTAACATAAGAATAAAATTATGCATAAGCTCAAATAAAAATGGAAGATGGAGAGGTATTAATTGCTAATATGAGAAGCTCTTTACTTCATTTTTGGATTCTTGATTCTGGTGCCTCTTTTCATATGACTCCTCATAGAGACTAGTTTTCTACTTATTGGTCCTTTTAAGGAGGTATGGTTTACATGGAAAATGAAAACCCATGTTAAGGCATTGGCGAAGGAGAGGTAAGAATTAAGCTTTTTGATGGAGTAGTTAGAACTATTAAACATGTTAGACATTTACCTAGTATTGATAGGACTTTGTGACAACCTCACCAATAGGAGTAACAGTTGTCACCGGGTACCAGGGTACTAGAAAACTTCACCTAAAGTGGTTTACCAGAGAGTAAAATCTCCTTGCCTCTAAGAACTTGGTAGTCAAGTCACGACGGTGTGGGAATGGTTTAGTTGGGAAAGTGACTTTTATATAATAAAGGGGACTATTGGTTTTAAACTCACCTAGTATCAGGGACTCAAGACAGGGATAAGGTTTCCTAGAAGTAATCATTATCTTCAATAAAGAAAGTGAAAATATCAACTAAAGTTAGAGTAAACATCTACCTATAGTCATATCATAGGATTTCAAACATCAACAATGCTCAGAACAAAGAACCGGTAACCATACTAAATATATGCATGATTATCAACCAAAACATACATTAGGAGTGAAAGAAGGGTTTCATTAAATGTCAAAGAACTTGAGAAAAGGCCATGAGAAAGAATACAACATAAAAGATACTCGCTAAATCTAGAATAATAGACAACACAAAGTGTAGCACCAAGAGAAATCTTTCATTCCTTCATTAACTTACAAATCCAACATCATTGGTTGATACATTCATGGCTCCAAGGGAGCATTAGGATACTAGAAATAACAACAGCTAAACTAAGAGCAAAGAGCACAATAGATCTTCTATTAATGTAAAATACTTAGTCATTATCAAGGTAGAGTTGGTTGGTCATCACTGTGACCAAGCCATCCTACTAAGCCTGAGTAATGTATTGACTTGTATTTGTTGGAAAGTGATGTTTTAGAGAACTAGGGATCACTTAAGGGTTGTCATTTATGGAAACACTTATGATGGAGTGATCGCATGTAAATATTTTTGGTACTGGAGTCATAGTCATGAAAATAAGTACAAAATCATGATAGAAGTATATTGTGTTAGGAATGAGAACACTGAGAGGGGGGGGGGAATCAGTGTTCACTGTATTCAATCTTTTTACTTTACTCTTGAAACTTAACTTGAATGCTTAAGTACTAAAATGATAGATAAACACAACACATAACACCGATATGGTTATGGGGAAACCTAAATATGTAAAAACCCCGATGGGAATTGACACCCACTAAGAACTGCACTAGTGTCTTGTGATCCTTGTTAGAAGATCAGCAACCCTGTTAGGAGTTGTTCTTTACAATTCTTTTAGTAAAGTGACCTAGTCAAAGGTTGGACCCTGTTAGGAATCTTTTACAATAACCCTTTTAGGGGTGGGGACACACTGTCCTAGAGCTTGCTGCTCAAATGGTGAAGGCTACAACCTTCTGATCTCAGATACACACTATATCTGCTGGATGAACTGGCATTGTGACACTGCTTGTCTGATCAGTTCTTTTGATGCGTTGATGCTTTGACCTCTTGAAAAGATTTTATACATCCTAACTATTCTTCACATACTTCTTCTCTACTTATCTTATCTTTGTATCTCCTTTGATGCATTATTACAAAGGCACATCTAATATTTATATGCACTACCAAAACAATTAACTAGGTCAACCTATAACCGATTACATACAATGCTTCCAAGTGAATTGGCTCAAGTGTGTTTACAAAAAAAGATGTTTATATGTCTACAACCTAATTAAAATAGGTGCATAGCCTTTACAAAACAATATTATAATCGCTAATCAAACTAGTAATAGTCAGCTACATACTTTGTTATGTTCTGGCATTCACTAGTTGTACCTCTTCAATTGTCTGTATCTTCGTCATAATGTCTCATCTGATCATGCACTCTTAGACTTAGCATGAATACACACTTACCATCTTAACTTCAAGGGCCCATACCATAACTCAGTCATACACATGTGTGTTGATGCTCTAATCTACTGGTGTTTTTCTAACTATCTTGTCTTCTATACTTAGCCATTTTCTGACCTTATGATAATGTGCGCTGACTCCAAAACTCTATATGACTTTGTTTCCATAATGGAAACACTGTATATAGTAAAATACATCTAGTTATATAAAACAGTATAGCCAACTTTCCAATAATCTCCCCCTTTGTCATTAATGGCAACAAAGGAATATGGAAAACTTACTAACTGTACCCTTATACAAAATTATTTCTAACTTATATCTCCCTTTATACTCTATACTATACTTCTTCTATACATCATATATGATACTCCATATTCTATATACAATACTCCCCCTTTGACATTAATGGAAAAGGTACTTAAAAAGTGTATCTAGAAGTACTTACAATGTTGGGACATTCGGATATGCTATCTACAAATTTTAGATCTCTTGTTTCCAAAATGCTATCAGTGCATTGACAATCTATAGATGGGTGCATAAGGCATATTGCAGCTTCTCCATCTTCTCCAAGTTTGTACTCATACCTTGATCATATGTCACCATAGTGGTATCAATCTCCTTGATGTTCTTATTAAGTACATCTAGAGAGGGTGCAAGAGCATTCTTGAGTTGTGTTTGCCTTGCCCTTATCTTAGACATCTCTTTCTCAGCCTTGTCTATCTTGTCCACTTGTCCCTGATATACATTATTACATATGTTAACATCTAAAGTGGGATCTTCTACTGATTTTCTGACTTGATCTATCATGGCCTCTACCTCTTGGATTTTCCTGTAAAGATCTGTAGTTAATTTATCTTGGTTCATGCAGTCTGCAATGATCTTCCTTCCCTTGGATGTGAACTCCTTCAGGGAAGCTTAACCTCCCTTTAATGAACTAAGGTCAAGTTGAAAATTTCCAACTATTTCTCTTAATCTTTTTCTCATATATTTTCTTCTGAAACTTGGGATGCAGATTCTTCCAAGCTAGAGAAGTTTGCTTTAAATTTTGTCAATATGGTACTAACATCATCAACTGAATGGACCTTAGATACTTTCTTGTTTGAGGGTAACAAGCTATTTAGAATGTTGACTGATTCAACAAATAGAGGGTTCCTCATCACTTACTTCTCTTTTTCTTTCTCCATGGCTAGGATATTGATCTTAATCAAGTCTTCTTCTCCCCAAGAGTCCAAGTTTGTAGTGTCTGGTGTCAAACTTGACAACAATGATATTGAAGGTAAGGGAGTGATAGGAATGTTATCTATCACTTCTTTCTTTACTCTAATTGGCATTTCAATAGATGGTTCATCTGTTTGTTCACTTCCTTTTACCTCTTCTTCTCCTTTCTCCTCTTCTACCTTTTCTTCCTCTTTTTTTGTCTCCTCTTCTTATTCACTTGGTAGATCTTCTATTAGTACTTCTTCTTATTGCTTGGGTGAATTTTCACCTCATAGAGTTTCAACCTCTTGTGTGCTCACAAAGGCTTCCTCAAACTTATCAAATTCTTTATCTGTGGCTGCCATTTCTATCTCCACATTATCAATAAACATAGTGTCATATTTTTGTGTCTTAGTCATGGGCATAGACTTCAATACCTCTGTAGGTGTTACCACTATAGGCACTAAATCTTGAGGACCTATCATTGGTATATTGGTGGTCTTTGTTGCTTTGTCTTGCTCATTGGGTGCTTGAGTGATGGGTGCAGATGGAGGTTGCATGTGTTTCTCTAAGAATACCTTCTCAAAGGTTTTTTTTGTCTCCTTTTTTATCAACTCATAGTCTTTGTTCATAATGTGTAGTGTTCTCATCTTTGTTCTTAGGTGCAACTTCACCAAATTCAATAGTAGTGTCTTTTCTTTTACATAACATACTGGAAGATTGTCATCCAGTGTTTGTTCCCTGATTCTGAAGTCCTCTTCAATGGCTTGTCTCTTTAAGGTATCCAATATCTCCCATACCTTATCTAGAATGACTATCTTCAATTCAAGAACTGTCTTCTTGAATTTTATCATGTGCTTGATCAACATCTCATGAATCTTAGATTTATCAATTTTGTGATATATGTCATAGAACTTGGCTATCTTATCTAGCCTTCCTTCTTCTACTACTCTAGCCCTTAACACTTGAAGACTAGGTAGGAATCCTACCTCTAAAGTTGGCTACACATTTTTCACTCTACTTTTTGTGGCTCTAGTTGAAGGGTGGCTTGTGGTAGTTTGTTTTCTCCACTTAGGCATCTTAGGAGATGCATTTGTTGATTCAACATCAACTGTAACAGTGGGCTGAGGACTGATACCATCAATTTCATCTTGTTTATCATTTGGATCATTAGTCTTCTAAATCTTGACTTTCTTCAGTTTAGGATCATCAGTTTTGGCTTCCACTATGGATGCACTCTCAATGTCCAATGTTATCTTTTCTTCCCTAGCTTTTTCTACGTCCACCTATGTTATTCCATGAATTTTGAGTATCTCAAATGTAATCTTAGATGCAGTCCTCTTAGTTGTTGTACTATTTAGAACTGCATCAACCTCTCTTGTCTTTTCTTCATAAGTTCCCCATCTAGGTTCATTAGGGTCCTTAGGTGCTGAAAGTAGTACTTTTTCATAAGCTTCCAATATTGGTTCTTCTACCCTATAACCAAGTGGATGGATCCACTTTGTTCTAGGCTCAACTGTTCCATACATGTCATGTCAGTTTCTACCATAAAACAAATGTTGTCTTTGTATTTCTCAACAATCTTTTCTGGTATCTTGTACCTCATTTGCATTTTGATCCTGAATGTCTTCAATTCTAACTCTATGAAATCCTTCAATGAGCTATTAGTAGATGCCTTAAGAGATATTTGTGGTATTATAGGTAAACTCTTGTCTAAATACAAATCTGAGACCTTTCCAAGTATGTGGAAGTACATGTAGATAATCAAAGATCCCAACCTGAATATTTTGGTCTTATCATGCTTGATGGCTCTAATATTATGTATCAATTGTGGAAGCAAGATCTCACACAGATTGAAGTCACCATTTTCTATGATAAGTCTTATTGCTACAAGAATAGTGGTCGTAGACACACTATTCACCCTGTTAGTGTGCTGAAACCTATAACCTAATATCATAGACATAAATTTGATGTCTTTCTACTCTATAGGCTCAATTTTCATTCCACGCCTATCACTTCTTGACTTACATGCTAGTTCTACTAGTTTTCTCACATCCTTTCCTATTGGAAGAATGGTGCCTATCCTTTAAAGGCTTGTCATTTCATGAATAAGCTCTCCTATGATTCTTAATGGCACTTCACCTATCCAAAATAGGTCATCATGAATCCTACTGAGCAATATCTTGATCCATTCAGACTCATAAAACTCATACTTCATAGCATATTCAACTATGGGATGGTTTTCCAGTTGTTCTAACTCATCTAGGAAGGTTTTTTTTGGCTTTATCATAGTTTCAATGTGCTCTCTAATCCTATCAAGTCCAACTAGTTCTTTCTTGCAATAAATGTATGATGGATGTCTTCAACATGCATGATGCCCATAGGGGTTCTTGAGAATGCACCTTCTAGGTCATCTAGGGTAGACTTAAAAGGGTGCCTCTTGAAAACATATCTTTTCCTCTCCATAACATTAAACACAATAGGTGTGGCCATAAATTACTTGTTTTATCACTTCAAATTGGTTTTTAAGAACTTCAAAATTGTCATGATGGATTAGGGCTTCACAACCGATCAATCACACTCTTTCAATGGTGAATCAAACTTCAATGCTCTAGAATCAATAGCTAGGGCTTTTGTGATATCCAATCTCTCTAACTCAAATGTAATGAGTGATTAGAAAGTCTCTATGTACTTTAAAGTGAAAATTCCACCATTAATGCTTGCTGCATAAACTAGAATTTGACTAAGAATTTCCAACTTCCATTCTGCAATTGATCAGGGAGTGCGCTCTTACACATAGCTTGAAATAATCTCCAAAAGGTTGAATCTAAAGGTGCATACTCTAAGGGTGAGCATACCATCCACGTAGGGGTCTAGAGCTAAATTATCTCCCCCTATGACCCTGAGGGTCATTCATCTAGATGTAGAGGGTGCATCCACTATGGATGCATCCAATACATACTCATCAACCTTATCCTTCTTTTCCTCTGACCAAATCAAGCTCACATCATCTGTAGCTTTCACAAACTTGACTTCTCCTTCGATATCCAATATTGATTCTTCTAGATTTTTAGGGCTTTCCTAACTTTGCATTCTTGATCTACAAAACTTTGAGATGTGTCCAGCCTTGTTACAAGAGTGTCAAGTAACTGGAGGCCTTAAATTATTCAGCGCATTGATATGGGTTACCATTTTACACTATCTAGCTAAGTGATCGTTATAATTACATATCTGACATGTAATACTCTAAGAACTTCTTACATTTGTTTGATTTTAATTTCTCTGATTATGCTAAGTCTTGTTCTTCTTACTTGTTCTACAATTCATAGCTCTATGACCAAATTTATTGCATGAATAACATTAACCATTGCAAGGTCTTACCTCTTTACAATTCCTTGTTATATGTCCATGCTTGTTACATGCATAACAAGTTCGGTCTACTGGCTTGCACTCATCCTTAGATGGTTCAATATTGTCTTTAGTCTTTTTTTTAGTCTTCTTAGCATATGTGGTGTCTTCTGGTGCTTTCATTCTTGTTTGCATGTTATCAATCTAATTTTGTGCTTCATTTAATCCAATTCCACTGGTATCGCCTTTAAGTTTCTAAGCATATAACTAATATTCTATCAGATCCTTGCTTGTGTGTAATTTATCAATGTGATTCTTTGCTTCAATCAATTCAGATTCTAACTTTTCTTTGTTGTTTCTTAGCTCCAAGATTTCCATATTTGCTTGTCTCAATTCTTCATTCAATTTTCTTGATGAATACTTGTATGCTACTGACTTTCAATTTTAGTTCTTCAACTTCTTTCTCAGATCTATCAAGGTCTTCAAGAGCTACCATAAGATTCTTCTTCAGATGTTTTTCTTCTTCTGAACCCATTGATCTCCTCAAGTGGTTAAACTTATCTTCATAGGACCATATCTCTGATACCAATTGTTGGGAATGGGAACACTGAGAGGGGGGGTGAATCATTGTTCACTATATTTAATCTTTTTACTTTACTCTTGAAACTTAACTTGAATGCTTAAGTACTGAAATGAACATCAACATAAACAAGAGACATAAACACAACACATAACACTAATATGGTTATGGGTAAACCCAAATAGGTAAAAACCTTGATGGGAATTGACACCCACTAAGAACTGCACTAGTGTCTTGTGATCCTTGTTATAAGATCTGCAACCCTATTAGGAGTTGTTCTTTACAATGCTTTTAGTAAAGTGACCTGGTCAAAGGTCAGACCTTGTTAGGAGTCTTTTATAGTAACTTTGTAAGGGGTGGGGACACACTTTTCTAGAGCTCACTACTCTAGTGGTGAAGGCTACAACCTTCTGATCTCACATACACACTATATCTGTTGGATGAATTGGTGTTGTGACACTACTTGTCTGATCAGTTCCTTTGATGCACTAATGCTCTTACCTCTTGCAAAGATCCAATACATTCTAAATTTTCTTCACATACTTCTTCTCTCCTTATCTTATCTCTATATCTCCTTCCATGCATTATTACAAAGGCAAATCTAATATTTATACGCACTACCAAAACAATTAACTAGGTCAGCCTATAACCGATTACATATAATGCTTCCAAGTGAATTGGGTTAACCCTATTTACAAAAAAAGATGTTTATATGTCTACAACCTAATTAAAATAGGCACATAGCCTTTAAAAAATAATATTATAATTGCTAATCAAAATAGTAACAGTCAGCTGCATACTCTGTTCTATTCTAGCGTTCACTTGATGTACCTCTTCAACTATCTGTATATTCATCATACTGTCTCATCTGATCATGCGCTCTTAGAATTAGCATGAATACACACTTACCATCTTAACTTCAAGGGTGCATACCATAACTTGGTCATACACACATGCGTTCATACTTTGATCTACTCATGCTCTACTAACTGTCTAGTCTTCTATACTTAGCCATATTCTAACCTTATGATAATGTGTTATAGTCAACTTGCCAACATATTGTGTTATAGTTTTGGTTAGCGATGATAATGTATGATGTATTATAGTTTGTGAAGTTAGTAGAAGGAATTTTGGGATATGTAGGATCTTCAATTAAGGTTGCATGTTTTTAGGTGATCAGATCAGTGAGATGTAGTATTGTGAAGGTATGCGAAGGTAGATTATCAGTGTAATAGGGTATATGAGTAGTCGTGAAGATTAAGGAAAGGTTAGTTGGTATGGAAATGTGATAAGTTATATAGAAGTTGTATATTATAGAAACTTTGGTAATATATGATCGTCGACTCTATGTTTAGCATTTGCATAAGTTTTTATTATGTTTTGTGAAGTATTTTGAGAGCTGAATGGATGGAAGATTTTGTATAAGTATAGAGTGTTTTGTGGAAGCGATAAGTGTAATTATGATGATGATGTGAATCTAAGAGTAGAGAGTAGATGCAAGATCAGTATTTGATAGAGATATAACAGGAACTATCTAGGCATAACAAGTGCTTGTATTTTTCATTTTTGGACAACTCTTTGAGACAGTATTTTGATTGTAAGAGTTATATGCTCACCACCTTTCACCAGGAGTTTGTATCCCCTAACATGGTTTTGTATTCCTCTAAAAAGGAAATGTACTATGTAATAATTAGCTCCTAACAGGGCTAGATCTCCTCATAGGGATTTAATATTTTAGTGCATAGTTGTGGGTACCATCCCCACTAGGGTTTTCCCTTGGCTAGGGTTTCCTCAAGAAAAAATCATGGTGCCATGAGTTATGTGTTGTGCATTTATGTTCTTTTCATTTCACCATTATAGTGGTTTATTTATAATTGGTTGAAGTTTAAATTAAAGTGTAGTAATACTAATTCACCCCCCCCTCTCAGTATTACCTAATCCTAGCAATTGGTATCAGAGCTATTGGCCCTTAGAGAGAAAGCCTAACAGCTTAAGGGAGATCATAATGGATTCAAAAAAATTTCAAGAGAACTTTGAAGCAGCACTTGATGACCTGGACAAAGAGAAAGCTAAGAATGGTGTATTGAAATTCAAAATGAGAAGAGTGAAAGGTTTCATCGGGAAACTA
The DNA here is from genome assembly GCA_027943335.1 of Chamaecyparis obtusa. Lineage (NCBI taxonomy): Eukaryota > Viridiplantae > Streptophyta > Pinopsida > Cupressales > Cupressaceae > Chamaecyparis > Chamaecyparis obtusa. The sequence continues at coordinate 830,079 of BSBK01003377.1, read as the reverse complement.
AAGGAACAACTTGAAACTTCAAGAAGTCAGAAAAAAGACCTTATGGACAAGATCAATGAAGATTCATATAATGATACATCAGATCAAATGAAGAAGCTGGAGCAAGAAAAAGAGAAAATCAATCTTCTAATGATTATAGAAGTTCAACATGAAAAGGATGCAAGAAACAAAGTTGAAGAGTCACTAAAAGAAGAAAATGAGAAGATAAGACAAATGAAGACTAAACTTTATCACTACAAGGATAAGTGTCAAGAATTGGAGAAGTACAATCAGATCATAAAAGGAGATGTCACTCAATCCAAATTGAAAATTGAGAAGTTGGACATGAGCAGTGATAAAATTGATGAGCAAAGAGTGAGACAAAAACCTAAAGGAGATATGACTAGAGTTGGATTCAATGAAGCAGAATGTTCTAAGACCAATGAAGAAGAAAATGAAGAAAATACTAAAGAAAGACCTAGTCATGAAGATCCTAAAGAATAGATCAAACCTTTCAGGGGTAGATAATATGGATGCAACAAAGTTGGACACATGAAAAGAGATTACAAAAGTAAAGGTACCTTTAAACCCTTTACTAGCTACTTTTATAACTATGATGATTATGGACACAAGAAAGAAGATTGTAGAAAACCAGATCAGTCTAGGTATAAACAAGATTATTTCAGAGAAGAGTTAGTAGCCAAGATCACATGCCACACATGCAATAACTTTGGACATAATTCAAGGTATTTTAAACTACAAGTAAATCGGGATAGAAGGAGACCACCTACATGTTACAAATGCAACAACCTTGGACACATAGAAAAGTTTTGCAGATACAATGGAGAGGACAAAAGAAGAGGAACAAGAAAACCAAGAGGACCACCTCATGTGGTTTTAAACAAGAATGTTGGTGATAGTGGTAAAAGTCTTAATGAGTATATGAATGATTTTGAGTATCATTTCAAAAAATCACAAAGTAAAGAGGATGACAAGATATGGAAGGTGAAAGAGTTCAATAAGGCATTGAGTCAAGGAGAGATAGTAGATGATATTGTGTCTTCACATGATGATTTCTTTGAGACATCAACCTAGAAGGCCGCATGGCCTCAGGAGGAGCATTGGATGCAGATAATAGAATATATCTAGCCCCTAATTATGTGGAGTAATCTCATGCAAGCTTAGGTATAGTATTTACAGATACTATGGAGTGTGTGGTTGAGAGTGCGGCAATAGAGATTCATTTTCTATGTTTGCAAGTTTTGTGTTGATTGGACAACATGCAAAGTTGAGCTACTTGTGATTAATGCACTTACTCAGCTTGTGAAGGATAAAAGAGCTTGAAGGATATATGTTCTACACCGTTTGTTGATCAGTGACTAAGAAGAGAAGATTTGAGAAGCATTTTAGTGTTCTAGCAGAGATATTGTGTGATTGCATGGAGCAAAGTTCCAAGATAGAAAAATAAACTGAACAGACTAGCATGAAACCACACTTGTTTATCTTTGGTGTGTCTATGACCCTTAACACTTCACATGATATAAATGATCCATTTCTAGACAATTTGGATAGTGTGATGACGGTTGAAGAAGAGAAGATAGAGGAAGAGAAAATAGAGGATAAACAAGAACAAAAGGTACAGGAGAAGGAAATGCAACAAGAAGAAAGGAAGATAGAAGAGACTGGATTAGAGAAAGTAGTTGAGGTAAGAGTGGAATAAAAGAAAGAATCTAATAGGTCCTCTACTCTATTGTTGGCAAGTATGGCCAAACCAGTGAGTGCAGATGTAGAGAACATGGATGAGGATAAGCTCATGAGGCTATCTTTCATGGCCTTTTCTAAGGATAAGGAAAGATCATTATAAAAAGGAGATAAAGAGTGAAGGTAATAGCTAGGGCAGTAGAGAAAGTAAATAAATTACTCCCTACACCTATTTCTTTTCAAGATAAGGATGAGGCAGAGAACCTAGACATGGCATTAGATAGTTTTGATAGACACTTTGAGTCACTGCTGAAGACTCCATAAAATAAGGTTGAGAAGAGATTTTTGGAGAAGAAGTTGAAAGAATTTTTTCAATCCATATTATGGGACTGGGGCATTATTAAAGAAAATACACTTAAGGCTAAGAGTTATGTAGAACAAGTTAGATAAATATATAGTCATTGCATAAACCCTTGTAGACATGTGAAGAACATTGAAGATATTATAGCCAAGGACATGGCTACCCTTGAAAACTTGATGGATAGTTGTGACACATCTTCATAAACTATGGTATAGATGGATAAGAAAACATCCAAGATCTTGGATAAAATAAGTGTTTTGAATGCAAAGAAAGGAAGATTGGTAGATAGATTTGGTTTGTTGAAGAGTTTAATAACTCCTAAGCTATCTATGCTTGAAGCTCATCTCTCTGAGATGGAAAAGATAAAAGGATCTATGTCTATCCCCACAAATTTGAAGGCAGTAGAAAACAAATCCTATGCACTAAATGGATTAATCCATGTCAGTGAGCTTTTGATCAAGTCAAAGGAAAAGGAAGTGAAGACCTTGGAAGCTTCCTTCCAAGATATTATAAATTTGGTGAGTAAGCACTAAGTCTTTTGTGGTTAAGAAATTTTGGAATTTTGCATGTACCTTTTCCATTGATGTCAAAGGGAGAGGAAGAGAATAGAAGAGAAAAATGAAAAGAGAAAATGAAGAAAGGAAGAGAAGAGAAAAATTAAGAAGAGGAAAAATAAATTATAAAAAATATAGAAAAGAAGAAAAGAAAAAAGAAAACAAAAGTTCTATGTATATAGTAGAAGGAAGTGCTTTTGACACTTAGTCATTTTTCGCTAAGTGTTGCCATCAATGCCAAAGAGAGATTTTTGGGAAGTGATGTTTTGGATCATTAGGGATCACTTAAGGGTTGTCATTTATGGAAACACTTATGCTGGAGTGATCACATGCAAAGAGTTTTGGTACTGGAGTCACAGTCATGAAAATGACTAAGTACATAATCAAGATAGCAGTATATTGTGTTACAATTTTTGTTAGTGATGATAATGTATCATGTATTATGGCTTGCAAACTTAGTAGAAGGCATTTTGGGATATTTATGACCTTTAGTTAATGTTGCATGTGTTTTGGTGATCAGATTAGTGAGATACAATATTGTGAAGGTATGCAAAGATAGATCATCAGTGTAACAGGGCATATGAGCAGTTGTGAAGACTAAGGCAAGGTTAGTTGGTATCAAAATGTGCTAAGTTAGATAGAAATTGTATATTTTTGACACTTTGGTAATATATGATTGTCAACTCTATGTTTAGCATTTTCATAAGTTTTTATTATGTTTTGTGAAGTATTTTGAGAGCTGAATGGATGGAAGATTTTGTATAAGTATATAGTATTTTGTGGAATTGATAAGTGTGATTATGATGATGATGTGATGATGTGAATCTAAGATCAAAGAGTAGATGTGAGATTAGTATTTGAAAAAGCTATAACTGGAACTATCTAAGCATAGAAAGTTCTTGTATTGTTCATTTTTGGAGAACTCTTTGAGACAATATTTTGATTGTAAGAGTTGTATGCTCACCACCTTTAATTAGGTGTTTGTATCCCCTAATAGGGTTTTGTATTCCTCTAAAAAAGAAATATACTATGCAATAATTAGCTCCTAACAAGGCTAGATCTCCTAATAGGGATATAATATTTTAATGCATAGTTGTGGGTACCATCCCCATCGGGGTTTTCCCTTGGTCAGAGTTTCCTCGAGAACAAATCATGGTGTCATGAGTTATGTGTTGTGCATTTATGTTCTTTTCATTTCAGCATTATTATGGTTTATTTATAATTAGTTTAAGTTTAAATTAAAGTGTAGTAATACTGATTCACCCCCCCCCCCCACATTATTACCTAATCCTAACAATATTTTGTATATGTACTGAGCAGTAGTTAGTGCCAAGCAAGTCAATGGTAGCCAAGCATCCTAGTAGTTACCAAGTATTATGAATATCGATATGTATAGAACAATTAGTGTCCAGTGCTAGTATATGGATAACAATTTTGACCGAGCACCAGAGACTTCATATGTCGAGTGAACTAGTTTTGGTATAAGTGTTTGGAATTGCATAAACACTTAGGTAAACTATTTGGCTAACTTCTATGAATAATTTAATGATTGTTGAGACAATTAAGGATTTAATTACATGCTATGATTTTGATCATTAATCCCTATGCAAGTGATGTAAACAATTAGAAAAAGGGAATGTATAAGTGGGAGAAGTGATGAATCTAGATCATTGATCTTGATTTGTTATCTATTTAAGGTGACATGAAAACCCTAATTTATATTAATCAGGAGATCTCATATGTATGCGAAAGAAGAAGTGTTTTGGATGTCAGAAGCTAAGATCAGGCATAGTGACCAAGCAGAGCAGTGAAGAATAGAATGTAACTTTATTAGATTTGAGATCAGATAAGAATTGTAAAGTGTTTGTAAAATGGCCAGCGCTCCCCTTGGGATTTGTGACATGGCTTAACCGCCTCCAGTGTCTTCTATAAGTCTAGTGGTTGTATCAGGCATTAATAGGTTGATCTTTTGGTGCAACAACAACCACTACTTGTAACAAGTGGTATCAGAGCTTGGTCACTGGTTTGAATCCCCTTGGGTAACACTGAGGGGGAGATTGTTGGAAAAATGGCCAGTGCTCCCCTCGAGATTTTTGACATGGCTTAATCGCCTCCTGTGTCTTCTATAAGTCTAGTGTTTGTGTTAGGCATTAATAGGTTGATCTTTTGGTGGAACAAAAACCACTAATTGTAATAGAAAGAGGAGAGCTATTATCAACATTTGAAGTACAAACTGAAGGATCAGGTACTGATACATTCTAGCAAGTGAATCAAGGCAAATCTCTTAATAGAGTGGTCCTAACAGACCTTTGTAAATCTCCTAACATAGTTCTTACTTAGTTATAAGTTTAAATCCTTTAATCAAGGTAGATTGTATAATTTTATAAGCTCTTAGTAGGGTAGACCCCTCACAAGGTAGATCATCAGAAGTGAGGCCATTAGAATGGGCTCCACAGATTCCTTGATTCACATCTTCCAAGGTGGTGTGTGCTTCCTCCAAATTTAGACATTGAAGAAGAATTCCATCAAAGTGTTTTCTAAATAAGGTGTCTCAAAGGATTGTGTAATGGGAAGTATGACATACAAAATGTTTTTGTTGGTTAGGCGTAAGGGTAAGGGGAATGGTTTTGTCATGAAGATAGGTGAAAATTTCATAATACCACGGTGGTTCGGGAGCAAAAATTTCACACACCATCTCAGAGTCTAGCTGATCATAGGCAGTGACCATAATATTCTTGACAAGAAATTCACATCGTGCGCTTGTCTCTGGCATGGATATTAGTGAAGAAGTAGTAGCCATAGCATTCATTGCTTAATTGTTTTCTCTTGGGATTTACTAAAAAAGGATATTAGTAAAATGGTGTTTAAGATCTTCAACCATGTGATGGTAAGGCAACAACTTGTCATCTTTTATCTAATACTCATCGTTTACTTGTTTGATAACCAATTGAGAGTCACCAAAAACAAGAAAATGTGTAATCCTCCATTTTACAACTTGGTGAAGCCCTGTGACCAAGAACTCATATTGAACAATATTATTTGTGCAATAAAATTTCAGTTTGTAAGATCTAGGGATAAAATCCCCTTGAGGTGTCACAAATGGAATTCATGCCCCCAAATCCTTTCTGGGTGAAAGATCCATTAAAATATAGCTTCCACTTAATTCTAGGAGTGATAGTCATGAAACTCAGTGATAATAGGATGGCCTCTAGGAATAGGATCCTCTGCAAGTTGATCTACTATTGCTTGTCCTTTGATGGATTTGTATTCTGTATACATGATATCAAGTTCACTAAGAATCATGACCCATTTTTCCATGCAGCCTATCAGAGTGGCTTTAGATAACAAATACTTAAGTGGGTCAATCTTTGATATCAACTACACCTAGTGATTAAGCATGTAATGATGTAGCTTTTGTGTTCAAAATATTATAGCTAGGCAAGCCCTCTCAATAGTTGTATAGTTGAGCTCATAACCCACTAAAGTCTTGCTAAGATAGTATACGACGTACTCTTTTCCATTTTCATCTAGTTGTGCTAGGAGAGAACCTAGTGCTATAGTAGTTGTTGAAATGTAAAGAATTAAAGGCCTTCCTAGAATAGGTAGGACTAACACTAGTGGATTAGCCAAAAATATTTTGAGTTGTTCAAAATCCTTTTGACAAAAGTAGTCCCAAATGAATTTGATATATTTTCTAAGTAGATGAGAAAAAGGATGCATCTTGTCTACTAGTTGTGACACAAATATCCTAATGGATTGAAGTTTCCCTTGCATGATTTGTAATTTTTTCAAATTTTTGGGAGGTGGAATCTCCAAATTTAATAAATGAGCATCCTAGCGTAGTTGGCAATCCTGCATGTTGGTGTTTAATGTTGGTATGTTGGAGTGTTTCTGTGTTACTCATTTGTAGCTTTGACCAAGGGGCTCATTCATTGAAGGGCTTGGACATTGAAGGGAACTCAGAAAAATTTTACCACTTGGCAGACCTTGTGCTTGGTGATGCTCAGTCAATGTGCTTTCTCAGTGATGCCTAGCTTGCTTTGTAGTTTTTACTGATGCTCATTAGTTTGGCTTACCGATTGGAGTTCTTAGAGATTTGGTTGGCTGACTTGATATATTTTATGTGGGTAGCTTATCTTGTATTCTCCTATGTGGACCTAGAGGCCAATATGGAGAATTAATTATTTGTAAGGTTGTTTGAGAGCCAACTTGTATTGCATTTAATAATTGTTTGTTATAGAAGTCGACTAGGTTTTAGGATTTATTTCTTTCTTCCAGCCGACTTGTCACTGGAGTAGAATTTAAGAAGGGTGTGGACATTTGTTTGAGGGACATATTTGAGGAGGATAGTAATTAGATCTTTTGTGAGCTTGCAAATTAGATTGTTTGTCTGATATTTGTAATAGCAGAGCTAGTGGTTTGTATGCTTGGAGATAAGGAGATTTCTTAGTGGCTTGCAAGCTCAAGTTTAGATATGCCTTAGTGTTTCTACTAGTTTTTTATGTGCTATAGAGTTAGAATAGCTAGATGATTGCATAATTACTATTGTAATCGATTGTATTTGGCCCTAACCTGGAAGGCCTTACAGTCAGGCATGTTGAATGAAAATTCTATTTGAGCATTCTCTTGTTGTTTTTCTACTATATTTTTGTTGCTAATGTATATTTGGACTATCCATCCTTGGATTTTCCACCTTGCACTATGTAAGTTGGTATCAGAGCTTGAAGTTCTTGAGTGTGTGGAAAGATTGCCGAAGTTGAGGTAGTTTGTACAAGGACCTTGGGTTGGTAATTTGTTTCCTTGGGTTTATGAAGATCTTGAAGATGCCCCTAGAGGATTACACCCTAGGGTGATTTCAGACCTCTATGATGTTGTAGTGTTGAAGATTACAGAGAAGGTTAAAGTAGATTTCAAATCTGAGATGGAGTTGATGAAGAATGACATGATCATTGAGATCATGAGGGCTATTGCTGGTATGCCGAGGAATCTTGGTACTGATGATGGATATGAGGAATTTGTTGAAGACTTTGAAGCTTCTAGCTCTAGTGGAGATCATAGAACCAATTGAAGGGACATATCTGGTGAAGACAAAACTCATCAGTTGCAGAGATCTAGATCTCGGTAAAGTTCTAGTTATTGAATGGAAGTTTCTAACTTCTCTGGTACTTTGAGACCTGAGGACTTGATTTATTGGATTGGTGAGTTAGAAGAATTCTCTTAGCTTTAAGAAATTAAAGATCCCCTTAGGGTGAGTTTGGCACAAACTAAGTTGAAAGTATATGCTTATCTTTGGTGGAAAGAATTGGAGAGACATAGAGAAGATGAAGGTGAAATAAAGATCAATCGGTGGAGGTTGATGATGGCTAAATTGAAAGCTATGTTCATACCTGCCAATTATGAACTTGAGTTGTTTAAGAAGTTGTAGAACTTGAAGTAAAAATATTTGACTATTGAAGACTATACCAAGGAGTTCTATAAGAAGACTATTCGATCTGGACATAGAGAACTTGGTAAGAAAAATGTAGCTCAGTATGTGAATGGTTTGAGATTCAATATTTAGGATGAGATTGGCATGCTGAAGGTTGATTTGGTTAAGGAAGCTTATCAATATCTCCTGAACGTAGAAGATAAGTTAAAGAGGAGACAACATGGTAATTCCCAAGGGAAGGAGAAACTGTTAGGAATAGTCCCAAGAGATAACTAAGAGGGGGGGGTGAATCAGTTATCTACAAGTTTCAATTCTTTATGCAATTAAGTATACTTAAATATAAAGCACAAACACAATGAAAGAACACTTGAACTCAACACCAATATTTTGGTTATGGGGAAAACCAAATAGGTAAAAACTCCGATGAGAATTGACACCCACTAATAATCTGCACTAGTGTATTATGATCCTTTACAATGCATTTAGTACAGTGACCTAGTCAGGGGTCAAACCCTATTAGGAGTCTTTTACAATTAACCCTATTAGGGATGAGGACATTGTTCGAGAGCACACTGCTCAAAGGGGTGAAGGCTACAACCTTCTGAATAACATATACACATAATATATGGATCTTGGTGGACTGCATTTTTACCTACTATCTGGATCAGTTCCAATGTATAGAAAAAAATATTTACTTGGTCACATAGACCTTCTGTTAACATCTCAACACTTCGCACACTCTTCTCTAGTCTTCACAACTCTGAACACTTCACACACAAGCTGCTATATAACTGTTTGTACTAACAATTAACCTTTGCGTCCATGATATCATTCTAATAACATGTCCATTCTACATATAGTCAAAGTTTACTGCATAATTCTTCCATGCATGCTACTTACAATATGTTTTCATCAATGACAAACATATAGTCAATACTGGCTTGTTGGCAAATCTCCAACAATCTCCCCCTTTGGCATTCATGGCAACATATGGAATGAAAAACACCACCAATCCAAATGAGACATTCTTTTATAACATTCTCCATTTCCTCAGAACTCCCCCAAGGATGGATCCTCCATCAACTATTGCGACTCCTCCTTTCTTCACATTTAATACTGAATATGCTCCCCCTTACTACATATCTTCTTTTCTGTTCTTGTATCTTTTCTTGTTTTTCATGACTTTATACTACTCCCACTTTGACATCAATGGAAAAGGGTGCCACCTCATTTAAGCTTCACTACTAGTCTTGAGGTAGAGTAGTCAACCATCCATTAGTCCATCAAGACTGATGCACTTTCCTCTTTCTCTAAGTAGAATCGGCGAAGGGAATTACTCCCAACTTCTCCCTAAGATACTAAAAAGTATCCTTTGGTAAGGGCTTTGTGAATATATTTGCTAGATGTTTCTTTGTGCTCACATAATCCAATTTAACTTCCTTCTCTAACACCTTCTCTCTAAGGAAGTGATACTTGATCTCTATGTACTTTGTCTTTGCATGCATCACCGGATTCTTTGACATGTTGATAGTGCTAGTGTTATCACAATGAATAGAAATAGGATAATCCATCTGAATTCCAAAATCCTTTATCATCTGCTTGATCCAAATAATTGTGCAACAATTCAAGGCTGCTGCAACATATTCTTCTTCTGCTATTGACTAAGAAATACAATTTTGTTTCTTGCTTGTCCAAGTGACAAGTCTATCACCAAGAAACACTGCTCCTCCTAATGTACTTTTTCTATCATCAACGCATCCTACCAAATCTACATATGTATATATATGAAGCTCAACATTCTCTAAGTTAGGATACCATAGACCATAATCTATAGTGCCATGAAAATATTTGAATATTCTTTTTACTGCCATGAGGTGACTTTGTTTAGGCTATGCTGCAAATCTTCCAACTATGCCAACTGCATTAGAAATATTAGGTCTAGTTTGAGTAAGATATATGAGTTTACCAATCATAGACTTATATAACGTTGTATCTACTACTGAATAATCATCTTCTTTTATAAGCTTACATCATGTTATCATAGGAGTACTTACTGGCTTGCAATCATCCATCTTGAATGTATTCAAGATATCTGTCACATATTTGGTCTGATTTATGAATATACCTTTGTCTATTTTCTACACATTCAATTCCAAAAAGTATTTAATAGGTCCAATCATGCTCATCTCAAACTCACTCTGCATCTCTTTAGAAAATTTTGCACTAAGTTTGTCATTACCCCCAAAGATAATGTCATCAAAAAATATAGCTACAAGTAGTAGACCTTAAGATGTTTCTCTTATGAATAGATTACAATTTGTTGCTCCTTTCTTGAATCCAATTTTTGTCAAATATCCATCAAGTCTCTCATACCATGCTTTAGGGGATTTCTTAAGTCCATAGAGGGATTTCTTTAGTCTGCATACCATATCTGGTTTATCTAATAAGGTGAATCCTTATGGCTTCTCAATGTATCCATCTTCTTTTATCTCTCCATTCAAGAATGCCATCCATCTAATAAAATTTGAAATTTTTGAATGTTACAAAAGCTAGAAACAACTTAATGGCTTCTAACCTACTCACTGGTGCAAATGTGCTTGAATAATCAATGCCTTCTCTTGGCACATACCCTTTACACACTAACCTTGCTCTATTCCTTAATACTGTACCATCTTCATCCATCTTGTTTGTGAATATCCACTTTGTTCCAATCACATTCTTATCACTAGGTATTGGGACAAGTTCCCAAGTATCATTCTTAATAATATGATCTAGCTCTTCTTTCATAGCATCATGCCAATCTGAATCATTACATGCATCTTCAATACTTAGAGGTTCAATCTAAGATAATAAACATTACACTTCATTAATTGCTGAGTTCTTTTCTTTTGATCTTGTTGTGACTTTGTTGCTCTGATCTCCATTGATGTCATCCTTAGAGTGATATCTAGATATATACTTTGGAACTTTAGGTGATACTGACTCATCTGCCTTCTAAGTTTCTTATTCACTTGTTTCAAGGTCATTGAACAATACATCAATACTATCAAACATCTCTTCAACAACTATCTCACTAGTGGAAGGTCTAGGTTCTTCTTCAATCATAGGTGAGTAATAGTGATATCTTTCTTGAACCATAAACTTTTCATCAATATTAACATGAGCACTTTCAATGATCTTCTTCAATCTCAAGTTAAAACATCTATAAGCTTTACTTTTAGTAGAGTAACCCAAAAAAATACCTTCATCACTTTCTGCATCAAACTTGCCTATTGCTTCATCCCTCTTGATGTAGAAATTGCTTCCAAAGATTCTAAAGTATTTCACTATGGGAAAATTACCAAACCATAGCTCATAAGGTGTCTTGTTCGTGCCAAGCCTCAATTGTATTCTATTTTCAGTATACACTGCTGTATTGACTGCATCTCTCCAATAGATGTGTTCAATTTTTCCTTCAATCATGATGGTGTGTGCTCTATCAAGGATGATCCTATTCCTTCTCTCTACAATCCCATTCTGCTTAGGGGTTCTAGGTGCACTCAACTATCTCTTTATGCCATGTTCTTCGCAGTACTCATAGAATCTATCAAAGGTGAATTCTCCTCCTCTATCCAACCTTAGACATTTTATCTTTAGTCCAGATTCATTTTCAACCTTAGCTTTGAATATTTTGAACTTCTCAAATGCTTCTGACTTATCTTTCAAGAACACAACCCAAATCATTCTAGAATAATCATCTACAAAAAAAAAAAAACCTTTCACCATAGTATGATCTTGTTTGAGTTGGTCTACATAGGTCTATATGAATCAGATCCAACTTGTTCTATGCTGAATTATGCTTGCTTTTGAATAAATTTATGTCATGCTTTCCCATCACACATTCCCTACAAATAGTATCAACTGGCTTTTCTATGCTAGGTAGGTCTCTTACTACCTTAGCATTACTAATCTTTACTATGTTATCAAAATTGATATCGCATAGTCTTTTATGCCATAGCCAATTGTCATCAACTTTAGCAACAAAAAAACTTGCTTCTGGATTAAGCTAAAAAACATTACCTTTAGTCTTTGATCCTGATGCAATCATTTATCCTTCCTTGTTGTTAATGATGCACTTGTTTTCATTGAACTCCAACCTATAACTTTTGTCAAGAAACTTCCCAACACTTAGTAGGTTGTGTTTCAAACCATCAACATAAAGAACATCATCAGTGCTATTATTTCCATCCAAGGTGATGGCTCCTCTACCAATGCTAGTTTTAGGAGTGTTATCTCCAAATCTAAGCATGCCTCCTTTGTATCTATCCAAATGAACAAATATATTTTTGTCTCATGTCATGTGATGTGAACAACCATTGTCAATGATCCAATTTGTCCTTATGTCAGCTTGTGAAATCAGTGCTAACTCTTGTGAATTCTTTTCATCTTCAAGATAAATGAATCCAATTTCTTCTTCTATTGATTCTTCATCTGATACTCCATCTCTAGCATAGTAGCATTCCTTTGTATACTTAGGTTTGTAGTTATCCTTGAACTTTTTAACTCTTGTAGGACACTTAGATGCAAAGTGACCAATCTTGTTACATGAAAAGCATTTGAATGGTAATTGACCTTCATATTTTCCTTTTCCTTTCTTTTCTCTTTTAGCAATCATAGAAATGAAGTCATCTAGAGATTTTTCTTCATCATCATCATCAAAATTACCAGAGGTGTTCAAGGATTTCTTATGATGGACTGAAGCTTTGAAGGTTGTCTCACTTTTAGGCTCTATCTTCAACCTTGATATCTCAAATGCAGCAATCTTGCTGATTAAAGTTTCTCTTTTGAAGTTTTCTAAAAATCGCATAGTCTCATCAAGGATGTTTATTTTGCTCTTATATTATGGTGTCAATGTAGTCATTAGTTTATCCATGATGTCTTCTTGTGAAATTTATCCACCATTATTTCTGATTCTAGCAACTGCTTCATTAATCCTTTGATTCTAGGCTCTTATGTTCTCTTCAGGTAGCATCTCCAATGTATTGTACTTTTTCTTCCATGTCTTTCTGAGTGCTTTCTTTTCTTGTTTATCTCCTTCAAACATGTCTTCTAAGTGCTTCCATATTTTGTATGTTGTGTCTACTTTCTTTATCTCTAAAAACTAACTATCAGATAGGGTGCTGATAAGGGCTTCTTTCTCTATTTCATTCTAATGGATCAAATCCTTCTGCTTGCTAGTAGCATCATCCTTTGCAAGATGTGCTAGAGAGGGGATATAAACTTCTTTGATAGCCACTTCAAAAAATTCAAAAGCAATGCACTCCAAATGTGCCATCATCTTGTTCTTCCAATCAAGATAATTCTCTCCATCAAACTTAGGATTGTCTTTTCTAAAGAATGTCATCTAATCAACCTCAAGATATTAAACTTTCTCTTTGAGGCACTTGGCTTTGATACCAATTGTTAGGAATAGTCCCAAGAGATAACTAAGAGGGGGGGTAAATTAGTTATCTACAAGTTTCAATTCTTTATCCAATTAATTATACTTAAACATAAAGCATAAACACAATGAAAGAACACTTGAACACAAAACCAATATTTTGGTTACGGGGAAACCCAAAAAGGTAAAAAACCCAATGGGAATTGACACCCACTAATAATCTGTACTAGTGTATTATGATCCTTGTTAGAAGATCCTTAACCCTGTTAGGAGTTGTCTTTACAATGCATTTAGTATAGTGATTTGGTCAAGGGTCGGACACTATTAGGACTCTTTTACAATTAACCCTATTAGGGGTGAGGATGCACTATTCAAGAGCATGCTACTCAAAGGGGTGAAGGCTACAACATTTTGAATAACATATACACACTATATCTGGATCTTGGTGAACTGCATTTTTACTTGTTGTCTGGATCATTTTTAAAATATATCAAAAACTCTTTACTTGGTCACATAGACCTTCTGCTGATGGCTCAACACTTCGCACACTCTTCTCTGGTCTTCACAATCAACTCTGAACCATGCATTAGCAATTACAAATGACTACCTATAAATATCTTTCATCCAAATTGTATAATTAATTTGGCCTATTAAAACCACCTTGAAATCATATTAGAGAAACCATAACACATTCCAATAATAATTATATCGGCTCTACTAGGCACGAAACACAATCTAGGACTTGTCCAATATTAATAAATATAGATGCACGCTCTACACATTTTCAGCTCTACCAAATTAACTAAACTTTCTCCTTAAGCTGAATTACATCATGCGCTCTTAGCCAAGCCTTCTTGAGTCTTCTCTTATCACCAATCCAAGGGCATATACCAATATGATAGGTGCAACTCCTGTACCAATAAAATCTATGTTGGATCTTCTGATTAAACACAAAAAACTGCTACTGGTGAATAGAAACTACATAACTTCACTTCTACTAATCATTAGACTCTGCGTTCATGAATGTAAGACTCCATGATGACTATACAGACAAAAACTCATAGAACACTGCCTATAACTCTCTTAGGAACACTACTGACACAAGCTTCTATATAACTCTCTATACTAACAATTAACCTTTGTATCCATGATATCATGGTGATAACATGTCCATGCTACATATACTCAAATCTTACTGCATAAGTCTTCCACACATACTACTTACCATATGTTTTCATTAATGACAAACATATAGTCATTATGTCTTGTTGGAAAATCTCCAACAAAAACAAGATCACTCAGTGAAGGATAAACTAACTGCTGAAGATGGACCGATACTTGTTGGACCGAGGAAGAGAATAGGAAGAGGTGGATTTAAGGGTACTTATTTTTGTTTTAGTGAAGAAGGACATCGATCATTTGAATGTTTCTACAAGACTGATGATTGAATAACTACTATGGTGAATGAGAACATACTGAATGAATCTGAGGTAGAATCAAAAAACTTGCTCGTTCAAAAAACTCTACTGAGTACTAAGGTGGAACCTTGTCATAGGAGTAACTTGTTTTGAACTCGATGTAATTCAGGAGGTAAACATTATAATATGGTTGTGGATAGTGGTAGTAATGGTAACATTGTAGCTGAGGAGATGGTTCAAAAACCTAGTTTGAAGAGAGTAAGATATCTATAAACTTATAGGATTGGTTGGTTGCAAGATATTCATGCTTTGGAAGTAAGGGAGCAATTTCTTGTTGATTTTCAGATTGGCCACTATAAGGATCAAGTGTTGTGTGATATTGTGAACATGAGTAGTTATCACATATTGCTTGGTATACCTTGCCAGTATGATTGTAGAGTTGTGCATGATTGTGTAAAGAATGTGTTTACTATTGAGAAGAGTGGTAGTAAGTTTTCCCTAATGCCTTTTCTAGATACAACACTTGGTAGGAGGAACCTAAGCTTTGGGAGCCAAGTTGAGTTGAAGTATTTTGAAAGGATTGGAGATTAGTATGGAGAACTGACCTATGTATTATCAAGGAAACACTTGAAAAGACAAAGAAAGCATAAGTGGAAGAGTATGCAAGGTGATGACTTGAAGGACATGTATGTGAAGAACTAGTTTGGGGTTTATGTGTTGAATCCTGTGAGATGTTCTTCCAGTCTTTGAGAACATGTTTTCGTACCTAGGGTGTATAATGTAGGAGCATCCTAGGGTAGGTGGAAATCCTGCATGTGTGTGTTCCATGTTTGTATGCTAGAGTGTTTTTGTGTTACTCAGTTACATCTTTGACCGAGGGGCTCGGTCATTTGAAGGGAGCTTAGCAAACTTCTGGCACTCAACAGAACTTGTGCTCAGTGATTCTCTTGGTGCTCAATCGATGTCCTTGCTCAGTGATTCCTAGCTTGTGTTAGCCCACTTTCCTGTAATGCAAAAAATCCTATCAAAATGGTCTTATCCTACAAAAATCCATTGAAATTTCCCAGGTTATGAAGAAGTAGGTCTTATTTATGTTGCTAGGTTTTCAAAAAAAATTTCTAAGTCCATACAAACCCTACCTGAATCTATTTATTCATTACCTTTTTGGCCACTTAAGTTCCCCTCTGTTTCAATTGGTATTTTTCATCATTGGGTCTGGCCATTTTCCTTTTCAAGTTACTTTCCTAGTGGGCCCCTTTAATATTTCCTAAGTCTTCAAATCTGAAGAACCCAATGATGCCTTTATTTCTTTAAGTCCAAATGTTTTTCGGGCCCACTTGTTAAATAGTGCTAAGTCCCACAGATGTTCTAGAAAAGTGAGGAATCCAGAAAGTATTATGTTTTTGGATCCTTGTCATTCAGCAGTGCAAAACCTAACCGCAACTTAACAGGTCATGTTCTATCTCCTGATCTCCCGATGAGTGGTCGTTAAGTATTTTTATTCAGAGACCTGGCAACAATGTGAAAGGCTTGATGAGAAATGGTTATCTCTTAATCTCTAGATGTTTGACCATTAATCATTTTTATTCTATGACTTGGTGATTGTGCTTGTATCTCAATCTCTAGATAATGGAGGTTAGTGATTTAACATTTGGTGACTTAGCGAAGGCGGTTATCTCCAAGTCTCACAATTTCATTGTTAAATCATGAGACATCCAGTGGTTAAGAAACCACCATTGATGCAGGTCTTGATCGATAGCTTTCACTAAATTTCAAGATAAGAGTTGGCCTAGGTGAAAGATTATATGAAATTGAGAGACAACCATAGATGATGGAAAAGATCAAGGGTTGGCGCTGAATCTCATAATAGGACCTGAGTTAAATAAAGTATCCAAAGATCATGAGATTTGCCTTTATCACTCATTCTCTAGATATAACTACAGTTAAGACAAGAAATCATAGATTAAGAGATATGCTTCATTCATCTAATCTCATGACCAAACTCAAGGTAAGTAAAGTATTTAGAGTTCCTGAGAAGCCTTCAGTCATTGAATCTCTAGATGGTGGGGTTAAGACTTGCCACAGTTAAATATAGTGTAAAGGAGATGTAGATCATATTTAATCTGACGGTGGGTGTAATGCCTTGATGAGAACTTGCAAGAGGTTTAGTGATTGCAGGTTCACAACCTTTTGACACTTGGCAGTGGTGGGAAATTAAGACACATGTCTCTATTCTAAAGACTTTCAATGGAATTTTTGTGTCTTTTGAAACTTTGTCCCGAAATGAAATCCCTACCATTGATCTTGAATGATCCAATGATTTGTATTTTCTTAGGCCTAATTGACAAAGTAATGAATTTTCTATCAAATCCAATGGTTGTTGTGTTTCCACAAAGGAAATGATGCTAAAGAGTTAGTGATCGTAGGATAATGAACTTTTGACACCTGGCATTAGTGGGGCCTTGGACAGTGGCTTTGGATGGAGAGTGAAGTGTGGAAATATCCAAGGGCTAGCGTGTTGCCGCTATGAAAATATGAACAGAAGTTAATGATCATGGGATCGCGACAACCATCTGATCTTATTTGATAAAGGATCAAATGAAGCAATGGGTCCTCATTGCCAGATAAATATATTGTGTCTGCTTCTCATTTATTGCTGAGGAGGTGATGTGGCCAATCATTTTCAAAAGCCAAATTGACTATTTTGTTGATTTTTTTGAGCCACACGATGTACTGAGAAAATGAAGGATCTAGGGCTAAATTTTAAACTTGATCAATTAATCGTTGCAGCTGGGATTTTGAATTGTTTAAGGGTTTTCTCTGTAGGATGGAGTTTGTAAACTAGAATTTCTAAACTGAATTAGTTTTGTTTTGTTTGAGGGGCAGTTATAGGTGAGAATTGATGAACAAGATATGGGAAGCCATCATGAACTGATTATGTTTCCTAAAGTGCCATACCAATTTTAATGCAGAGGACTTGTACTTTGATAAGGGCAGCTAGGGTTTGATGGTTGCCAGTAATTTTCATTCCCTCTACATGCAAAATTGCTAGGTTGGTTCTGGCATTAAATTATTGCCTACAACAAGAAGTTTTTCAAATTTGTAACTGTATTTAGGCCTATGATGATGAAACCAAAAAATGTAAATCAGAGTTGATCTGATCTTTCCGGGTTTTAGGCTTTCCTATTGTTCTTTATTTCCTTGTTGTATCTGGTTGTTATAAGTGGGGGGAAAACCTAATTTTTCCCTAAATGATTCCAAGCTTGTTGTATTCCTTTATAAGGATTTATAAGATCATTTAGGAGTGTCATCTTTTGGCTGAGTGGGAGGTCTAGGTCTAGTCTATCCTTGGTTTCAGAATACCAACTGATGATTTTCTCTCAATCTAGGGTGTGAACATTTTTGTATCATACAGTGTTATTAGATAAAAGGAAACCTTCTGGTGTTTTGCATATTATCAAAGTTGTTTAAAATCTTGAAGCAATGTGTATATAGAGGCATGGATACTCAAACATATACAAATAGCCTGATTCATTTCTCTCCTTTTGTCTTGATCTTAAGAGTTTTGAGTTTTTTGATTCATTGTATGGAGTTTATCTATGCATATGATGGTAGTCTTTAGTTCTGATTTAGGATCAGATTAAATGATGCTATAGATGAAGCATAAATTCATCAAGTTTGCACAGGGATTTCTATAAGTAGTGTGGGTTTGGAGTATTTGTGTGAATGGCTTGGATCTGTGACGAAGAATAGTAGTTGGATTTTATAGATTGCAACAGATTAGAGGTTTTTCCCAATGGATAAGGCATTGATCAGAAGTAAGTATATTCTGCAGTAATGTGTTTGATATGATATGCTTATATCCCCCAAAATTTAAATCATAACCAATTCCAAAGTCTTTGAAAATATTGAGGTTATAGGGCCATTTGTTCATCATAACAATGGAGAGTCAATGAATGACTGGTTATCATTTAGTACTTTCTTGTTATCTATTTTCTTTGTTGAATCCTATCTTGGTATTGTACTAAGTGTTTTATTCACTAGATTAGTTACACCCACCTCTGTTTTGTAGAGCCAAAAGTGCAGATGGCAGTTTTATCTTGATAAATGGTCCAATCACCTACAGATGTCCCCATATTTGAAACTAACACCTCAAAATCTGTCTTAGGTATACTAGTGTCTCTCTGAGTGTAAACTCCTTTTCAAGAACCAACAAGATGGTGACTCTTCTGGGGACTAGAGATGCAATAGTCTGATGAACTACAATTGATTTAGAACCTGATTGGAAAATCTATGATTAGAGATCACTGAGCTGATTGATTAGATATTTAAGATGATTAAATTAGTATTATGTTGCCATTGATGTCAACTAGTTTGACAAAACTTATCTTTTAAGTTACTATACCGAAACATCTATAGAAAAGGAGTGAAAGAGATGAAGAGTAGAAATATCTACATGAGGAAGATGGATATGACAGATGAGGATAAAAAATAAATTGAGTAACTTGTTGATGAGTCTATGACCTTATGATATTGACTTGATTATGTTGCATTCATCTATGATGAGGAAAAGAGTTGAATGACATAAAGCAGTGTTGTCAGTTGATGAAGCATTTCAGTATACACCGACGGAGTGTAGTGTATACCAAGCATAGTGTAAACCAAGCTTGTGTTCACCAACGCATTTCTTTGTTAACCGAGTAGAATGGAATGAACTAAATGACTAGTTTAGCCGATAAGAATTGATGACCTGGAAAGTGTATGATTTCAAGGTAACAAATAAAGTTCATTACACAGATCGACAACTAACAAAATTCAAGAAAGATCTAAAGGATGAGAATCAAACATGTTATTGACACAAGTACATAGGTATGTTTAAGAGGCAAAATCCATGGATGAGATTAAGCGGAAAAATCTGATGGAGCAAAAGAAAATGGTTTACATGTCTATATAAGAGACTAGAGATTTCATAAGTGAGTGTGATGCTAGAAGAAAAAGGAAACTGTAGAATCATTGTATGAACAAGTTTTCATGCATTTTGATCATACTGGTTAAGGATAACCCTACTACAAAGCATTACCGAGTGACAAAGAGTAATTATTGACGGACAGTAAGTTGATATTTTTTTGATGATATTTTTTTAAAAATAAAAAAATACTATTTTGTAGAGATCAAAGTCAAGAATATCCTTATATAGATTTTATAGTGTTTTAATTAGACATAGTTTATTGTAATTAAATAATATTGCAAGTAGGTATTTTAACAGTCAAGGAGATGTTTATTCAGAGAAAGAAAAAAATAGTAAATAATATTAAATAAATTTGAAAAATATATGGTGCACTAGAGGAGAGAGTCCTCTTCAAAAATATATATTTCTTTTTTTCATTGGGATAAATTTGTATGAAAAATATTTTGCGAGATGAAAACTATCAATTTCAGTGAGTTGGAATTTGAATTGTTATAAAAGAGAAAATATAGGTCACAAACCAATTTTTATTTATTCATGCACTAGCTATATATGTCATCTATGACAAATTTTGAAATTAGGGGAAAAAATGTTTATTTACCTATAATTTTTTGGTGGGAACTAGACCCCTAATTTTCAGCATTTTTCAGCAACTGAAAAATCATCTTTAAAAATTTAAAAAAATATCAATTCTTATTCAAAAAAATTATTAAAAATATTAATCATAAACTTGATCCATTTTATCACATTTAATTAGTTTACATCATCTTCAAACTCTAAACATAAATGTCATTTTTATACTATTGAAGTTGAACATCTTTGATTTTGTTAGCCTTTTCCATTGTAAAAGGGTGACAGCTTATTGTGCTTTTACCCTTTTAGTATATGTAGCATGGACATGATATCTACATGATATCATGGGCACAGAGGTTAAATGTTAGTACAGACAGTTATACAACAGCTTGTGTCAATAGTGTTCTATGTATGGTTATCTATACAGTTATCATGGAGCCCTGCATGGTTGGATATATGTTGAAGACATATTAGTGATGTTACATTCATGGACACAGAGTCTGATGATCAGTAGAAGTGAAGTTATGTAGTCGCTATTCACTTGTAGTAGTTTTCTATGTTTTTCTAGAAGAGCCGATAGGGATTATATTGGTTCTGGAGTTGCACCTATCATTTTGATATGCACCCTTGGATTTGAGCTTAGACAAGAGTTAGTGATGTTTGGTTAAGAGTGCATGAAGTAATTCAGCTTGAGGAGAAAGATCTAGTTGTTTTGGTAGATTTGAGAGTGTGTAGGGTGCATCTACAATTATCTTATTGGACAGGTCCCAGAATGTGTTGCGTGTTTAGTAGAGCCATCTTAATTGTTATTGGGGTTTGTTATGGTCTCTCTAATATTATTTCAAGGTGGTTCTAATAGGCCAAATTGATTATATCTTTTAGAGGAAAGATATTTATAGGAAGTCATTTGTGATTGCTTGAGTGTGGTTCATAGTTGATTAAGAAGAGCATAGCAGAGTGTTTGAAGTGTTGAGCCATCAGAAGAAGGTCTATGTGACCAAGTAAAGTGTTTTTGTTATACGTTGGAACTAATCTAGATAACAGGTCTAAGTGTAGTTCACCAAGATCTAGATATAGTATATATCTATCATTTACAAGGTTGTAGCCTTCGTCCCTTTGAGCAGTGAGCTCTTAAACAGTGAGTCCTCTCCCCTAATGGGGACTATTGTAAAAGACTCCTAACAGGGTCTGACCCTTGACCAGGCCTAGTGTACTAAATATATTGTAAAGAAACTCCTAACATGGTTAAGGATCTTCTAAAAAGGATCACAATACACTAGTGCATAATATTAGTGGGTGTCAATTCCCACCAGGGTTTTTACCTATTTGGGTTTCCCGGTAACCAAAATATTGTGTTGTGTTCAATTATTCTTTCATTGTGTTTATGCTTTATGTTTAAGTATACTTAATTGGATAAAGAATTTAAACTTTTAGATAACTAATTCACCCCCCCCCCCCCACCCTCAGTTATCTCTTGGGACTATTCCTAACTATTGGTATCAGAGCCTAGTGCCTCAGAGATAAAGTTTAACAACTTGAGGTTGATTAGATGGCATTCTTCAAAAAAGAAAGTTCCAAATTTGATGGAGAGAATTATCTTGATTGGAAAAATAAGATGGTGACTCATTTACAGTACATTGCTTTTGAAGTTTTTGATGTAACTATCAAAGTAGTCAAGATCCCTACTTTAGAAGACCTTGCAAAGGATGATGCTACTGATAAGCAAAAGGAATTATTTCATTAGAATGTAATAGCCAAAGAAGCTCTTATCAGTGCCATATCTGATAGTGATTTTTCATAAATAAAGAAGGTAGATACAGCCCACAAAATCTGGAAGTACCTAGTAGACATATTTGAAGGAGACAAACAAGCAAAGGATGCATGCAGAAATACATGGAAGAAAAGATACAATGCATTAGAGATGTTGCATGAAGAAAACACAAAAGGTTACAGTCAAAGGATCAATGAAGCAGTTGCTGGAATCAAGAACAATGGTGGAGAGATCTTAGAAGAAGACATCATGGACTAATTGATGACTACTCTCACTCTTGAATATGAAAACAAGATCAACATCCTTGATGAGACCTGTGTGTGTGAAAATTGTACCTGATCTGTAAACACAACACTCAGTAAAACATTAGAGGTTAGCTATAATCAAAATCATGCAAAATTGAAAGCTATCTAACCAAGCGATTTACTGCCTTCTAATAGGTGCGAGATTAATGTTCTCAGATTGTAATCGAGATCAGTGACCTAGACGACACCTAAATGAAGGATTTGAATGAAATTGATCTAGATATGAGATTGAATGCAATTATTCTATTTTTTTGGATTTTTCTATGCAATAAGAATGAACGAAAAACTGATATGAAATTAATCTATATGAAAACTGATATGCTATGCTAATCTAACAATGATATGAAATATGAATGCAAAAATAAGATTGATCTCACAAAAATGTCGATTCGCTAGAGCTTTGATTCTTCAATTCCAATTCTTCAGCGTGATTGTGCAAAATATGAGATGATTTGTGAAGAGCTAAAGCCTTAATTTATAGAAATCCCGGGCTTTGGAGGTGCATGGGAAAAAGCTATAAATCACTCAAATAACTCAACTTGATTTTTGAGTTATTTTTAAATAAAAGATAATTAACTCACAAAAACATGCAAAAGCTAAGTTTTAACTCAAAATAGAGTTTAGCTTTAATTGATAATTGATAGTTGTTTGCTTTTATGATTGTGCATGTTTTATTTATGAATTAATTTAATAATAAAGTGATTTATTTCCAACTTAACTGCTTTTAAAAATAAAATAATTAATTTATGGGTTAATTAACTATTTAATCAGACTTTTATTAAAAATTATATTATTAAATAATGACATGTTTTAATTAATTAAATAAGAATTTAATCAATTAAAGATAGGAATTATGATCTATTGTCAAAATTAAATAATACAATTAATAATAGATAGAATTAAATTTAATTACACAATTAAGTGGCAAATATTAAATCTAATTAATTAAATATGAAAATATTCAATTAATCAAACTTAGGATAAATGTGATTTATCGCCAAATAATCATTAAATTAAAAATAATTAAGATAATTAGGAATATTACTAGGAATATTCCCCGATGCAGAATTTAAGATAATCAATTATGATTCGATGATGTTAGATGTGCCTTAGGTTAGGACTTTGATGTCGATTTTGTTCGATTTGTCGATGTAGGAGATTAATGAACTTATAGCCCATTTTTGGGGTATTACATTTTCCCCCTCTTTGAATTACTGTGCGAAGCGCAGTGGTTCAAAGATAGTCTGTGTTTGATAAAGATATGAAACTGATTCAAAAGATAAACCGATCTCAAGATAGAAACCGATTGAAAGATATTGAGATAGGAGGTCCTGAATGACCAGAGATAATGTTCACTGTAGTAGAAAATGAACCTATGATTGCGAAAAAGTGTCAAAATGCTTGATTCTGAACCTTAGGATTGATAAGAAGTGAGTGACCCATTCTAGACTCGATTGTCTTAGCAGAACTAGCAGGTATCACATCCGAATCCTTCAGTTGTTGAAGAACCAAGGAAAGAACGCTATGATCTGATGGTTGCAAAAACTGATACAGTTTACAAGATTGAGAGAATACCAGATTGATATGGATCGATGAATCTGATATGCCCCAAGTGATGATAGATTTGCCCCGAGCAATGAGGACTTTTGATGAATCAGTGACTAGACATGATTGTTTGTCTTGATTACTGATGAAAGATATTGATAGATTTGATTGACAGACTTTGAATGATGTGAAATACCATGCCCCCTTCGGGATTAAAATTGAAATCTGACAAGAAAAGTCAGCATTATAATTAGAAGCATGTTAATTGATTTGAGAAGTGGTTAAACACGTCCGAGAATGCATTCTGCATCGTTTGGAGGTCCTGGAGACCGAATTTGACTAAGTTTGACCATGAGTTGACCATGGTTGACCAAGTTGAAATTTTGATAGTGTGATGTAAGATAATCAGTTAAGTTGAATACTGGATTTCTGTGATGATTGAAGGTTGATTATGCAAGTAGTGAATAAGATAAATGATCTCAGATTTGAATTTTGATCCCGAAAAAGGATTCTACTTGCTATTTCAGTGGAGGAACCTTCGTGTGAGATTCAGCTCTTGTTAGACTGGAAGATGCGATTTGAAGAATCGTTTAAGCATTGGAGTTCGTTTAATCATTGTGAGATCATGCAACATGCAAAATGAAATGAGACATGCAAAATGAAATGCAACCTAAGACCGAGGACCTAGTCACTGATCATATGTCGATTTGTTATCATCATTGAACTTTTAGGTAACCGGATAAATCAATACAATGCCCACTAGCCATGAAACTATAGACATATGAATATCGATTTGTATGCGCAAGAATCAATACAACACCCACTGGACAACAACCATGGATATATGAATATTGACTTTATTTTCAAAATGTTGGATTAAATATAAGCATCAAGGCACAAACGCCAGGATGACCTGAATATTATGTCCATTTTGATATAGCAATTTGTACAAGCATCAAAACATACACATCGTGATGACCTGAGTATGCCTTGCGTTGCAAACACATCAAACAGTCAAGAAATGTGTGTGTGAAAATTATACCTGATCTGTAAACACAACACTCAGTAAAACATTAGAGGTTAGTGATAATCAAAATCGTGCAAAATTGAAAGCTATCTAACCAAGCGATTTACTGCCTTCTAATAGGTGTGAGATTAATGTTCTCAGATTGTAATCGAGATCAGTGACCTAGACGACACCTAAATGAAGGATTTGAATGCAATTCTAGATATGGAATAAATGCAATTAATCTATATTTTTGATATTTTCTATGCAATAAGAATGATAAAAACTAATATGATATGAATGCTATTGAAAACTGATATGCTATGAATCTAACAATGATATGTAATATGAATGCAAAAATAAGATTGATCTCACAAAGATGTCGATTCGCAAGAGCTTTGATTCTTCAATTCCAATTCTCCAGCGTGATTGTGCAAAATATGAGATGCTTTGTGAAGAGCTAAAGCCTTAATTTATAGAAATCCAGGGCTTTGGAGGTGCATGGGAAAAAGCCATAAATCACTCAAATAACTCAACTTGATTTTTGAGTTATTTTTAAATAAAAGATAATTAACTCACAAAAACATGCAAAAGCTAAGTTTTAACTCAAAATAGAGTTTAGCTTTAATTGATAATTGATAGTTGTCTGCTTTTATGATTGTGCATGTTTTATTTATGAATTAATTTAATAATAAAGTGATTTATTTCCAACTTAACTACTTTTAAAAATAAAACAATTGATTTATGGGTTAATCAATTATTTAATCAAACTTTTATTAAAAACTATATTATTAAATAATGACAACTTGCTTTAATTAATTAAATAAGAATTTAATCAATTATTCATATGATATTAGATTTATTGTCAAAATTAAATAATACAATTAATAATAGATATAATTAAATTTAATTACACAATTAAGTGGCAAATATTAAATCTAATTAATTAAATATGAAAATATTCAATTAATCAAACTTTAGGATAAATGTGATTTATCGCCAAATAATTATAAAATTAAAGATAATTAAGATAATTAGGAATATTACTAGGAATATTCTCCGATGCAAAATTTAAGATAATCAATTAGATTTGATGATGTTTAGATGTGCCTTAGATTAGGACTTTGATGTCGATTTCATATGATTTGATGATATAGGAGGTTAATGAACTTATAGCCCATTTTTGGGGTATTACAAGACCATGTAGCTTACATCAAATTTCAAGAGAGAGACCTTGATCAGCAAAATCTCAGCCTTTGAGATTTCAAGATTGAAGATAGAACCTAAAAGTGAGACAGTCTTCAAAGCAACAGTTCATGGTAAGAAATCTGCAAACACTTCTGGTAATTTTGATGATGGTGATGAAGAGAAAACACTATATGATTTCATTGCTATGATTTCCAAAAGAGAAAAGAAAGGAAAAGGAAAATATAAAGGTCAATTTCCATTTAAATGCTTTTCATGTAATAAGATTGGTCACTTTTCATCTAAATGTCCCTTAAGAGCTGAAAATTTCAGAAATGACTGCAAGACTAAATTCTCTAAGGAATGTTACTATGCTGTAAATGGAGTTTCAGATGATGATTCAACTAAAGAAGAAATTGGATTTATTTCTATCATAGAGAAAATGAACAATGAAACAAATCATGAAGATAAGAAAGAGAATCAAGAGCTAGCATTGATTTCACAAGATGATATAAGGACATACTAGATTATAGATAGTGGCTAGTCACATCACATGATAGGTGATAAAGGCAAGTTTGTTCATTTGGAAAAATACAATGGTGGCATGGTTAGATTTTTAGATAACACTCCTAAACCCATAGTTTGTAGATGAGCCATCACCTTGGATGGAAAGAATAGTACTGATGATGTTCTCTATGTAGATGGTTTGAAACATAACCTTCTTAGTGTTGCATAGTTACTTGGAAAAAGGTTATCATTTGGAGTTCAAAGATGACAAATGCATCATTAACAACAAGGATGGTGTTATGATTGCATCAGGCTCAAAGACTAAAGGTAATGTTTTCCAACTCAATTCAGAAGCAAGTTGTTTTGTTGCTAAAGTTGATGACAGTTGGTTGTGGCATAAAAGACTATGTCATATCAATTTTGATAACATAGTAAAGATAAGAAATGTAAAGGCAGTAAGAGATCTACCTAGCATAGCAAAACTAGTTGATACTATATGCAGGGAATGTGTGATGGGAAAGCATGTGAGAAACTCATTCAGAAGCAAGCACAATTCAGTAGAGAACAAGTTAGATCTAATTCATATAAACCTATGTGGTCCAACTCAAACAAGATCATACTATGGTGAAAGGTATTTCATTTTTTTTGTTGATGATTGTACTAGGATGATGTGGGTTGCATTCTTGAAACATAAGTCAAAACCATTTGAGAAGTTCATAATATTCAAAACTAAGGTTAAAAATGAATTTGGACTAAAGATAAAATGTTTGACATCGGATAGAGGAGGAGAATTCACCTCTATTAGATTCTATGAGTACTGCGAAGAACAAGGCACAAAAAGATAGTTGAGTGCACCTAGAACCCCTTAGCAGAATGGAATTGCAGAAAGAAGGAATAGGATCATCCTTGATATAGCACGCACCATCATGATTGAAGGAAAAGTTGCACACACCTATTGGAGAGATGCGGTCAATACAACAGTCTACACCATCAATAGAATTCAATTGAGGCCTGGCGCTAACAAAACACCATATGAGCTATGGTTTGGTAATGTTCCCATAGTAAAATACTTCAACATCTTTGGAAGAAAGTGCTACATCAAGAGGCATGAAGCAATAGGAAAGTTTGATGCAAGAAGTGATGAAGGTATCATGCTTATAGATGTTTCAATTTAAGATTGAAAAAGATCATGTTAAGATTGATGAAAAGTTTATGGTTCAAGAAAGATATCATGATTACTCACCCATGATTGAAGAAGAACCCAGACCCTCCACTAGTGAGATAGTTATTGAAGAAATGTTTGATAGTATTGATGTGTCATTCATGACCCTGAGACAAGTGAAGAAGAAACTCCTAAGGCTGGTGAGTCAGAATCACCTAAGGTTCCAAATTTTACATCTAGAAACCATTCTAAGAAAGACATCATTGGTGATCAAAATGGAAAAGTCTTAACAAGATCACAAGAAAAGAACTCAGCCAATAGTAAAGCGGTATGTTTACTATCTCAGATTGAACCTTTAAGTGTTGAAGATGCCTATAATGATTCAAATTGGCATGATACTATGAAAGAAGAACTTGATTAGATTATTAAGAATGACACTTGGGAACTGGTCCCAAGACCTAGTGATAAGAATGTGATTGGAACAAAGTGGATATTCAAGAACAAGATGAATGAAGATGTTATACTAGTAAGAAATATAGCAAGGTTAGTATGTAAGGGATATGCGCAAAGAGAAGGCATTGATTATTCAAACACATTTCCACCTATGAGTAGATTAGAAGCTATTAAGTTATTTCTAGCTTATGCTACAGTAAAAAACTTCAAAGTTTATCAGATGGATGTCAAGTCAACATTCTTGAATGGAGATTTGAAAGAAGAAGTATACATTGAGCAACCAGAAGGATTCACCTTATCAGATAGACATGATATGTTATGCAAATTGAAGAAGGCCCTCTATGGACTTAAGCAAGACCCTAAAGCATGATATGAGAGACTATATGGATATCTAACAAAGATTGGATTCAAGAAAGGAGTAGTAGACTGTAATCTATTCATAAGAGAGACATCTAGAGGTTTATTACTTGTAGCTACATTTTTTTATGACATTATCTTTGGAGGTAATGACAAACTTAGTGCTGAATTTTCTAAGGAGATGCAAAATGAATTTGAGATGAGTATGATTGGACCTATCAAATAATTTTTGGGATTGAATGTACAATAGATAGAGAAAGGTATTTTCATTAATCAGTCCAAGTATGTGAAAAAAATATTAAAGAAGTTCAAGATGGATGATTGTAAATCAGTAGGGACACCTATGATAACAAGATGCAAACTTATAAAAGAAGATGACTCACCAATAGTAGATATAACATTGTACAATTCTATGATTGGTAAACTTATTTATCTTACTCAAACTAGACCTTATATTTCTAATCTAGTTGGCATAGTTGGAAGATTTGCAGCAGAGCCTAAACAAAGTCAACTCATGGTAGTAAAAACAATATTCAGATATTTGCAAGGCACTTTAGACTATGGTCTATGGTATCCTAATTCAAAAAATATTGAGCTTCATGTGTACACTGATGCAGATTGGGTAGGTTGCATTGATGACAGAAAGAGTACATCAGGTGGAGAAGTGTTTCTTGGTGATAGACTTGTCACTTGGACAAGCAAGAAACATAATTGTATTTCTCAGTCAATAGCAGAAGCGGAGTATGTTGTAGCAGCCCTGAATTGTTCTACAATTGTTTGGATTAAGTAGATGATAAAGGATTTTGGAATTTAGATTGATTATCCTATTATTTTTCACTATGATAACACTAGCATTATCAATACATTGAGGAACCCTATGATGCATGCAAAGACAAAGCACATTGAGATCAAGTATCACTTCCTAAGAGAGAGTGGTAGAGAAAGAAGTCAAGTTGGACTATGTAAGTGCTAAAGATCAATTGGTAGACATATTCACAAAGTCCTTGCAAAAGGGTGCTTTTGAGTATCTCAGGGAGAAGTTGGGAGTAATTCCCTTCCCTGATTCTGCTTAGAAGAAAGGAGGAAAAGCATCAATCCTCAGGGACGGATGGATGGTTGACTACTCTACTTCTGGAGTAGTACTAGTGCTTAAACTGATTGGCACCCTTTTTCATTGATGTCAAAGGGGGAGTAATTTATAGTCATGAAAAATAGAAGTAAAAAGGAGGAGTAATATACTAAGGGGGAGTAGTATTCAACTATGATAGTAGTTCAGTTGAGGAAATGGAGAATGTTGAAGGATATTGCAGTAGATAGAGGACTCATCTTTGGGGGAGTTTTGAAGAGGAAATAGAGAATGTTATAAAAGAAATGGTCATTTGGAGTGGTGGATTTTTTCATTCCATATGTTTCCATCAATGCCAAAGGGGTAGATTGTTCAAGATTTGCCAGCAGGCCAGTACTGACTGTATGTTTGTCATTGATGACAACATATGGAAAGTAACATGCATGGAAGACTTATGCAGTAAAATTTTAGTATATGTAGCATGGACATGATATCAACATGATATCATGGGTACAGAGGTTAACTATTAGTACAGACAGTTATACAATAGCTTGTGTCAGTAGTGTTCCTGACAGAGTAACAGGCAATGTTTTGTGTATGGATGTTCGTACAATTATCATGGAGCCCTGTGCATTTGGATATATTTTGAAGATATATTAGTGATGTTACATTCATGGATGTAGGGTTTGATGATTAGTAGAAGTGAATTTATGTGGTCACTATTCACCAGTAGTAGTTTTCTATGTTTTTTCAGAAGAGCCGACAGATATTATATTGGTTCTGGAGTTGTGCCTATCATTTCAGTATGCACCCTTGGATTTGAGCTTAGAGAAGATTTAGTGATGTTTGGTTAAGAGTGCATTAATTAATTCAGCTTGTGGAGAAAGATCCAATTATTTTGGTAGAGCTAACAGTGTGTAGCGTAAATCTATAATTATCTTATTGGACAGGTCCCAGAATGTGTTGCGTGCTTAGTAGAGCTGACTTAATTTTTATTGGGGTTTGTTATGGTTTCTCTAATATGATTTCAAGGTGGTTCTAATAGGACAACTTGATTATATCTTTTAGAGGAAAGATATTTATAGGCATTCATTTGTGATTGCTTGAGTGTGGTTCATAGTTGATTAAGAAGAGCAGAGCAAAGTGTGTGAAGTGGTGAGCCATTAGAAGAAGTTCTATGTGACCAAGTAAAGTGTTTGTGCTATACATTGGAACTAATCTAGATAGTAGGTCTAATCACAGTTCACCAAGATCTAGATATAGTGTATATCTATCATTCAGAAAGTTGTAGCCTTTGCCCCTTTGAGCAGTGAGCTCTCAAACAATGCGTCCTCTCCCCTAACAAGGACTATTGTAAAAGACTCCTAACAGGGTCTGACCCTTGACCAGGTCTACTATACTAAATATATTGTAAAGAAACTCCTAACAGGGTTAAGGATCTTCTAACAAGGATCACAATACACTAGTGCAGAGTATTAGTCGGTGTCAATTCCCACCGGGGTTTTTACCTATTTGGGTTTCCCCATAACCAAAATATTGTGTTGTGTTCAACTATTCTTTCATTGTGTTTATGCTTTATGTTTAAGTATACTTAATTGGATAAAGAATTGACACTTGTAAATAACTTATTCACCCGCCCCCCCCCTCTCAGTTATCTCTTGGGACTATTCCTAACATGTTGTTGGTCCCTATCAATTAGTTTAGGATTGGTAAGGGAAAGTTCAGGTGAGGAAATGTCATATTGGTTGATATGGAGGACATGGGTATCAAGATCATTTTCAATGTACTGGAAAGGGACTTCAAATCAATCTTCCTCAGTGTCTAAATCGTATTCAATCAAACAATAGTCTTTGGCAAAGGTTTTCTCAATTTCTATGGAACCTAGTCCTATTCCTCAGGGGTATCCAGTTTCTTTAATGAGAGTTTTTATTCCAGTTTCATTTGCTCCAAGGCCAGTTCCATGATATCCCATGATTTCAACAATGGGTGTGGCCTTTATATAGTTCCCTTTGCAAATGTATGCAGGTTTGTCTTCTTCTTCATCAAACAACCAAGAAAGAACATTATGCTCCATATGTTCATTTGAAAGGGATCCCCAATGCTCAAATGCTGTCTGTTTACACTTCATGGTTTCTTTACTTTCCTCAGGAAAGAGTTGTGAAGGTTTTCCATATGACCTGAGGGAGAGGGGGAGTTGACCAATGCACATGGCATTTTCAAATTTATATTCCCCTAACTATCTTTTCACACTTAGTATTCTTTTCCTGAGTAACATTTTCTTTTCAATTAGCTTGTTTAGACAACTGTTCTTCAAAAGAAGTGTGATGGATGGGAGTTTCTTGTGAAACTGGATGAACATATTCATTTAATGGAAAATATTTTGATTATTTTCCTTCCAATCTCTTGCAATATTAAAAGGGTTCATGGTCTCATAGAATGGTTATTTTAGCTCCATAGTGTGGGAATTTTAAACACTAGTGAAATCTGGATGGGACACTTGAGATAGTGTGTATCCATGGCCTACCTAAAAGGATATTGTAGGGTAGATCTAAATCAAGCACTTGACAAAAAGTTTCAATAAGGGTTGGGCCCACTTGTAAGGGGAGTGCAATGAGACCTTTTCTCACCCTTTCTATGTCATCATATGCTTTTATTGTTATTCTTTTATTTACATTAATGTGGTCCTCAAAAAGATTGATATTATGGATCATTCTTAATGTATACAAATTCAGACCAGATCCATTATCCATAAGGACTCTTTTGATCTAGATGTTATGGATGGTGACTTGGATTTGTAGAGGTTTATTATGATGGGGGTCAGGACCTTGAAAATATTTATTGATGAATACCAAGTGTTGTTGGGAAGCCAAATTTATGATCACTTGGAATTGACAAGCATTGATATTTTTTGGGATGAAAGATTAAGTAAGGGTGTTTTTAAGGACTTCTTTGTGAATAGGGGATGTGTGAAAAATCTCTATTATGGATATCTATGTAGGGGTCTTCTTCAATTGGGAAAGTAGGTCATAACACAATGCAGACCGTGTCAAGGTAGATGGTGCAATGGGTGGATCTAAAACAGGTGGATTGGCAGTAGCTTGCACAGTCATGCAAGGGCAACGGGTAGTGAGATTGAAATATTTAATCTTTAAAGTCAATGTATTTACATGAGCTTCAAATTATTCAATATGGCCACATAGTGAGTCAAAGCCACAAACATCATTTTTGTCTAGTCTTCTACAAGTGCAATCATCTCCTGAGATTTTGTTCATAGAATAATCATAAGAAAAACCCTTGGATGTGGATGTATTGTTTTGATTATGTTTTGGAAAAGGTTTGGAATAAATTTTTAGCTGGGGATTAGAGGTAGAAGCATTTTTTCCTTCTACCTCAATTTTACCATCATCAATCAAATCTTGCACAAAATGATGAAATTTCATGTATTTTTTGATCTCGTGCCCTTTTATGCGATGATAATCAGAGTATTCATTATCCTTATACCAGTTGGGTTTGGGTTGATTTTCATTACAAGGCCTGGTGTTAGGGTAAGCCATCATCCCTTGATTGACTAGACATTGAAAGATAACATCAAGAGAATTTTCCAACAGTGTAAATTATCATCATTATTGTTGTCAGTTGTTGTTATTTTTGTTGTTACCATTATATCATGAAAATAAAGTGCCACGATGACCAAGTGCTTGATTCTAATTCTAGTTATTCAAATTATTTTGATTGCTTTGATTATTCTGATTGTTCTAATTGTTGTTCTGATTGCAATTTTTCTAGTCATTGTTGTTGTGGTTGCCTTGGTTATTATTGTTGGATGCTTGAACATTTTGAATGTGTTTATCATCTAGCACTCCAGCATTAAAAACACCTTTGTTCTTAGAGCAAAACTTGGGTTGATCATTAGTGTTGTTAGATGAATTAGGGGTATAATTCTTAATTGCTCCTTTCATCAAAAGTCCATCTTCAATAGACTTCCCCTTTTTAATGAGTGCCTCAAAGAAATCTGGGGCAGCCATCTTCATCTGGAATGAAATTTAAGTAACCATATTCTTAGTAAAGATGTTGACTAGATGTGAACCTAGGATTTTCCAAGGCATGTGATTCACAAGATGTCACCATATTTATAGAAATTTGGCAAAGGCTTCTCTGTTTCTTTGTTT
The DNA here is from genome assembly GCA_027943335.1 of Chamaecyparis obtusa. Lineage (NCBI taxonomy): Eukaryota > Viridiplantae > Streptophyta > Pinopsida > Cupressales > Cupressaceae > Chamaecyparis > Chamaecyparis obtusa. The sequence continues at coordinate 796,154 of BSBK01003377.1, read as the reverse complement.
CATGTTACACAAGTCATTGAGTGACACTTGATGTTCAATGTTGTAGGAATATTGTGTAATGAATTTCATAGCAAGATCATGGAAGGTAGATATGGAACTAGGAGGGAGACTCAAAAGCCACTCTAAGGTTGGTACACCAAGACTTCTAGTGAATATTCTTAAGATAAAATGATCATTGTGGGAGCCCTCTTGAGCCGCTACATTAAACTCTTTGACATGTTCCACAGGGCATGAGTCTCCCTTATCTTTATCAAATTTTGGGATTTCAAAATTGGCGGGGAATGGTTGAAGAGTGATTGATTTTTCAAAGGGATAAGGAAATATATATGCGAAAGAGAATTCCTTCTTCCCACCTTTCTATATAGCCATCATCATACCTTTGATCTCGTCAATTTATTGGATTAGTTTAGGAGTATTATTATTAGTGATTGTGTGGACCTTTGATGTGTTCCTCCTCTTGATGATGCATTATGTCCTCCGAGAGGGGGAGGATTTGTATTATGTCTTTGATTGATGTTATTCATATGTGTAAAATTTTGATTTTTTAGGACTCCACTAGGCTTTGAGAAAATGGAAGCAGAGTGTCATCTTGAGGACCCTGGTTGTTGGTCAGGTCCACAACCCATATTTAAGCCATCATTAGTCACCCCATTTTTTGAGATAGGCTTGTTTAAAATTTTTTACATTAATTCAAGTGGAGCATGAGGAGGTTGATTTGTATTATTAGATGTTGATGGAATTATGGGCACTACTTTACTTTTTTTTTCTGAATCAAGTTATTCTCAAGAAAAGTCTCATCAAAATTGTTGGGGAGTGTAACACCCCTTTGGATAAGATTCATTAAGATGTTGGAACTGTTGGCTTGGATTAGATATTCCAATAAGCTTAATTTTTTAGTATCATCAAAGATCTCCTTAACTCATGGATAGGCACTGACACTTTCGGGTATGACTGTTTCAGATTCCATGTGTGGTTCTTCTTCATCATTAAAGTATTCCTAGTAGATAGTCTCATGATCATTATCCATGGCTAGAGATTCTTTTCTTAAATTTTCTTATGATCAAGTAAGTACCATGCACAGGTGACCTTAGAAGGTTTGGATCAAAGAATGATCAATGATTGATGAGGGATGATGAAGAGAAGAAAGGATTTGGTGAACTAGGAGCAACTTGGACTAAGTTTGGATTGGATTGTGAGGTCTAAGCCTCGATGATTGATTAGATTGAGGATTATATTGATTGATGATATTGGATTAAAGAGGATCTAAGCCTCAAGGATTGGTGTGATTTAAAGGTTTGGAACAAAACTAGGTGAAACAAGACCTTATGATTATGCAAACATAGGATTGGATTTGATTTAAAGCCTTCTCTTATTTGGGTGATAGACTGATGATCCCAAAAAAAAATAGGGATAGATTAGGACTACTAGAGAATGACTCAATTCTCAAAGTAGGTAGGGATTAATGTTTGCTTTGATTTAAGGTCTATGAGACACTATCAGAATAATTCTTTCACCCTATTGCTTGATGAAGCTATGATAGATGGATTGATTTAATTTTGATTTAAAGCCCAAGATTATGATTAATGCTCCTAGTGTTTTTAAAGGTGGATGAAGGGAGAGGTGTTTAAAGATGACTTGAAGAAGAGTGAAGCTTGATGGTACTTAATCATAAGATTCCCACATGACAAAGGCCATGTTCACTTTGTTCTTGGAAATAAAATTAGCAACCCGATTGTTGTAGGTGATTTTGTCAAATTTATTAATAGCCTCTTGGAATTTTTAAAAGGATTTTGAATAATATTGATCGGTTTTAGTCTTCTTGTCAACAATTTTCTTCTCTATATGAACTCATGCGATTGGGATTTTTTCTTTCTCATGTTTTCCTAAATCGATCATGTCTTGAGAAAACATCAATTTTGACAGGGTAAATCAATGATTTGCATCAAATGATTTGAATGGCTTCTAAGGAATCAATTTTCAAGTGTTTTGGTCGAATCAGATTGCTCTCTATTTTTACGCAGAGATGAATTTTCTCAGATGTAGATGACAATCTATGGAAATGACAATACCAGGTTGGAGCTGACAATTTGCGGAGACAACAATACCATGTCAAAGACAATAATCCAGGATTTAGAATGCTTTTCACATAATTCGATTAGTTAGATATTTGATTTGATTTTTTTTTATTTGTTCAGTGGAAAGAAATGATCTTCAAACATAAACCAAACTTTTGGGTTACAAGCACGTTTGTAGAAAATAGTCCTGCAAGGGACAAAGCAACCTTGCAGGATTCAAGTGTACGGGTTTGTTTTACAATGAAAGTAACAACCACACTTTTTTTCAATAGAAATAGATTGGCCGAGATTGAAAATATTTTCTCACTGACTTAGGAACACACCCAAAAACTCCTCAGAATATGGCCATCACCAAGCATGCAATGGCTTTATTCATGATGTTGTATTATCAAAGTGTTAACATTGAAGGTGGTTCGATATGGTGAGTGTCTTGGGGAGACTACTATTCTCCTCGCACATAGATTATCAACCTTTCAGAGGTAAAATGGGTGGCCACTATTCTACAACTTCTAGTAAGAATCTTTTTTCAAACACACCCTTTGTGTTCGTGCAACCATAACTAGGAAATATAGCCCCACAAAGAACCTTGACACAAGTAGTCATGTAAACATGATTTACACAGTGAGGCCCTACTAAATGTTAGGCGAGAGCCCTGTATAAGCTCAAATGTCATCCGGCTTCCGAGGCTTTAACCCCCAAAATAAAATTTCATTAACGTGAGTTGGAGTGGTGGGCTAACACCTCGTTCTCATGTGGATCATTCTCAAGATATTTTTACCATGCTGATAGACCCATCTAAAGGATTAAATAAAAATACATGGATTGGACACAAAAGTGTTGGAGATTTGCCAGCAAGCCAGTGCTAACTGTATGTTTGTCATTGATGACAACATATGGTAAGTAGCATGCATGGAAGACTTATGAAGTAAGTTTTGAGTATATGTAGCATGCACATGTTATCAACATGATATCATGGACATAGAGGTTAATTCCTTATATAGATAGTTATGTAGTAGCTTGTGTCAGCAGTATTCCTGACAAAGTTACGGGCAGTGTTCTGTGAGTGATTGTTTGTACAGTTATCATGGAGCCTTACACCTTTGGATATGTGATGGAGACATGTTAGTGTTGCTCCATTCATGGTTACAGAGTCTAATGTGTAGTAAAAGTGAAGTTATGCAGTTGCTATTCACCAGTTGCAGTTTCCTGTGTTTATCCAAAACAGCCGATAGAGATTATATTGGTATAGGAGTTGCGCCTATCATTTCAGTATGTGTGCTTGGATTATTGATTAGAGAAGATTTAAGAAGGTTTTTTTAAGAGCGCATGATGTAATTCAGCTTGAGGATAAAGTATTATTTAAATTGGTAGAGCCGACAGTGTGTAGTGTGCGTCTACACTTGGTGATTTGGATAGGTCCTAGTTTGTGTTGTGTGCTTAGTAGAGCTGACATAAATGTTATTGGAGAGTTTTATTGTTTCTCTAATATCATTTCAAGGTGGTTCTAATAGGCCAACTTGATTATATCATTTAGAGAGAAGATATTTATACGCAGTCATTTGTGATTGCTAAGACATGGTTCAGAGTTGAAAGAGAAGAGCAAAGTAGAGATTGCAAAGTATTGAGCCATCAACAGAAGGTCTATGTGACCAAGTAAAGATTATATTCTATTCATTGGAAGTGATCAAGATAGTAGATCTATCTCATAGTTCACCAAGATCTAGATATAGTGTGTATCTATTATTCAAAAGGTTGCAACCTTCGCCCCTTTGAGCAGTGAACTCTCAAATAGTGCATCCTCACCCCTAATAGGGTCAATCATAAAAGACTCCTAACAGGGTCTGACCTTTGACCAAGTCACTGTACTTATTGCATTGTAAAGATCAACTCCTAACAGGGCTATAAGATCTTCTAACAAGGATCATTATACACTAGTGCAATTTATTAGTGGGTGTCAATTCCCACTGGGGTTTTACCTATTTGGGTTTCCCCGTAACCAAAATATTGGTGTTGTGTTGAAGTGTTCTTTCATTTTTTTTATGCTTAATGTTAAAGTATACTTAATTGGATAAATAATTGAAACTTGTAGATAATTGATTCACTCCCCCCCCCCCCCCCTCTCAGTTATCTCTTTGGACTATTCCTAATAATTGGTATCAGAGCCAAGTGCCTCAAAGAGAAATTTTAACAGCTTGAGGTTGATCAGATGGAATTTCTTAGAAAAGATATTCCTAATTTCAATGGAGAGAACTATCCTAATTGGTATAACAAGATGGTGACACAATTTCAATGCATTGCTTTTGAAGTTTTTGAAGTGGCTATCAAAGATATTAAGATCCCCTCTCTAGAATATCTTGCAAAGGATGATGCTACTAGAAAGAAAAAGGATTTGTTCCATCAAAATGCAATATCCAAAGAATCCCTTATTAGCGCCTTATCTGATAGTAATTTTTCAAAGTTAAAGAATGTAGACACAGCCTACAAGATATGGAAACACCTAGAAGACATGTTTGAAGGAGATACACAAGAAAAGATTGCACATAGAAAGACTTGGAAGAAAAGATACAATGCATTAGAGATGCTACTTGAAGAAAACATCAGAGCTTACAACCAAAGGATTAATGAAGTAGTTATTGGAATCAGGAACAATGGTGGAGAGATCTCAGATGAAGACATTATGGATAAGTTGATGTTTACTCTTACAATAGAGTAGGAAAACAAGATCAACATCCTTGATGAGACCATGTAGCTTACAAAAAATTTCAAGAGAGAGACCTTGATCAAAAAAAATTCAGCTTTTGAGATTTCAAGATTAAAGGTAGAGCCTAAAAGTGAGACAGCCTTCAAAGCATCAGTCCATGGTAAGAAATCTTTAAACACTTCTGGTAATTTTGATGATGAAGATGAAGATAAAGATAAAGAGATAGATGATATTATTTCTATGATTGCTAAGAAAGAAAGAAAAGGAAAAGGAAAGTATGAAGGTCAGTTACCATTCGAATGTTTTTCATGTAACAAGATTGGTCTCTTTGCATCTAAGTGTCCTACAAGAGTTAAGAAATTCAAAACTAACTACAAGCCCAAGTATACAAAAGAATGTTACTATGTTGGTGATGGAGTTTCTGATGATGATTCAGTTGAATATGAAATTGGATTCATTTCTATTATGGAAAAGATGTATGATGAGATGGATCATGAAGATGAGAAAAAGGAACAAGAGCTAGCATTGATTTCACAAGAAGACATACGGACATATTGGATTATAGATAGCGGTTGTTCACATCACATGACAGGTGATAAAGATAGATTTGTTCATCTGGACAAATACAATGGTGGTATGGTTAGATTTGGAGACAACACTCCTAAGCCTATCATTGGTAGAGGAGCTATCACATTGGATGGAAAGAACAACACTGATAATGTTCTTTATGTAGATGGTTTGCAACATAACCTTCTTAGTGTTGGATAGTTTCTTGAAAAAGGTTATAGATTGGAGTTCAAAAACAACAAGTGCATCATTAACAACAAGGATCCAGTGTAATGATTGCATCAAGTTCAAAGACTAAAGGTAATGTTTTTCAGCTTAATTCAGAAGTAAGTTGTTTTGTTGCTAAAGTATATGATAGTTGGCTATGGCATAAAAGACTATGTCATATCAATTTTGATAACATAGTGAATATAAGCAATGTAAAGGCAGTAAGAGATCTACCTAGCATAGAAAAGCTAGTTGATACTATCTACAAAGAATGTGTGATAGGAAAGCATGTGAGGAATTCATTCAAAAGAAAGCATAATTCAGAAGAGAACAAGTTGGATCCAATTCATATAGACCTATGTGGACCAACTCAAACAAGATCATACTATGGTGAAAGGTATTTCATTTTGTTTGTTGATGATTATTCTAGAATGATGTGGGTTGCATTCTTGAAAGATAAGTCTGAAGCATTTGAGAAGTTCAAAATATTCAAAGCTATAGTTGAATATGAATGTGGACTAAAGATAAAGTGTCTAAGATTGGAGAGATGAGGAGAATTCACCTATGACAAATTCTATGAGTACTGTGAAGAACATGGCATAAAAAGATAGTTGAGTGCATTAAGAACCCCTCCACAAAATGGGATTGCAGAGAGAAGGTATAGGATAATCCTTGATACAGTGTGCACCATCATGATTGAAGGAAAAGTTGCACACACCTATTGGAGAGATGTGGTCAATACAACAGTCTATACCATCAATAGAATATAATTGAGGCCTAGCACAGATAAGATACCTTATGAGCTATGGTTTGGTAATGTTCCCACAATGAAATACTTCAAAATCTTTGGAAGCAAGTGCTACATCAAGAGGGATGAAACAATAGGCAAGTTTCATGCAAGAAGTGATGAATGTATTTTCCTTGGTTACTCTACTAAAAGAAAATCTTATAGATGTTTTAATCTAAGATTGAATAAGATCATTGAAAGTGCTCATGTTAAGATTGATGAAAAGTTTATGGTTCAAGAAAGATACCATGATTATGCACCTATGATTGAAGAAGAACCCATTCCTTCCACTAGTGAGACAGTTGTTGAAGAGATGTTTGATAGTATTAATGTATTATTCAATGACCCTGAAACAAGTGAAGAAGAAACTCAGAAGGAAGATGAGTCATTATCACCTAAAGTTTGAAAGTATACATCTAGATATCACTCTAAGGATGACATCATTGGAGATCAGAGTAGAAAAGTCACAACAAGATCAAAAGAAAAGAGTTTAGAAAGAAATGAAGTGGTATGTTTACTATCTCAGATTGAACCTTTAAGTGTTGAAGATGCATGTAATGATTCAGATTGGCGTGATGCTATGAAAGAAGAACTAGATCAAATTATTAAGAATGATACTTTGGAACTAGTCCCAAGACCTAGTGACAAGAATGTGATTGGAACAAAGTGGATGTTCAAAAACAAGATGAATGAAGATGGTACAGTAGTAAGGATTAAACAAGGTTAGTATGTAAGGGATATGTGCAAAGAGAAGGTATTGATTATTCAGACACATTTGCACCTGTGAGAAGATTAGAAGCTATTAAGTTGTTTCTAGCTTATGCACCATTCAAAAACTTCAAAGTTTATCAGATGGATGTTAAGTCAGAATTCTTTAATGGAGAGTTAAAGGAAGAAGTATACATTGAGAAACCAGAAGGATTCACCTTATCAGACAAGCCTGATATGGTATGTAGATTGAAGAAAGCCCTCTATGGACTTAAGCAATGCCCTAGAACTTGGTATGAAATACTTAATGGATATCTAAACAAAATTGGATTCAAGAAAGGAGCAGCAGATTGTAATCTATTTATCAGAGAGACATCTAAAGGTTTGCTACTTGTAGCTATATTTGTTAATGACATTATCTTTGGGGGTAATGACAAACTTGGTGCAGAATTTTCTGAGGAGATGCAGAGCGAGATTGAGATGAGCATGATTGGACCTATAAAATACTTTTTGGGATTGAATGTACAGCAAATAGAGAAAGGCATTTTGATTAATCATTCTAAATATGTGAAAGAGATATTGAAAAAGTTCAAGATGGATGATTGTAATCCAGTGGGTACACCTATGATAATAGGATCCAAGCTTACAAAAGAAGATGATTCTCCAGTGGTAGATATAAAATTGTACAAATATATGATTGGTAAACTCATATATCTTACTCAAACTAGACCTGATATTTCTAATGTGGTTGGCATTCCTAATATTTCTAATGTGGTTGGCATAGTTGGAAGATTTGCAACAAAGCCTAAACAAAGTCACCTCATGGAAGTAAAGAGTGATGAACTACAACTGATTAAGAACCTAATTGAGAAAATTCAAGTGATTAGAGATCACCGAGCACTGAACTATTATGTAAGATAATTGAATCAGTCTCTATGTTGTCATTGATGTCAACTAGTTTTGACAATACTTATCATGGAGTTGCAAACATCTACACATCTATAAAGATGAGAGAAAAGATGAAGAATTGAGATATCCACATGGAGGAAGATGGTTATGATAGATGAGAATAAGGAATACCTTTGGTAACTTATTGATGAGTCTATGACTTCATATTGTTGACTTTATTATGTTGAATTAATCTATTATGAAGTTGGGAGAAAAATGTTACAAAGTGGTGTGGTCGGTTAATGAAGCATTCCAATATACACCGAGCAGTGTTGTGTATACCGAGCACTGTATAAACTGAGCTTGTGTTCACTGACGCATTTATTTTTTAACCGATAATGGACAAAAGAACTAAATGATTAGTTTAGCTAACAAAGTTGATGAGTTGTAAAGTGTATGATCATGAGGTAGAAAGATAAATTTTGTTACGAGATCAACGGCTAGAAAAATTCAAGGGAGATCTAAAGGATAGAATTGAAACATGTTACTGACACATCAGCCGAGGAAGGTTTAAGTAGAAAAATCAATGAAGGAGATTAAGTGGCAAAATCTAATGGATGAGAAGAAAATGGTTTACTTGTCTATTTAAGAGACTAGGGTTTCATTATGAAACTTATGCCGAAGGAAAGATAACTACAGAGATATCACGTGAACAAGCTTCATACATGCCTGATCAAACTGGTTAAGGAGAACCGAATTGTAGAGATTACCAAGCATCAGAAAGCTATAACTGAGAGACAATAATTTACTGAATATTGTTGAACAAAATTGAGCTCACTTCAGAAGAGTGAAAAATATTTTGGGTTGTTAGTCCCAGGTGGTTTTTCCCTTTACAGGGTTTCCACGTTAAATCTCTTGTGTTATCTATTGATTGTGATGATTTTTGGATATCATACTTTACATGTTTCATATTTGATTTGATCAGTAGTTACTATAAGTTATTAACTAGTAATCGATAAAAGCACAGATAGTTTACTATTATATGTTACCGAGCTGCAGAAATTCATTTAAATTATTTTTGGATATACATTTTGTATTTGGGACTATGGATAATTGATTCACCCCCCTCTCAGTTATTCTAACAATTGGTATCAGAGCATATTGGTTTCTTGGAACAAAGTTTTAAGGAATTCAGCATAAAGATCACAAAATGTATAAGAGGGATGTGCCAAAGCTGAACTAGGACAACTTTACAATATGGCAAAGCCGAATGAAACTGCATATATCTGGAATTGAGAACTCTTCCCTCGCACTATTAGAGAATGGCTACATTGCACCACCTACTGGACCTTTGACTCTTGATCAACTAAGAGATAGACATGAGCATAACATAGCTATGATGGAGATTGTTGCTACTCTAACAGATGCCAAATTTGAAGATATCAAAGATTGCACTATTGCTAAGGATATGTGGGATAAACTTGCTGAAGTTTATAGTGGTGATACAAATGTCAAGAGAGTTAGAGCTGAAAGCTTAAGAGGAAGATTTGATGATATGAAGATGAAAGAAGGAGAAAATATTGTGCAGTACACAAACTGAATAAAGGAGGTAGTCCACAGTATCAGAGGATATGATGGTGTTATTGATGAAGATACTGTGGTAAGCAAAATTCTAAGGACTTTATTGCCTGTTAATGCAATCAGAATATCTACAATACATGAAAATAGGTCAATACCTAATAATACTCTCACTCTTGATAATCTGATTGGTAATCTAACAAATTTTGAACTAAATAACTATGATAATAGTGTTGTACCAACTATTGAATCTACTTTTATGACTTCTCTGAAGATCGGTAAGTCTAGTAGTAGAAATAATAAGGATGATAGTGATAGCAATACTGATGATGAGCTTGATGAGCTTGAAGCTCTTATGGCCAGGAGATTACCTAAAGGAAAAGGTAGATATAGAGGCAAATTACCTTTAGCATGTTTTAACTACAAAGAAGTTGGTCATATTGCTGCTAGATGTCCAAATGGGAAGGAAGATGGCAGAAACAAGAACCGATCTAGTGAAGGAAGCTATGGGAGAAGAGGCAATAGAAGTTAGTGACACTACAACAAAGACAACCGAGACAACAATGATAAAGGCAAAAAGGTATGTTACATTGCTAAAGAGAATGAATCTGATTCTGATTTAGATGATGATGTAGAAGTAGTATTTTTTTCTATGAAGGATGATTCTGAGGAAGAAGAAAGGTATGTAGAAATAGCATTGATTTCTAAGGTTAATAAAAATGATACTTGAATCATTAATAGTGGCTATAAACATCACATGACTGGTGATGAAGAAAAATTTGATCATCTTGAGAAATATAATGGAGGATCTGTAAAAATGGGTAATGATACACCTTGTATGGTTAGAGGAAAGGGATCCTTACTAATAAATGATAGAATCCAATGTGATAATACTTATTAGGTAGAAGGACTAAACTATAATTTTCTAAGTGTGGCACAGCTGAACAATTCAGGTCACCAAGTAGCTTTTGAGAGAAAGAAGGTAAAAATATTGATGATGGAGGAAGACTTGTTGGAATAGGAGCACAATCAAAAGGTAACTTGTTTTATCTTGATAATGCAGAGTCTTCTTGTTTAATGATGAAAAATGAGGATGCTTGGTTATGGCATAAAAGGTTATGTCATGTAAACTTTGATAACATGATTAAGATCAGTAAAAGGAAAAAGGTTAGAGTTATGCCTAACTTATCAAAGCCTGATCATGTTATGTGTCATGTGTGCCAAAAAGGTAAAATGACAAAATCTAGTTTCAAAAGTAAAGATTATTCAACAAAGAAAATACTTGAGTTAGTTCACACTAGCCTGTGTGGTCCCATTAGAACTTAGAGTTATTATGGAGATAGATATTTCATTCTTTTTGTTGATGATTACACTAGCTTGATGACTATCATGTTCTTGAAAGAAAAATCATAGGCATTTAAAATGTTCAAGTGGTTTAAAGAAAAATTAGAGAAAGAGACTACTAAAGAATTGAAATTCTTAAGATCTGACAGAGGAGGTGAATTTATTTCTGATGAATTTACTAACTATTGTAATGAGCATGGTATAAAAAGATAGGTCTTTGGACTGAGAACACCTCAGCAAAATGGAATTGCTGAAAGGAGGAATACGTCAATTGTTGATTACGCAAGGACACTATTGATAGAGAAAAATGTTTCTCAGACATACTAGAGAGAGGCAGTTAGCAAAGGTGTTTATGTTTTGAAATGAGTACAATTGAAGAAGGACACTAACAAAACACCCTTTGAACTATGGTTTGGTCACAAACCCACTGTAAGTTATTTCAAAAATTTTGGAAGTAAATGCTTTATTATAAAAGGTGATAGAAATGGAAAGTTTGAATCAAAAGGTGATGAAGGGATATTTCTTGGATATTCCACTAAAGGAAAAGCATACAAGTGTCTAAATAAAGTTACTAATAAAATGATTGAAAGTTCTAATGTCAGGGTTGATGAGTTTGATGACAAGAATGCAGAAGAAAGCAAAAAGGAACCAAAAGACTGCGGTAGGAAAACAACACTGAGGAACAAGAAAGAGAAATCGATGAGTAGGAAGGACCTACTGAGCAAGGAAATGAACTTGAATAGGATGAACAAGAAAGAAGAGATTAGATACTGGCAAGATTTGTCAGAAGACATCATCCTGAGAACCAAATCATTGGCGACAAGCAAGCTGGTATGATGACAAGAAGTAAGTTGAGACAAGGTACATGCTTAGTTTGTGAATATGAACCGAAGAATGTAAATGTTGCACTGGAAAATGATGAATGGGTAAATGCAATGAAAGAAGAAATAGAATAGATAAAAAAGACATGGACTCTAGTACCTAGACCTAAGGATAAGAATTTTATCGGTACTAAATGGATATTCAGAAAAAAACTTAATGAGAATGGAGAGGTTACAAGAAACAAAGCTATATTAGTATGCAAGGGATATGCATAGGAGGAAGGAATAGATTATGGTGAAAATTTTGTGCCTATTGCTAGATTAGAAGGAGTTGGAATGTTACTTGCATATGCTGAACACAAAAAGTTCAAAGTCTATCAAATGGACATTAAATCTACTTTTCTGAATGGGATACTAGAAGAAGAAGTCTACATAGAACAACCAGAAGGGTTTGTTGATCCAAACAAGAAATATATGGTATGTAGATTACATAAAGCTTTATATGGTTTGAAGCAAGCACCGAGAGCCTAGTATGAAAGGCTGCATACTTATTTGTTAAGTATTGGATTTGTTAGAACTAGTGAGAACAACAATTTGTATATGAAAGGAGATACTGATGATATTATTCTAATTCTTGAAATATTTGTGGATGATATTATTTTTGGAGGACAAGATCAAATTTATAAATCATTTGCTGATGAGATGCGACAAGAGTTTGAAATGTCTATGTTTGGAGAGATTAAGTTCTTTCTAGGCTTGCAAGTTATTCAGCAAAGTGATGGAATATTCATCACACAATCCAAGTATATAAAGGAAGTACTCAGAACATTTGGCATGAAAGATGCTAAACCAAAAGGAACACTGATGGTCACAGGCTATAAACTGACCAAAGATGATGAAACTACAAAGGTAAACCAGACACTGTACCGATCAATGATTGGTAAGTTGATGTATGTAGTACATAGTAGACTAGATATACCACATGATGTGGGAATTACAGCTAGATTTTCTACAAATCCTAGGGAGTCACACATGGTTGCTACAAAGAGAATCTTGAGATACCTGAAGAAAATAGAAGATTATGGTTTATGGTATCCAAAGGAAGGAAAGTTTGAACTCAAAGTCTACACTGATGCAGACTGGGCTGGAAATATAGATGATAGGAAAAGTACCACCAGAGGAGCATTTTTCTTTGGTGAAAGACTTGTTACATGGACAAGTAAGAAAAAACCTTGTATTTCTCAGTCCACTACTGAAGCAGAATATGTTGCTACTGCTACAAACTGTTCAAATATTACTTACATCAAGCAAGTGTTGGAACGTATGAATGAGGTAATCACTGATCTGGTGATTATATATTGTGAAAACACTAGTGCAATTAATATTTCAAAGAATATAGTGATGCACTAAAAAACAAAGCATATATCTATCAAGTATCACTACTTAAGAGAAAAAGTATAGTAGAAGAAAGTCAGATTGGAGTATGTTAAATCAAAAGAACAACTTGCTAATATTTTCACAAAGCCTCTACTGAAGGAAACATTTGAATATTTGAGGACTAGACTTAGGGTCCTTCCCCTATCTACCAGTCAAAAATGTGATCTGGAAGTTGCATCAGCCTAATCTTATCAGAAGATCATTCATGTTGATGCAACATAGTTCACACTTTGGATTTCTATCTAAGGTTGTGAAAGATTTGAGGAACCAGAATAGAGAATTGCAAATCAGTAGACAAGGATACTATGTAGAGGAACTAAACAACAGTGAGTTAATTGGCTACTACAAGAGCTGTATGGTTTATGTTTTTCTTTGGCATTGTTGTCAAAGGGAGAGATAAACAATATGATAACTGAGGAGAATACTGGAACATCTATCAAAGGGAGAGAGATCTCAATATGAAATAGAGATAAAGGGAGAGATAATTTGAGAACTGGAAAGATCATATCTATAGAGGAAAGTTTGCAATTGCAATGTTTTCATGTAACGTAGTGATTAAACATATTAAGGTAAGGGAGAGCTTACCAAGCTATAGCATTTGCCTACAGAGTTGTAGAATACATGTTTGGTATGTGTATGGTATACTTCATATTTCTTGAGTTTCCATCAATGCCAAATGGAGAGATTGATGAGCTACAACTTATTAAGAACCTTATTGAGAAACTTCAAGTGATTAGAGATCACCGAGCACTGAACTGTTATGTAAGATAATTGAATCAGTATGTATGTTGTCATTGATGTGAACTAGTTTTGACAGTACTTATCATGGAGTTGAAAACATCTACACATCTATAAAGAGGAGAGAAAAGATGAAGAACCGAAATATCCACATGGAGGAAGATGGTTATGATAGATGAGAATAAGGAATATCTTTGGTAACTTATTGATGAGTCTATGACTTCATATTGTTGACTTTATTATGTTGCATTAATCTGTTATGAAGTTGGTAGAAAAATGTTACAAATTAGTGTGGTCAGTTAATGAAGCATTCCAGTATACACCGAGTAGTGTAGTGTATACCAAACACAATATAAATTGAGTTTGTGTTCACCGATGCATTTTTTTGTTAACCGAGAATGGACAAAAGAACTAAATGATTATTTTAGCTAACAAAGTTGATGAGTTGTAAAGTGTATGATCATGAGGTGGAAAGATAAATTTTGTTACGAGATCAATGGCTAGAAAAATTCAAGGAAGATCTAAAAGATAGAATTGAAACATGTTACTAAAACATCAGCCAAGGAAGGTTTAAGTGACAAAATCAATGAAGGAGATTAAGCGGAAAAATCTTATTGATGAGAAGAAAATGGTTTACTTGTCTATTTAACAGACTAGGGTTTCATTATGAAACTTATACCAGAGGAAAGATAACTACAGAGATATCGTGTGAACAAGCCTCATGCATGCTGGTTAAGGAGAACCAAACTACAAAGATTACCGAGCGTTAGAAAGCTATAACTGAGAGACAGTAAGTTACTAAATATTGTTGAATAGAATTGATATATTGATCAGAGGATTTGAATTAGCATAATATAGATCTACACATATGAAAAAGAAGTTGTATTGTAATCAGATCACGTAGTGTTATAGTTTAACCATTGTAAATAGATAAATCTCTTAACTGATTAGACTAGAAAGTCTTGTAATGTCATTCATAGAATGTACATTTGTTATCCTGTCAACCCCATAGTGAATGCTAGTTGGACAATAACAGTTAGTGTTAAATCCTCTAACAAGGTCACACCTTGCAGTGTGTTTTGTAACCTTTAACAAGGTTCGCTCTTCACCACTCTCACTTTAGAAGAGTGAACAATATTTTGGGTTGCAGGTCCCAGGTGGTTTTTCCGTTTATAGGGTTTCCATGTTAAATCTCTTGTGTTATGTGTTGATTGTGATGATTCTTGGATATCATACTTTACATGTTGCATATTTGATTTGATCGGTAGTTACTATAATTTATTAACTAGTAATCGGTAAAAGCACAGACACTTTACTATTCTATGTTACCAAGCTGTATAAATTCATTTTTAAAAAAATTCGATATAAATTTTGTATTTGGGACTGTGGATAACTGATTCACCCCCCTCTTAGTTATTCTAACAAAGAGAATATTCAAATATCTACAGGGAACTATAGATTATGGTCTATGGTATCCTAATTCAGAGAATGTTGAGCTTCATGTGTATACAGATGCAGATTGGGCAGGATGTGTGGATGATAGAAAGAGCACATCAGGAGAAGCAGTGTTTCTTGGTAACAGACTTATCACTTGGACAAGCAAGAAGTAGAATTGTATTTCTCAGTCGATAGTAGAAGCAAAGTATGTTGCACCAGCCTTGAGTTATTCTACAATTCTTAAGATCAAGTAGATGATAAATGATTTTGGAATTCAGATTGATTATCCTATTGTTATTCATTGCGATAACACTAGCACTATCAGCATTTCAAAGAATCTTATGATGCATCCAAAGACAAAACACATAGATATTAAGTATCACTTCCTAAGAGAGAAAGTGTTAGAGAAAGAAGTCAAATTGGATTATGTGAGTACAAAGGAAAAACTAGCAGATATATTCACAAAGCCCTTACCAAAGGATACTTTTGAGTATCTCAGGGAGAAGTTGGGAGTAATTCCCTTCCCTGATTCTTCTTAGAAAAAGTGGAAAGAGCATCAATCCTCGATGACTGATGGATGGTTGACTACTCTACTTCAAGAGTAGTACCGAAGCTTAAATGTTTAGTGCCCTTTCCCATTGATGTCAAAGGGGGAGTAGTATATAGTCATGAAAAATAGTATTAAAGGAGAGTACATATAGAATTAATGAAGAGTAATATATAGTAGCAAGAGGGAGTAGTATTCAGTCATGGAAGTAGTTCAATTGAGGAAATGGAGAATATTAAAGAATATTGCAGTAGATCAAGGATTTAGTTTTGATAAGGAAATGGAAAATTTTATAAAATAATTGATGATTTGGATTGGTGGTATTTTTCATTCCATATGTTGCCATCAATGCCAAAGGGGGAGATTCTTGGAGATTTGCCAGCAAGCCAGTGTTGACTATATATTTTTCATTGATGACAACATATGGTAAGTAGAATGCGTGGAAGACTTATGTAGTAAGTTTTGAGTATATTTAGCATGGACATGTTATCAGCATTATATCATGGATGCAAAGGTTAATTTTTTATTCAGACAGTTATGTAGCAGCTTGTGTCAGCAGTGTTCCTGACAGAGTTACAGGTAGTGTTCTATGAGTGATTGTCCGTATAGTTATCATGGAGCCTTGCACCTTTGGATATGTGATGGAGACATGTTAGTGTTTCTCCATTCATGGATGTAGAGTCTGATGTGTAGTAGAAGTGAAGTTATGCAGTCGCTATTCAACAGTTGTAGTTTCATGTGTTTATCCAAAAGAGCCGACAAAGATTACATTGGTACAGGAGTTGTGCCTATCATTTTGGTATGTGTTCTTGGATTAGTTATTAGAGAAGAGTTAAGAAGGTTTGGTTCAGAGCACATGATGTAATTTATCTTGAGGATAAAGTATCAGTTAAATTGGTAGAGCCGACAGTGTGTAGCGTGCGTCTACACTTGGTGATTTGGACTAGTCCCAGTTTGTGTTGTGTGCTTAGTAGAGCTGATAGAAATGTTATTAGAGAGTGTTATTATTTCTCTAATATGATTTCAAGGTGGTTCTAATAGGATGACTTGATTATATCTTTTACAGAGAAGATATTTATAGGCATTCATTTGTGATTGCTAAGACATGGTTCAGAGTTGAAAGAGGAGAGCAGAGAAGAGAGTGCAAAGTGTTCAGCCATTTGCAGAAGGTCTATGTGACCAAGTAAAGAGTATATTCTATTCATTGGAATTGATAAAGATAGAAGGTCTACCTCACAGTTCACCAAGATCCAAATATAGTGTGTATCTGTTATTCAGAAGGTTGTAGCCTTCACCCTTTTGAGAAGTGAGCTCTCAAACAGTGCGTCCTCACCCCCAACAAGGTCAATCATAAAAGACTCCTATCAGGGTCTGGCCTTTGACCAGGTCACTATACTTATTACATTGTAAAGATCAACTCCTAATAGGATTGTAAGATCTTCTAACAAGGATCATTATACACTAGTGCAGTTTATTAGTGGGTGTCAATTCCCATCAGGGTTTTTACCTATTTGGGTTTCCCCATAACCAAAGTATTGGTGTTGTGTTCAAGTGTTCTTTCAGTGTTTTTATGCTTAATGTTTAAGTATACTTAATTGGATAAATAATTGAAACTTGTAGATAACTGATTCACCCCCCCCCCCCCCTCCCCTCTCAATTATCTCTTGGGACTATTCCTAACAAGCAGTCTGGATTTCTGATTTTCCCTCAAGGGTAAAAGAGAATAATCTACTATCCAACATGGTTTTCTCCTGAACACACCAAACACACTTTTTCTTTTTCAAGGTCCCTATTAAAGTGTAATGCAAAACGGGTCTAGGTTTTTTATTGTATCAAAGAGACAAGAACATAATCCACTACCACTTAGCAAAACACTACAACTGAACCTTTGTTAAATGCCTAAGAAAAAACAAAATAATGAAGACACAATATTTATTCATATCTCCTATGCAACATGTAAAACAAAAAGGTGAGTAGTTTTATGTTTGTATGAATCTTCTGTCAACGTCTTATAGCGCACAATATTAGTAATTTGGAGTTTTTTAATCTTCGGATTCGGTGTGTTGAAAAAAATCTAGGAAAATTTGCAAAAAATGTGTAGATGACAAAGCCAGGTCACAAACAATAAGCTACACAAATGACAGTCAACTATCACATACAATAGTCAAAATCACAAATGATAGTGTAAAAATGTAGATGAAAATAACTACAAAATTTATATCTAACAGCTGCCAGTACAATTTTTTGAGCAACGCAGAAGATAGAGTACAATCACAAATGCCAAATTGTGTAGATGACAGAGAACTTTCATAGATGATAGTAAGAGAAAAATACAGCTTTATAGAATTAAAAAATAAATTTTGAAACAATTTTCCAGCATTTAACTCTATAAAAATAGTGCTTTGACAGAAACCTGAGAGTTAAAAATGTAAAATCTTCTAAAAACCACTTTTAAATGTTAAAAAAATTAATCCTATGTGGAGATGACAATCCCCAGGTGTAGACACCAAACTTCACAGATGACAGTTCCAAGGTGGAGATGTCAAAGCGTGACAGTTTCTGAAAGCTATGAGAAATGAAAGAAAGATGGAAGAGAAAAGAGTTTAGACAAGGACGTGGATCCCAGGTTGTGCCAAAATGTATGTGATGAAATCCTTCTTGTTGGGAGAAAGCTAAAACATTCAAATGTTAGCAATAATCATTTTATTCAAATATAAATCTAACATTTAATGAAACTTGCAAAAACTAACTAGGAAGCTTTCTCCACAACCTCCAATGAGCAATAAGAAAATGCACCCAAGATTTTCTTGATTTTAGCTCTTAGAGAATATAATTTAAATCCCACTATGATTACAAAGTGATAAATACAAGAATGAGAATAAAAACTACCATGAAAATGCAATTGAATAAGCTCAAGGCCTAGTTATGAAGAACAAGCCTCAAGCATTCAAGATGAATGAGAAAAGTAGATATAATCTAGCATGAAATTATTCTACCTTTAATGCAAGGAGCTACCAAACATGTGTTGGAAATATAGATGAAGTAACTGAGAGGGGGGGTGAATTAGTTAACCATAAATTTACTTTCCATAGATCCCTTAGATGTTTTATTAAATCATTTGTTGTTGTTGTTCGGCAAACATACAGAGAAATGTTGAAACTTGGTTATTGCAGTGAGTATTAAGTATAACTGTTCTTAAGCATTCATCAGTGATTAACATAAAATAAAATAACATGAACACAAGAGACACCAGATTTAATGTGGAAACCCAATATGGGAAAAACCACCAATGTAACTGGTTACTATTTTTCACTCTTCTGAACTGATGCCTTGTTAGGAGCCAACCCGGTAAAAGGTTACAAAATACACTGTTAGGGGTGACCTTGTTAGAGGATTTAATCACCCTGTTAGGAGTGGCCTTGTAAGAGGTCTTGAAACAATTCAATAGAACTGTCACCTTGTTAGAGGATTTATAAAATGGCTGTTAAACCAACTCGGTTAGGAGATTTTGAAATCACTGCTACAATGGTAAGAAAGTAATAATGAAATGACCTGAATAATGATGCAACTTAATTACTGATTACAGATCTCTATTCTACTTCACTAGATCCTTCTTGATCAAAATATATCTCTGTTGCTCCTCAAGGATATCTAATCATCCTTCAAAATTCGCTCACACTTTCCTTCTTTCCTTTTTTTTTACTTTTCACTTTTAATTCACAACTTGACCTTCTATATATACCATTCGGATTGACCATTCAGATTGTCAAGTTGGCACTAATAACATTACTAGTCATCACAATAGTCATCTGGAATAATCAAACTTTATTTCTCAAATTAAAAAAATCCTTTACTGGGCCGACCTTTCTCGGTAAACATTAATCTGAAAAGATTTCCTTTGGTGACCGAGAGAACTCGGTAAGCACTGTGAATTCTGCAACATCCTTTGGAGACCAAGTGAACTCGGTAAACACTAACTTTCCTTTGTTAACCAAGGAAGGTCGGTTAACACTATTTTCTACCATACTTTTCTTTGACACCCGAGATATCTCGGTAGACACTGAAAACTGCCTACTGACCAACCGAGCTTGGTAAATACTAGGAACTGCTTTGCTGACCGACTAAGCTTGGTAAATACTGTGAACTACTTTTCTGACTGACTGAGCTTGATAAATAATATGACATAAGTGTGACATCAAAGACAACACACAATTAATCCAACAACATGTTGATAAAAAATTAAATACAACAAAAAAAAAAACTCTAAGACTATGCTAGCATGATAACTCTAATGCAAAAAAAATGAATGAATTACTCTTGGCAAGGCTCCTATTAATATGATTTTGGAGGGTTGGGGTGAGGTGGGTCACATGTGTAATCCACATAGGTGCCACATGAAGGACACATAAGTCATGCAAGAGTCCAAGTTTTCTCACACATGTGTGAGAAACTTGAGATGTGATGGGTCAATGTGTACTTCAAGTACACGTGTAAGGTGTAAGAGAAAAGGTCCACTTTTATGTTTTTAGAATGTGTAAGAGGTGTCATCAAGGTTGTAAGAAACCTTGTTGGGGATTTTTTGGATATTTTTTAACAGGCAATTTTGGGAAATTTTCTCACACATGAGTGAGCAAATAATTAAGGCTAATGGGTGTAGGAATCAAATTTAGAATTAATTTAATTAAAAATTAAACTAATCATGGTTTAGAAGAATAATAGAATGTGAAGGGATTTAAATAAATTAGAATTTATTTAATAAGGGTTTATATGGGGGAAGGGTATTGAATAAAATTTAATACACTTGCACAAGGGGTATTTAAATTTTTAATTTAAATACTATAGAATAATGAGCCAAATTTAATTAAACAAGAAAGAGGAAAATAATTGAAATAATTAAATAATGATAATGTTATGGGATCATTTTAAGCATCTACAATTTCATTTGCAAAAATGATCATAAATGCTCCCCCTAAAACCTATCACACATTGAATAACTTATGCAAGAGAAGAAAGAGAGAGAACTCGTTATCTGGTTCTCAAACCTTCAAACACTTCTTTTGAGAGAGGTTTTGTGAATATGTCAACTAACTGATCTTGTTGCTTGTCTCCTATAACCTATCCTTGAGGATGATATTTCTTGAATCTTGAACCTATAGACTTTGTACCTATTGGTTCTGGTGTTCATGTTGATCTTTTATCTCTTCATCACTTTCTTCAACTTTATTATCTGATTTGTTCAAGTGATTATCATTTTCTTGAAGGTGAGTATTATCTTTATCCTGCACAATTGCATTCACTTGTCCCGTAAGACAAACATCTTCATGATTGTTAGTATTTGTGATATCTTTTAAGTTGTATACTTTCCCTTTAGATCTTTACCTGATGCAATGACTGTCTTGATTTAAATTTGATTTGACAACCATGATCATCAAACACAACTTCATATCCATTATCACAAATTTGAATAACACTTAGAATATTGTACTTCAATCCTTCAACATAATACACATCATGCATAGACATTTTGTCACTAAGAATCAAAGAATCCAAACATTTAAGTTTCCTTAAAGAATCATCACCAAAACTCACACTGCCACCTTTGTAGTTAATCAATTTATCAAACTTTGTTTTATCCCGTGTCATGTGTCTAGAACAACCACTATCAATTATTCACAAGTCCTTCTCTTCATAATGTAAATCCATTTGAGAAAACATAGACTTATTAATCTCAGGCATCCATATCTTAGTCACTTTAGTATCAAATTCTTTATCAACTTTTAGATTATTATAAGATTGATCATTCTGAAATGTCTTAGTTTTGCAATTCCTCATAACATGACCAAAAATATTGCATTTGTAGCATCTTAGACCATTCATTTTAGGAAAGGAATAACCAAAATAAAACTTTGAAAAACATCTTGACATATATTTGCAATTACTTATTCTATGTCCATATTGATGACACATGAAGCAATACCCATCAAAGAAAGAAGTGAACTTCTTTGAAGATTGTTTACCCATGAATGAAGAGCTTGATGTAACCTTCCTTTTACCATTAGAAATATGATCAAAATCTATATTTTTATCTAAATTTGAAGTGGTAACTATTGATCTCTAATTTATGTTGCCTACTAGTGTCATACACTTAGTAATTTCTAAGGCAGAGTTGGTCAGTCATCACTGTGACCGAGCCATCTTACTAAGGCTGACCAATGTATTTGACTTGTGTAACATCATATATGGATTGAGCAGTATTTACTTTCAAGCAAGTCAATGGTCATCGAGTACACTAGTAGTTACCAAGTAGTATGAATGTCGAGTTGGATAGAACAGTTAGTGCCGAGTGACAACATATGGATAATAGTTTTGACAGAGCACCAAAGAATTCATATGTGAAGTAAGCCAATTTTGATATATGTGTTTGGAATGGCTGACTTCTAATGAATGATTTAATTATCATTGAGACTTTAAAGGATTAATTATGCATTTTGATTTAGATCATTAATCCCTATGCAAGCAATGTAACCAATCAAAAAAAGGGAATGTATAAGTGGAAAAAGTGATGAATCTAGATCATTGACCTTGATCTAGAAGGTGTTAATCCTAAAGTTTTGATGTCTATTAGTGTCTTACACTTAGTCATTTTCTAGGCAATGTTGGTTGGTCATCACTACAACCAAGTCATCATATATAGGTCGACTCATGTATAATGTATATTTACCGAGCAGTAGCCACTGTCGAGTAAAACGGTGGTCACGAGTATTTTTTTATTAGCTGAGTCAGCTTTTACTAAGTTATGTAAAGAAGATAATGCCAAGCACCAAAATATAAAGAACAGTGAATGTCGAGTGCCATAGATATCTAATGTCGAGCAAGCCAGAATTGATATATGTGTTGTAATGGCACAAACACTTAGGTAAACCATTTTGGCCAACATTTATATTTCATTTGTTGCTTGTTGAGGAAATCATAGAGGTGATTATGCTCTTGTATTGTAATCATTAATACCTATGTAACAAATGGAACCAATCAGAATTAGGGAAAGTTTAAGTGGAAAAAAGAGATAATCTAGATCGTAGATCATAAATCTTGGAGAAAGTTAAGTGTCTATATAAGATGTGATCTGAACCCTAAAATGATGTAAGAGTGTGACAGAGAGAATATTCAGTACAGAGAAGTATTATGATAGAGTTCAGTGACCAAGTAGAACAAAGCAAAGCAGTGAAGAGCAAAACAAAGACATATTTGATAGATGAGATCAAATCTATGCTGGAATGAGAAGATATGTAATCAGCATCATAGTGCAAACTGAAGGATCGGGTACTAAGATATTTTAACAGGTGTATCAAGGTAAATCTTTTAATAGAGTGGTTTTGACATACCTTAGTAAATCTCTTAACTGAGTGCTTACTTAATTGTAAGTCTTAAATCCTTTTGCAAGGTATATTGTATAAGTCTCAAATCTCTTAAATACCCCTCACAAGGTAGATCATATTTTGTGATCAAATTTGTAGCCCTAACAAGAAAACTTTATACTGCAGTAGTGAAGATTTGTAGGTGTCATCCCCACCCTAGTTTTACCTTTCAAGGGTTTTTGGGTAACCAAAATCATTGTGTTATGCTTAATTTCATGGGTGATGTTTAGCTTGTTATATTTTTTATACTATTGAGTTTTATGCTTATGCTCTAAAAGTTTCATTTATGTAAAAATGGATAAATCAGTGATATCTAATTCAAACCCCCCCCTTCTCAGTATCACATTTTCCCAATAGATTTCCAACAATTGGTATCAAAGCTTTGGTCTCCTATAGAAGTCTAACCACTTGTGAGATAAAGATCTTGAGATGGAGGTTTATAAGTTGGAAAAAATTATAGAGAATTAGAAGATCGACATTCAGCTTGCATTACAACAACTTGAAGTAGCTAGAGGAGAACTGAAGAAATCCTTAAGCAGAAGAAGATAAATAGTTATTCAACAAAATGAAACACAATATCAAGAAGAAGATACTATTGGACTATTTAATAGTGAGAACTCTACAAAAAGTGACAAAGTCATAAAAGAACTACTGGAGAAAAACAACATACTAAATGAGGACATCAGAAATCTGAAGAGAGAACAAGAAATTTAATCTATGAGACTCTGTGAAGTAGTTGAACAGAAAAAGAAAGCTGAAGAAGACAAGACAATGGCCGAAGAAGATAAAAGACAAATATCAATGAGACTTGCTGAAAAGACAAGTCACATGAAAAGCTTGACAAACAATCAACTAGACATGGTAAATCAACTGCTACTGGTTAATCAGTAATTGGGCAGAAAAGATGTGGAACTCACCAATCTGAGATCAGAAAATAATCAACTGAGGAATGAATTGAGAACTGAAAAGGAAGTTAATGAAAGGATGAGCAAGCCTAATGAAGCTATAAGATACTTTAAAGAGTTTGTAAGGTCACCTAGAAGATCTAGTGATACATCTGGACTTGGCCATAATGAGAAATTGTCATCCACTGAGGAAGGAGAATCATCAAAGAGTGGAGAGAAAAGAAATGCAAAACCAAAGAACAACAAGCCCATATGCCATCACTATGTAAATCTAGGACATACAGCCAACATCTATAGAAGAAAACATGGTAAGTCTGATCCTAAACCAAAATTTAATGGACATTTTTTTAACTGTAAGAAACATGGACATCAGGCACATGAATGCAGGACAAAGGTTAGTAATCCACCTACCTCACCTAAATTCCAAGGACATTGTTTCAATTGTTAGAAATATGGACATAGAGCATTTGAATGCAGATCAAAACCCAAATGATCATCAAATTAACAAATGAAGTCACCTAAGAAGGGTAATACATACAATTGGGACCACAACACTTGGTACAGTTGCCGTTACTGTGGAAAATATGGTCACATTGCAAAAAATTATCTGAAGACACATTTTAGGGGTAAATCCAAGAGTTGGATGAATGGAGGTATGCTATGCTATAAATGCAATAAGATATGTCACCTAAAGAAATATTTTAGAATACCCATACCAAGAAATGAGCAAAGAAAGAATGAAGAAACGATTGAGAAAATGAGAAATCAGATGAACAAAACATGGAAGAAGAAAGAAGAGGGAAGTAGTAGTGAAGCCAGTGATGAAGTACAACTAATTTAGAACCTAATTGAAGATTTGTGATTAGAGATCACCGAGCTACTGATTAGATATGTACTATGATTAAATCAGTAATATGTTGTCATTGATGTCAACTAGTTTGACAACACTTATTTTGTAAGTTACTATACAGAAACATCTATAGAAAAGGAGTAAAAGAGATGAAGAACAGAAATATCTACATGAGGAAGATGTATATGATAGATGAGGATAAGGAATACATTGAGTAACTTGTTGATGAGTCTATGACCTTATGTTATTGACTTGATTATGTTTCATTCATCTATGATAAGGAAAAGAATTGAAAGACACAAGGCAGTGTGGTCGATTGATGAAGCATCATAGTATACATCGAGCAATTTAGTGTATACCGAGCACAGTATAAATTGAGCTTGTGTTTATCGATGCATTTCTTTGTTAACCAAGTAGGAGAAAAAGAATTAAATGATTAGTTTAGCCATTAAGGATTGATGAGTTGTAAAGTACATCAAAATCAGTGATGGAGATGATGTTTGTTACGAAGATCAACGGCTAGCATAATTCAAGGAAGATCTAAAGGATGAAATCAAAATGTGTTATTGGCACAATTGTCGAGGAAGGTTTAAGTGGCAAAATGGACAAAGGAGAATAAGCAAAAAAATCTATGGAGGAGAAGAAAATGGTTTACTTGTCTATTTAAGAGACTAGAGTTTCATTATGAAACTTATTGTGGAACAAGAAGGACTTCAGAATTATTGCATGAACAAGCTTCATGTATGCTTGATCAAACTAGTTAAGGAGAACTAAACTATAGAGTTTACCGAGCGTCAAAAAGCTATTACCGAGTGACAGTAAGTCATTGAATATTGTTGATACAGAATTGTAATACTGATCAAAGGATTTTCCTGAGCATAATATAGATCTGAACATCTGCAATTGAAGTTGTATTGTAATCAGATCAAATTGTTGTTACATTTTAACCATTGTAAATAGAGAAATCTCTTAATAGAGTGGACGTGAAAGTCTTATATGTTTCATTCATAGAATGAGCAGTGTTATCCTGTCAACCCCATAGTGAATGATGGTTGGATGATAACGACTGGTCTAAAATCCTCTAACAAGGTCACACCTAACAGTGTGTTTGTAACCTTTAATAGGGTTGGGTCTTCACCGACCTCACTTCAGAAGAGTGAACATTTTTGGGTTGCCAGTCCCAGGTGGTTTTTCCCTTCACAAGGTTTCCATGTTAAATATTTTGTGTTATGTGTTCATTGTGGTGATTGTTTTTTATCATACATTACATATTACATGTTAGATTTGGTTGGTAATCATTAGTTGTTAATTGACTAGCAATCGGTAAAAGCATAGATAGTAAAGTATTTTATGTTACTGAGTTGCAGAAGTTTAAGTAAATTGTTTTGGATTATACATTTTGATTTGGGACTGTGGATAACTGATTCACCCCCCTCTCACTTATTCTAACAATTGGTATCAGAGCTGTGGTTGCTTGGAATAGAGTTTTAAGGACTTCAGCACAAAGGTCTCAAAATGTTTAAGAGGGAAGTGCCAAATCTTAACAAGGATAACTTCACAATATGGAAAAGTTGAATGAAGCTACATGTATCTAGGATTGGGAATTCTTCCCTAGATATGATGGGGAATGAATACCTTACACCACCCACTGGTCCCTTGACCCTTGATCAATTGAGGGACAAGCATGAACATAATGTTACCATGATGGAGATTGTTGCTGCCTATTTAGATGCCAAATTTGAAGATATCAAGAATTGTACTACTACTAAGTAGATGTGGGATAAACTAGCTCTAATCTATAGTGGTGATGCGAATGTCAAGAGAGCAAGAGCTGAAAGTTTGAGAGGAATATTTGATGACATGAAGATGAATGAAGGTGAAAACATTATGCACTACATAAACAAAATAAAAGAGGTAGTTCATGCTATTAGAGCATCAAATGGAGTTATTGATGAAGAAACTATGGTAAGAAAAATTCTGAGAACCCTATTGCCTATCTATGCCATCAGAATATTTGCAATTCATGAAAATAGGTTAGCACCTAACAGCACACTCACTCTTGATAATTTGATTAGAAAGCTTACAACATTTGAACTAAATACTTATGATAATAGTGTTGTACCCAATGTTGAATCCGCTTTCATGACTTCTCTGAAGATTGGTAAGTCTAGTAGCAAAAATAATAATGATGATAGTGATAGCAATGTTGATGATGAGCTTGATGAAATTGAAGCTCTTATGGCTAGAAGGTTACCTAAAGGAAAAGGAAGGTATAGAGGCAAGTTACCCTTAGCATGCTTTAACTGTAAAGAAGTTGGCCACATCGCTGCTAGATGTCCACATAAGAAAGATGATGATAGAACCAAAGACCGATCTGAAGGAAGCTATGGGAGAAGATACAACAGAGGCTACCGACACTACAACAAAGATAACTGAGATTATAATGACAAAGGTGAGAAGGTTTGCTACATTTCTGAGGAAGAAGATATCACCGATACTAATACTGATGATGATGTGGAGTTAGTATTTGTGGCAATGAAGGATGATTCCAAAGAAGATGAAAGGTATGTAGAGACAACACTTATCTCTAAAGTTAATAAGAATGATACATGGATTATAGATAGTGGTTGTACACATCACATGACTAGTGATGAAGAAAAATATGATTATCTTGAAGAATACAATGGAGGCTCTGTAAAAATGGGAAATGATGCACCCTGTATGGTAAGAGGTAAAGGATCCCTAATGATAAATGATAGATTAAAATGTGAAAATGCTTATTGGGTAAGAGGATTAAACTATAACTTGCTAAGTGTGGCACAGCTGAACAATTCAAGCCACTGAGTTTCTTTTGAGGGAAAAAAGGTGAAAATATTTGATGATGGAGGAAGACTTGTTGGAACTAGTACACAATCCAGAGGTAATCTATTTTATCTTGATAATGATTAGTTTTCTTGTTTATTGATGAAAGATGAAGATGCATGGATGTGCCATAAGAGGTTATGTCATGTGAATTTTGATAACATGATTAAGATCAGTAAAAAGAAAAGAGTTAGAGGTTTGCCTAACTTATCTATGCCGGATCATGTTATGTGTCATGAATGTCAGAAAGGTAAGATGACTAAGTCTAGTTTTAAAAGGAAAGATTACTCAACAAAGAAGATACTTGAGTTGGTTCATACCGACCTATGTGGTCCTATGAGAACTCATAGTTATTATGGAGATAGATATTTTATTCTTTTTGTTGATGATTATACTAGGTTAATGACTGTCATGTTCTTAAAAGAAAAATTTGAGGCATTCAAGATGTTCAAGTGGTATAAAGAAAAAGTAGAAAAAGAGACTGGTAAAGATTTGAAATGCTTAAGATCTGATAGAGGAGGTGAATTTATCTCTGATGAATTTACTAATTTTTGTAATGAGCATGGTATTAAAAGATAGGTCTCTGCACCGAGGACACCCCAGTAGAATGGCATTTCTAAAAGGAGGAATTGGTCAATTATTGACTACGCAAGGACATTAATGATAGAAAAGAATGTTGCTCAAACATACTGGAGAGAAGCTGTTAGCATTGTTGTCCATGTGCTAAACTGAGTAAAACTAAAGAAGGACACTAATAAGACACCCTATGAGTTATGGTTTGGACACAAACCCACTGTGAGTTATTTCAAAATTTTTGGAAGAAAATGTTTTATTCTGAAAGATGAAAGAAATGGAAAGTTTGACTCAAAAGGTGAAGAAGGGATATTTCTAGGATATTCCAGTAAAAGTAAAGCATACAAGTGTCTGAACAGAGTTACAAATAAAATGATTGAAAGTACTAATGTTCAAGTTGATGAGTTTGATGATAAGAATGTAGAGGAAAGTAGAAAGGAACCTGAGGACTACAATAGATTCACTTACATTGAACAACCTGAGTATCTACCAATGCAATAGACAGTGACAACCGGTCAGTAGGAAAATAATATTGAGGAATAGGAAAAAGAAACCAACGAGCAGGAAGGACCTACCGAGAAAACAAATGAACCTGCACAGGATGAACAAGAAAGAAGAAATCAGATACTGGTGAGTTTTGTTAGAAGAAACCATCCTGAGACACAAATCATTGGAGACAGACAAGCTGGCATGCAAATAAGGAGTAAAGCAAGACAAGGTAAATGTCTAGTTTGTGATTATGAACCGAAGAATGTAAAAGTTGCATTAGAAAATGATGAATGGGTTAATGAAATGAAAGAGGAAATAGAACAGATAGAGAAGAACAAAACCTAGATCTTAGTCTCCAGACCTAAAGATAAGAATGTTATCGGTACTAACTGGATATTCAGAAACAAGCAGAATGAGAATGTAGAAGTAACAAGGAATAAAGCTAGATTGGTATGCAAAGGATATGCATAGAAGGAAGGAATTGATTATGGTGAAACATTTGCACCTATTGCTAGCTTAGGAGTCAAAATGTTACTTGCATATGTTGCACACAAAAAGTTCAAAGTTTACCAAATGGATGTCAAGTTAGCATTTCTGAATGGAATACTTGAAGAAGAAGTCTACATAGAACAACCTAAAGGGTTCATTGATCCAGAAAAGAAAGATATGGTATGTAGATTACATAAAGCTTTATATGGTTTGAAGCAAGCACTGAGAGCCTAGTATGAGAGGCTGCATACTCATTTATTAAGTATTGGATTTGTTAGAACAAGTGAGAACATCAATTTGTATATGAAACAATATACTGATGATACTATTCTTATTGCAAAAATATTTGTGGATGACATTATTTTTGGAGGACAAGATCAAATCTGTAAGTCATTTGCTGATGAAATGAGAAGTGAATTTGAAATGTCTATGTTTGGAGAGATTAAGTTCTTTCTTGGACTACAAGTGATTCAGAAGAATGATGGTATATTCATCACACAATCCAAATATATCAAGGAAGTATTGAAGACATTTGGCATGGAAGATGCTACTAAACATATGGGAACACCGATGGCTATTGGATGCAAACTGACTAAGGAAGATGAAACTACATAAGTGAACTAGACACTGTACCGATCTATGATTGGTAAGTTAATGTATGTAGTACATAGTAGACCAGACATAGCACATGTTGTGGGAATTGTTGCAAGATTTTCTACAAACCCTAGAGAGTCACACATGGTTTCTACAAAGAGAATCCTAAGATACGTGAAGAAAACAAAACATTATGGATTATGGTATCCTAAGGAAGGAAAATTTAAACTTAGCATCTATACCGACACTGATTGGGCTGGAAATGTGGATGATAGAAAAAGTACCATCGGAGGAGCATTTTTCTTTGGTGAAAGACTTGTTACATGGACAAGTAAGAAGTAGGCTTTCATTTCTCAATCTATAGCCAAAGCAGAGTATGTTGTTGCTCCTACAAACTGTTCAAATATTGCATATATTAAACAAGTTCTAGAAGGTATGAATGAGATAATCACTGAGCCGATGATTATATACTATGATAACACTAGTGCAATAAACATTTCAAATAATCCAATGATGCACTCTAAAAAAAAGCATATATCAATCAAGTATCACTACTTGAAAGAACAAGTACATGAGAAGAAAGTTAAGCTAGAGTTTGTTACATCAAAAGAAAAACTTGTAGACTTATTTACAAACCCTCTACCGAAGGATACATTTGAATACTTGAGGACAAGACTTGGGGTCCGTCCCCTGTCTACCGGTCACTAATGTGATCTGGATGTTGCAATAGCTTAATCTTATCAGAAGATCAATCATGTTGATGCAACATAGTTCACACTTTGGATCATGTCTAAGGTTGTGAAAAGTTGGAGAGCTGGAATAGATTGGCATATCAGTATACAGAGATATAGAGTATGCACAGGACAAAAGAGAGTTACATGGCTACTACAAAGTTGTTTGTTTATTTGTTTATTTGGCATTGTTGTCAAAGGGAGAGATAAACAATATGAAACAATATGCACCGATGAGAACACTGACAACTATCTAAGGGAGAGACAAATTGAAAGAAAGGGAGAGCACTAAAGATCAGTTAATAACAATAGAAGAAGGAATCTGAGAGTTGAAAAGATCATATTTGCAAAATGTCAAAGCTGAATTTGTAATGTTGTTAAGTAACATAGTGATTAAACATATTAAGATAGGGAGAGCTTTTACAGCATTTGTTCAAAAAGTTGTAGAATCCATGTTTGGTATGTGTATGGTATATTTCATATTACTTGAGTAGCCTTCAATGCCAAAGGGAGAGATTGATGAACTACAATAGATTTAGAACCTAATTGAAGATCTTTGATTAGAGATCACCGAGCTGCTGATTAGATATGTAATATGATTAAATCAGTAATATGTTGTCATTGATGTCAACTAGTTTGACAACACTTATTTTGTAAGTTACTATACAGAAACATCTATAGAAAAGGAGTAAAAGAGATGAAGAACAAAAATATCTACATGAGGAAGATGTATATGATAGATGAGGATAAGGAATACATTGAGTAACTTGTTGATGAGTCTATGACCTTATGTTATTGACTTGATCATGTTTCATTTATCTATGATGAGGAAAAGACTTGAAAGACACAAGGTAGTGTGGTTGATTGATGAAGCATCATAGTATACACCGAGCAGCATAGTGTATACCGAGCACAGTATAAACTGAGCTTGTGTTTACCAATGCATTTGTTAACCGAGTAGGAGAAAAAGAATTAAATGATTACTTTAGCCATTAAGGATTGATGAGCTGTAAAGTACATCAAATCCATGATGGAGATAATGTTTGTTATGAAGATCAATGGCTAGCATAATTCAAGGAAGATCTAAAGGATGAAATCAAAATGTGTTATTGGCACAACTACCAAGGAAGGTTTAAGCAGCAAAATGGATGAAGGTGAATAAGCGGTAAAATCTATGTAGGAGAAGAAAATGGTTTACTTGTCTATTTAAGAGACTAGAGTTTCATTATGAAACTTATACTAGAAGAAGAAGGACTACAAAATTATCACATGAACAAGCTTCATGTATCCCTGATCAAACTGGTTAAGGAGAACCGAACTACAGAGTTTACTGAGCGTCAAAAAGCTATTACCAAGCGATAGTAAGTCATTGAAAATTGTTGATACATAATTGTAATACTGATCAGAGGATTTGACTGAGCATAATATAGATCTAAACTATTGGCATTAAGTATGCTTCTCATTAGTGACAACACTAATTCAAATTTTGTGTGCTTACCGAGCTTCGCAGTCTTTACCGAGCAATCCAAGCAGAATAGTGCTTACTGAGCAATCCAAGCAGAATAGTGCTTACCAAGTAGACCAAGCTTCACAGTGCTTACCGAGTTATCATTATTGAGTGATAAGATGAGCAGTGTTTACCGAGTGCCAGCATAGTAAATAGGGAATTAGTTTCTACTGAGTGACACTGTATCTACCGAGTCTCCAGTGTATACCGAGTTTGAAACTATGACTGAGTGGTTAATATAGACTGAGCCTCCACCCCTACCGAGAGCATGATGATGCTGAGTATTGCAGTGGATACTGAGTATCAGAAAGTCACCAAGTTAGTTTGCAAGAACTTTGTAACTACATCAGGGCTGACTCGGTAATACTTGTGTTGACTTGTATTTTAGCAGCCGACTTTGTAATTATTTTGGATTGATATATAAGCAATGTTTTGTATCATATCAAAAGTGTAGTAATGTATGAAAAAGAGAAGAAAGGAAGAGATAGGTGAATTAAAAAGGGCTACAGTAGTATAAGGAGTAGCAGAGACATATCTATCATAGAAGGTGATCAGTATATCAAAGAATCTCAATCAGCAAGTACAGTTGCAAGTAAGAGATCTACTGTTTCATCCTAATAGGTGAATCAGCTTAAAATCCTTTAACAGGGTAGACTTAACAGTCTTTTGTAAAATCTCTTAACCGAGTGCATACTTCATTGTATGTTTTATAAATCCTCTAACAAGGTGGACCTAGCAGTCCTATTTGTTCCTAATAGGGAAGATCATCAGAAGTGATCATTGTAAGCCTTAACTAGCCAACTTTATACTACAGTATTGAAGTTTTGTGGGTATCATCCCCACCCCAATTTTACTTTCTATTTGGAAGGTTTCTAGGTAACCAAATCTCTATGTTTAAAGTGTTATGAATGTTTTATTCTTTCTGTTACTCATGCATGCAGTTAGCTTATTGATCTAAATGTTATTTGGAATATTGTTAAGATCTACAATTAGTAAAAAGTTTTGAAGTTACTAATTCACCCCTCCCCTCTCAGTAACTTGGCTAGTCTTGAATATTTCCAACAATTGGTATCAGAGCATTGTGGTTCTCAAGATAAAGTTTGACAGCTTGAGCAAAGATCTAAGACAATGGAGATATCTAGACTTAACAAAGTAATTGAAAATGAAAAGCTAGATCTGGAAATGGCCATAGCTCAACTCAAGGAAGCAAAAGAGCATCTTTCCCAATCCCTAAAAATAAGGAAGGAACTTGCAAATTAGATGAATGACCACCAGTATGTTGAAGAAAAGATTGAATATTTTTTCCCTTCAAGTAGCTCATATGAAGCAAACAATGCAATCAAAGAACTCCTAGAAAAGAATGGATCTCTATAAGAAGAAGTAAGAAAATTAAAAAGAGAACAGGAAATTCAGTCAACAAGATTTTGTGAAATCTTGGAACAAAGAAATAAGATGAAAGATGAAATAGATGGAAAGAACAATAAAATCCAGAATCAAACTCTTCAACTAGAAAACCTTATTGATCAAGTCTCCAATGCAAATGAAGAAATCTTGACTCTGAGATCAGAAAATGAAAGGATAACAGAGGTGCTGAGATCTAAAAAGAAAATCAATTTAAGATTGGTGAATGACCTAAACACTGAAAGGCAAATCAATGAGAGAATTATGAAATCTCAAGAAGATATGAATCAACTGCATAAGCAAAAAAGAAAAGCAGGACTTGGATACAAAGAGGAAGGTGAATCCTCCAATCAAGGTACTCAAAAGAATCAGAAACCCACTTGTAATCATTGTGGAAAATTAGGTCATACTTCAAACAAATGTTGGAGCAATGGAAAAGCAAAATTCAATGAAAAATGCTACAATTGCAATCAGCATGGTCATAAAGCAAATGAATGCAAGGAGAAACCAAGATTTGAAGGCAAATGTCACAAATGTAACAAACAAGGTCACAAGGCATCTGAATGAAGATCTAAAACATCCAATCCAGCAGAACAAATTGTGAAAGCAATATTTGGTTAGGATTACAGCACTTGGTGTAGGTGTCATTACTATGGAGAATATGGACACATTGGCATAAATTATGTAAGACATCACTTTAGAAAAAGGGATACTACCATAAGATGTTATACATGCACTGAACTTGGTCATATAGCTAAAAATTGCATGAATACAGGCAAAGTTGAAGATGAAAAGAAAGCTAAAGAAAATAGCATCAGGAAGCAGATGAGACAACAATGGATTCCTAAAACTAATGAGCAAACCAATCCAAGTAATGAGGTCACTCATGAAGTGGGTGGCTCTATCAATTCCAACTAAGTCTCCAAGAAAGCACTGGAACTATATCTTCATAGACATATTCTGAAACAGTTCCAGAATTGAAAGGAAGAAAGATCCAAATCAGTATGCAAGATACAATAGGATCACTAAGAAGGTCGATATTAGTTACCACTAAGCAAGGTCAGGAGTAACCAAATTTCATGTGGTTACCGAGTATAGTCGGAGTAGTAAAAATTCTTATATTCATCGAGTTGCCAAGTCTTCACCGAGCAATCAATGCAAAGTGGATGACAGCCTGTCCTATACAATGCCAAACATACCTACTTTTGTACTAAGCATTAATGGAAAAGTTTTAACAAAAACCATGAAATCAAGTTCATTCTTCACCGTGAATTTTAGCATATTGAGAGCAGAGAGGTTTTCTAAGTGTGATCAAGCGATTCGAAGCAAAATTTGTAGCAGAAATTTTTTCAAAGAATTTTCTTTGTCTACCAAGCTTCAGCTTCCTTCTTCCACCGAGTTAAAGTCTCCAGCATCTACTTCAGTACCTTCTACAATTTTGATTTCCTCAGTAGCAATTACTTTAGTTTTGGACACTTCTGTAAGTACTTTAGTTTTTGATTCTACAATTGTAAATACTTCAGTTTTGGGTTTATCAAGTCTTCCAGTGAGCATTCCATCAGTTGGAAGTTTATCATTTTTCACTACAAGTCCTACTTTGTCTACAATAACTTCTACTTCAAAGGCATTAAGCACAATTAGATTTTGCAAATCTTTCTACAGATCAAATGCAATTGGTTGGTGAACTCCTCCAGAAGAAAGAAAAGAAAAGAAACTAAAAGAGGAAAGAGATAAAGAATATAAGATCATTGAGGATGCCAAGAATATTTTGACAGAAGCAATAGGTGTTGAAGTTGATTCCTCTCAACACATTTTGTTTCAGTTGGTAGAGGCAGTCACTAAGTTCAATGAGGACTCTTCTGGTCAAGAAAAGTTTCTTGAAAAGGCTGAGAAGAAGTTTGACAATAAAGTGCTTGAGCATATTGCTCAGCAAATAGCTATAAATCAAGCTGAGTTATCTTTAGTTTTGACTAACATTGAATCCTCCTATTCCAAGGTAACATCATTTTTTGTCAAGGTATGTAATGTTGCTGAGTTCTCTAAGGAAATTAAGGACAAATTGAATAAAATTGATGAGGAGCTGAAGATCAGTGCACAGAAGTTGCAACTTGAACCTAGTTCAAGCTCTTCACATCATATGAAAGTCAGATTCCTATCTGATAAGCAGTCAAAGTTATTGAGAGAGGATGCAAGGATCAGGTCCAAATTAATAGATATTCAGAACATGATCCTTCCCATCATGGATACAATGCAGAAGCATATTGCACACTCAAAAACATTGATCCATGACAATCAGTTTTCAATTGCAGATCACATGATTGAACTCTTTGCAGAAGTCCAAGTTGCACTCCATACATGCAAGATTCTACAAGAGAATTGGGATAGAACTCTAGCACTGATTGGCAAGGTACATTCTGATTTTCTCTCACATTTTGGCATCTTTGTGTAAAATATTTGTATATACACTTTTGGTATTATTGTCAAAAAGGGGGAGAGTATGTGATGCATGGGGGAGAAATGAGAAGAGATATGAGAATAGGAGATATAGGAGATATAAGATACTTGTATATATGTATATTATATGGGGGAGACATAAAATGTATATACAATAGATTTACAAAGACAAATTTTGAAAAATCAAAAAAATAGATTCAGCATGATTTTTGTATATTAGTTTTGGGCAATAAGTGTTTTTGTCACTAATGCCAAAGGGGGAGATTGTTGGCATTAAGTATGTTTGTCATTAGTGACAACACTTATTCAGATTTTGTGTGCTTACTGAGCTTCACAGTCTTTACCGAGAAATCCGAGCAGAAAAGTGCTTACCGAGCAATCTGAGAAGAACAGTGCTTACCGAGTAGACCGAGCTTTGTAGTGCTTACCGAGTTATCATTACCGAGTGATAAGATGAGTAGTGTTTACCGAGTGCCAGCATAGTAAACAAGGAATTCAGTTTCTACCGAGTGACATTGTATCTATTGAGTCTCCAATGTATACCGAGTTTGAAACTACGACTGAGTGGTTAGTATGGACTGAGCCTCCACCCCTACCAAGAGCATGATGATGCCGAGTATTGCAGTGGATGCCGAGTATCAAAAATTCACCGAGTTAGTTTGCAAGAACTTTGTAACTACATCAGGGATGACTCAATAATACTTGTGTTGACTTGTATTTTAGCAGTTGACTTTGTAATTATTTTGGATTGATATATAAGCAATGTTTTGTATCATATCAAAAGTGTAGTAATGTATGAAAAAGAGAAGAAAGGTAGAGATAGGTGAATTACAAAGGGATACAATAGTATAAGGAGCAGTAGAGACATATCTATCACAGAAGGTGATCAGTATATCAAAGAATCTCAATCAGCAAGTAATAGATCTACTATTTCATCCTAACAGGTGAATCAACTTAAAATCCTTTAATAGGGTAGACTTAATAGTCTTTTGTAAAATCTCTTAACTGAGTGCATACTTCATTGTATGTTTTGTAAATCCTCTAACAAGGTGGACCTAGTAGTCCTATTTGCTCCTAACAGGGAAGATCATCAGAAGTGATCATTGTAAGCCTTAACCGGCCAACTATATACTACAGTATTAAAGTTTTGTGGGTATCATCCCCACCCCAATTTTACTTTCTATTTGGAAGGTTTCTGGGTAACCAAATCTCTGTGTTCAAAGTGTTATGAATGTTTTATTCTTTCTGTTACTCATGCATGTAGTTAGCTTATTGATCTAAATGTTATTTGGAATATTTTTAAGATCTACAATTAGTAAAAAGTTTTGAAGTTACTGATTCACCCCTCCCCTCTCAGTAACTTGGCTAGTCTTGAATATTTCCAACACTAAACATCTGCAATTGAAGTTGTATTGTAATCAGATCAAACTACTATTACATTTTAACCATTGTAAATAGAGAAATTTCTTAACAGAGTGGACTTGAAAGTCTTATATGTTTCATTCATAGAATGAGCATTGTTATCTTGTCAACCCCATAGTGAATGTTGGTTGGACGATAACGGTTGGTCTAAAATGCTCTAACAATGTCACACCTAATAGTGTGTTTTTAACCTTTAATAGGGTTGGGTCTTCACCGACCTCACTTCAGAAGAGTGAACATTTTTGGGTTGTCGGGTGGGTTTTCCCTTCATAGGCTTTCCACGTTAAATATTTTGTGTTGTGTTCATTGTCGTGATTGTTTGTTATCATAGTTTACATATTACATGTTAGATTTGGTCGGTAATCATTAGTTGTTAATTGACTGGTAATCAGTAAAAGAACATACAGTAAAGTATTTTATGTTACTGAGCTGTAGAAGTTTAAGTAAATTATTTTGGATTATACATTTTGATTTGGAACTATGGATAACTAATTCAACCCCCTCTCAATTATTCTAACAGCCAGTGCACCTGAGGTCACCCATTCCAATGGATCAAGTGATCACACTACTTTGAATAAAGAAAAGAAGGTATGTATGGAACTGAATCCTATAATTTTAAATCTTATATTAGTTCCTAACATTTGTTGAGAAAAATTCCATATCAGCATAGATTAAGATGCATTAGGATAGATTTGAGCAAATGACTACACTACATATTCCATGTCGAGCATCAGTATTTTAGTCTATAGCAACCAAGTCACTAATGTATGTCAAGAACTTGTGATATCCGAGATGTGATGTACACTGAGCTATAACTGAATGGTTGTATCGACCGAGCTTATG
The DNA here is from genome assembly GCA_027943335.1 of Chamaecyparis obtusa. NCBI lineage: Eukaryota > Viridiplantae > Streptophyta > Pinopsida > Cupressales > Cupressaceae > Chamaecyparis > Chamaecyparis obtusa. Next base: position 757,784 of record BSBK01003377.1, on the reverse strand, counting down.
TTGACCAAGTTTAACATGAGATTGCTAAGATAGTCTTATCTCACCTAGAAAGTGTACGGATCATTAATGAAGCCCTAATCTGATCGTTTGAAGTCTATAAAGTGGGAAGTTACCATTTATTTCATTTCACCAGCAAATTGACAATATTTTCAGAGCAATTCAGAAGGTGAGTAACCAAGTGTAATTAGTGCTAAGTACAATTTGTAGAAATCTTTAGAGTGTGCCATCAGAAAAATATCTAAAGAACACTTGTGCAAGGTATTTTATCGAGTAAAATCTTTTCAATACTTTAACCCTTAAGTTGTGAGACATGACATCATTTGTTAGGAATAGTCCTAAGAGGTAACTGAGAGGGAGGGTGAATCAGTTATCTACAAGATTCAATTCTTTATCCAATTAAGTATAGAAGAAAATTAAGCATAAACACAATATGAGAAAAATTAACACAACACCACAATTTTGGTTATGATGAAACCCAAATAGGTAAAAACCTCGATGGGAATTAACACCCACTATAAACTGTACTAGAGTATAATGATCCATGTTAGAAGATCATACAACCCTGTTAGGAGTTGATCTTTACAATGTATTAAGTATAGTGACCTGGTCAAAGGTCAGACCCTATTAGGAGTCTTTTATAATTAACCCTATTAGGGGTGAGGACACACTGTTCAGGAGCACACTACTCAAATGGTGAAGGCTGCAACCTTTTGCATAATAGATATACACTATACCTGGATCTTGGTGAACTATGAGTTAGACCTATTGTCTTTATCAATTCCAATGAATAGCATACACTCTCTTCTTTGTCACATAGACCTTCTATGGATGGCTCAATACTTCACACCTTCTTCTCTGCTCTTGTCTTTCAACTATTTTCCATACTTAGCGATCACAACTGGCTAGCCATGAGTATCTTTCTCCAAATGATATAATCAAGTCATTGTGTTATAACTTCCTTGAGATCATAATAGAGAAACCATACAACTCTCCAATAACATCTCCAATGACTATCCTAAGCACGCAACACATATTAGGAGTGTGCAACTCCATATGAGTAGACACATTGCTTCACATAGTCGGCTCCACTAAATTAATTGATACTTTCTTCTCATGCTGAAATACATTATGCACTCTTAACCAAACATTCTTAACTCTTCTCCAAACACTAATCCAAACACGCATATCAAAATGATAGGTGCAACTACTACAACAATATAAACAATGTCAGCACCATCAGATAAACTTAGGAAACTATAATTGGCAACTAGAAACATCATAACTCAACCTGTACTGCATAACTAACTATACATCCATGAACATAGCTTTACTAACATGTCTACAACATAAATATAAATGCGCAAGGCTCCATCACAACCGTACTATAAATCACATATATAACTCTTCCTGGGACACTATTGGGAACACTAGTGATATAATCAATTGTATAACTATCTTCACCCATAATCAACCTCTACATCTATGATATCATGTTGATAACATATCTAAGAACCATATGCTCAATGCTCTCTCCATAAGGCTTCCACACACGTTGCTTACCATATGTTGTCATCAATGAAAAACATATAGTCAACACTGGCTTGCTGGAAAATATCCAACATCATCATCAGTCATGATGAAGAAGCAAGGAAAGGAGGTCTTTAGTGTTCAATTAGTTAGGAATGAGGCATGAAAGACACAGAGGTTTCAGGTAGTTCTAGAAAGTGCAATTATGGGAGATCTGATTGGAGCCATGTCGTTAATTATGAATAATGTTCTAATGATAAATGATATTCGGTCGTGTTACATGTGCAAGATTGGAGAAATCAATTATTATAAACTTAGAGAGGCATATGAGAGACTATGCAACAATAGGGTGTTGAAGCTAGAACACCAGAAGGTTTTCGAGAAAGGGTTGGTTCATGCCCTTGACATTCCACAAAATTTTTAAGTAGAATGGATCAAGATTGTACTAAGCAAGGTACATGACATGCAAATATGGCTAGAGGATGGACCAGTCCAAATCACCAAATACATGATTCACCAGCTAACTAGATACCCTAAACTCCCTGGGAAGAAAACTATGAGATGTCAAAGCAAGGAGGAAATTTAGGCAAACACACAGGCATTATGGAACAAGCAAGGTATGACTATCTCTACTATCACCGACCCAGAAATTGAGTTTTTAGTAAGTGTTCCATGCATGGCAGTGGACCAAGCTTGGAAAATAATTAGGAAGGATCACACATATGACCTTTCCAATCTCCAACTGACACAACTTGCTGGGAATCTTACATCAATCCGGAAACAAAAGAATTCAATGTGTAAGTTTGATTCCCTACTTGTTTGTTTATTATTCTACATTCAGAAAAGTTTTCCTACTATTGGAGGAGTAGTATGGGATAAGATTAGGCCAATGACAGTCCATATCAATGAGTTTGTTAGTCAAATGGGTGATAAATTTGAAAGCATTATGGAGAATTACTTTGTATAATTTAAGAATAAAATGAGGAAGATAAGTAGGATTCTTGTATCCCTAGTAGAGAAATACAATCAGGACATATGCTTCCTAGTTGACACTGACCTTACATATGCTCAAGCTGTAATACTAAGGGTATCATGGCTAATGCCATTACCTTATGAGGTAAACATTGATGAAACTACAACAATAATAATAGCCTTCTTAGCCAAGGAAGTTGATAAGAAGGCTACATATATTTTGAACCTATGAGGAAGTGAATGCTAAGATAACCATGGGACTAAAGTATACTACCATGGAGAGAAAGAGGAAAAAGATAGTGAAAAACATTGAAGATATGATAGGATAAAGATAGGTAGATGAACCTCTAGAACTGACTTGGGATTAGGAGAAGATAAATCAAGTGAGTCTAGTGAAAATAAAGAGGAGGAGAAAGTAGTAGAAAAGAAAGGCAAGAAGACATCATTTGTCAAGCCTGTAAGAAACAAAATGCAAAAACCAAAGTCTATCTCCTCACCTGTTCTTAGACCCAGAACTAGGGCATCCTCTACATCTATAGTTTTCAAGCCTCAAAAGAAAACCCCTGCATTAGGGAAGAGAAAAATTGTTCAGCCTAAGGCAGTGTTGAGCCAGTTTAAGAAGAAACCAAGGAGGAAACTCATTTTGGAGAAGGATGATGAGGAAACCAACAATGATGAGGAAATAAAGAAGAAGGTTGCATTACGAAAGAGAACACTAAGTTTGGATGAAATATTCCTCAACATTAAAATCACTATCGGACTAGCAAGGTTCAAACAAATCAAATTTGAAAGGATGATTATTGAGGACAAAGAAAAATTTGAAGAAGAAATGATTGAGATGCTTTGCATATTCAAAATGGTACCACTTTAATTAGGGAAACTGATTCCTGATGAATTATATCAAAGACTAGCACATAAATGGGAATATTCCCTTATAACATAAAAGCAAATCAGTGAAAGCACACTTTCTCAAGTCACACCAGACTTGTCCCCTGCTTACATTCAGTAATACATGGAGCAGTACAAAAATATATTTGTTCCTAAGCTCTGGGCATACTCTATCCTTCAACACAAGGTTGAAGATGTTTTTCAACAAAGTTTAAAGGTATGAAAGATCATTTTTGGTCTTATAATTGATAAGAGCACATAATAAGATGCTAGCACATCTAAGGGAGTTGAGCTAGATAATAAAGAGGATGTTATTGAACCTCATATTCAGGAGGAAGCAGCTTAAAAGACTGAGGAACATACGAAGATAGCTGAAATAACTATTTTTGATATCATTGAGGACACCCCAGTGAAAACTCATGTATTGATGAAGGAGGAAATCCAAGTTGAGGCAACAAAAGATACATCTTTTCCGAGTTGTAATCCTGTGTTATTACAAGTGATAGATTATCCACATATTGTGGATATATCAACTATTAAAGTTACCTCTGCCAGTCCACACAAAGCTATAGTTGATATCCTAGCCATTCATAGTACTACTACTGAGGAACAAGACAAGTTGGTAATTTCACCTATGCCTACATCTGTCGAGGAGTCAAATAAAGGACATGCAGAATAGTCTCCATTAGTTGTAGTAAATACTCATGTGGAGGAAAAGGAACTAGAAAATAAAGAGATAGAAAAAGCAATAAACACTTAAGAGCCTAAGGAGTAAGAGGAAATAAAAGCTCTTATACAAATACCGAGTGGTACAACACCTAGAAAGAAGTCGCAGAAAAAGAAGGAGAAATGTCCCACTCCACAGGTGACACTTGATGAAGTTATTGTGATTTTGAAATATGACACAGATAACTTCACATATGATCAGATGCAAATTTTGCATGATTTTCTAAAGAAGAAGAGAAAATAGGAATAAATGAGAAGGGAACATCAAAAAAAGTAAGTACTTCATGAAATAAAAGGTATATTCATTGATGCGTTTGAAATGACTGATGTGAATGACTCTGACCCTATTCTAGAACAACTTTTTCATACTATCAAGAAAGTGACTGATGATAATAGTGAGGCCAATGACAAGTTTTTACAGTGGTCAGAAATAAAATTTGAGACCAAGATACTTAATAAGGTCTCTACAGATATAGCAGTGAAGTAGGTAGAACTTTCTACCTTAATATCAAACTCAGAAGAAGTTGTACTAAATGCACAATCTTTGTACAAGAAATTGTGTGATGTATAAGTGTTTACTAAGGACAACCAGAAACTAATAGATAAGCTACAGCTAGATATCTAGTCTACTAGTCACTCTGTCATGCCCCGCAAGGGAACCGGGGAAGAAAACAAAGATTCTCTTTGTAAAAGAAAACCTAAGTAATGATTTATGAAAATTTTTGAATTTTTAAAAGAATTAAATAAACAAAACATAGATTAACTTAGATTCCTCCAAGGTTCCCTTTTCATTTAATGTACAAATCATTAATTCCATATAGTGTACTAACAACTTGATTTACTTCTTAAGAAAACTACATCCCAACATTTGTAGATTCTTTATAAAGAAATATAAAGTACTTTCAATTCAATTTTCCATTTAAATCCATCTATATTCCTAAGTGTCCTTTATGAACAATATAACATTCAAAGAATTAATATCATATAATAGAGTCATCTAAACACTTGATACATTGCAAATATTACATTTTTTTTCAATAGCTTTTCACTTAATCAATAATGAGAAACATACTACTTTACTTTACAAAATCCTTTTCTTTTCCAACATACATCATATACATGAAGTTCGTGCTTTCCCTTTTCCTTATTTTTTTCCTAAGTCTACCCATTCCAAATACATCATTTTGAAATACATTAATGATTACATTACATTCATCTCCTCTTGGGAGGTAACAATAAATTTACATCCTGAAAGATAAATACAAGTCTTTATTCTTCAAAACTGGAACACTATGTAAGCATGAATCCATAAGCACTGCATCAGCAAAAGATACATTGATAAAAAGATTTACCACCCAACCACATTGATACCAAAAGGCTCACTCCCCCGTGCTAGGAGATAAACACCAAGGTCCACAAGGAAGGGATAGCTAGGCCATACCTAGGGTTGGGTAACCTTTCCCAAATAGCAAATAGAAAGAAGATCAAAGTATAAATCTTTTCCCAAAGGTTCTAAGGCTTGGTAGAAACTCTAAGCAACAACCTAAGTGAGTGTCATCACATAGCCTTCACCCCTTGGGTTGTCCTAGTACTAGCCACTCTAGGCCCCGGGCCCCAAGTAGGCACATGCCGAACCGAATGTCTTTCATACAGACAAGCGCCATTCGATCATACCTACACATAGGCACCTTCTCCCACTCCCATCCATAGCCTTTACTAGCACTAATGGCATGGGCAAGGCACATATTAATCTTTTTAGTGTTTGAACCCATTCCCATAAGTTTTAATTAAATTATGACTTGTTAACACAACTCTCAGTCAGTTATCTTGGTACTAGCCACTTAGGGCCCTGGCCCCACACTGAGAGCCACTCAGTTAGTGTTGTTAGGTTTTCTACCCTTAACCCACACATCACAAATATATCACACATGTAGTAAAAAAACATCATAAACACATTTGAGAACTGCATCAAAGAATAGAAAATAATAGGATAGTTTAGGGATGTTTAGGAAAATTAGGAACGTTTAGGGAGGCCTAGAGTGGTCTTGATCCTCCTAAACAATCCTAAACCCTAATCATGTTTCCTACACACATTATAACCCTATTTAAGCCTCTAAATACACCATGTAACCTCCATCAAAAAAGCAATGAACATATATAGTCTATACAAAAATTCCATATAGTTTATACAAAAATTCCATATAGTTTATACAAAATTCCATATGCCTAAAATTTAACTAAGTCTGATTATTTTTTTTTGGAAAACTCAAAAATTAGAAGTTGCATCTTAACTCCTATGAAGCTGAAAACTATCTCAATTATTGTTTCCTCTCAAATTAACTTCTATACAACACCCTCACACACAGGAGATCTCTCCTGGATAAAGATTGGAGAAGGTGGTTGCATGGGTAATCCAACCGATGCAACCATCCCAACTATCCATCCGTTATCCGATAACAATATGGTTTTGAAAACCATTCCTATGAAGGGATAAATAAATTTTAAATAAAACTTTAATTTACGTCTCAAAATAGGTAATAAAGACTTTAGGAATATTTTACTAACCTACTTACTATGGTAATTTACCAAATACATTTCCCAAATAAAATATAACATAACCTTACCATAGTCTCACAATAATTTTCCTTCACAAAATTAATTTAGTATATAATAATATATATTCATATATGTATTCATAGGCATATGTGTGCACCCATATGCTTATGGTACATATACCATAAGTAAGACACATTATTATTAATATTAGATATTATGAATATCATTATTGTAAAACATATTATTTATTCATACAATAATCCATATTCTAAAATATATTAGGTAACTACTAATATAAGTTAGATTATTATTTAAAACTTTTATTATTAATATTGCCACAGACACTTTGTTATTATGAGTATTATAAATAATACCATAAAATTATTTATTATTATTGATATTAAAACCACATGATTTATTCACATACTAACTTGCTCCTAACAAGATACACTAGTACATAAGTAGCTACTAATAAAGATAAATTACTAAATCATACCCTCAAATGAACAATAATTCACATCAATAATCTACTAACAAAATTGAACATACCATGAAAACAATTAGAGATACCATACCCAAAACCTCATTCTCAATAAATGCAAAAGACAAGAAACCAGCTATAAGATCCACAAAACCAATAACTTAGAGGACACATAAATACATCATCCACACAAGGGACTGACTCAGGAACTCCCCACCTAAGGATAAAAGGATCAGAGGTAGAGTTCCCTCTTATGGAACCTGGTGATATCTCCATAACAACAACAACAATTGAGGATTTTGAGGGATCGCTCAGACCTATGAAGCCAGGTGGAGATGATACTCGGTACCTACAATCTTGCATCACCAAGAAGAGATACATATATACATATGTATATACATAAAAATCAGATATATGCAAATAGATGACCGGGATCGATACATCATGTGGACCTCAACTAAGTGAATAACTATGACTTCATCCTAAGTCATGAAAATACATCAAACACATATGCATGAAACATAAAACATCATGATAATAGTTAGATTCAAATCCTTGGGTTAGCTCCATAAAACATATAAAGATAGATGGTTTTCTCATTTCATAAACCTATAAATTATAACCATAAATGAGAATACCAATCATCTGATAAACATATCATCACTCACAAAACATAAATGTAAATGTATAGCTCTAACCATCATAATAGAATGTCCAAATCAGAAAGTCCAAGTATCACCATAGGAGAGGGTATTACACACTCATTGAGCTTGGATGCAAGTTCCAACTCTATACATTACACCAGGCTTCTACATACTAAAGGGAGGTTAGCCGAGTTGATGGCTAATGATGGTAAGATAATGGCTTGCTTACTCTCCATACAAATAATATTAACACCTCATCTAGAGGCCATATAAAGAGAGTTGGCTATGACAAAGGAATTAGTTCAGAAACATCCCCATCTTTCTATTGTCGAGAGCCTAGTTGACCTAGCTGCCGAGCTAGAGGTAAAGTCTGAGGTTTTGAAGATTGCAACATCAAGTTGGGACAATGCATTACATATGGTCATGCAACTTCACAAAAAAAATTTGGACAAGTATTTCAAGCTCCCTACACCCGAAGAACTTCAAGTGACAAAAAAAAGGCAAAATAGTAGTGACATGACATGTTAAGTCACAAAGAGGGAATAGAATCAGAGAGTAGAATCAAACTGAAGAAAGCATAAATGAATGGTATGACATACTACATTTTGTAAATGTGTATATGTATTCAAGTGTATGTCAAATAAGGAAGCCTTATATGTACAAATGTAAATATTATTGTTTTGTAAGACCGAGTTATTTTTCAGGGGGACTATTATGTATATACTTATGTTAGTACTAACTACTCTAGTTGTAAATGTAATGAAAATGTCATGGTGAATTCTTTTTGCCACTAATGTCAAAGGGGGAGATTGTTAATCCCTAAAGTTTCATTTTCTATTAGTGTCTAACACTTAGTCATTTTCTAGGCAATGTTGGTCAGTCATCACTGTGACCGAGTCATCATATATAGGCTGAGTCATGTATAATGTATATTTGATGAGTAGTAGTCATTGCTAAGTAAAACAATGGCACTGAGTACTTTTGTATTAACCGAGTCAGCTTTCGACGAGTTATGTAAAGAAGAAAATATCGAGCACCAAAATATAAACAGCAGTGAATGTTGAGTACCAGAGATATCTAATGCCGAGCATGATAGAATTGACATATGTGTTTGTTATGGTACAAACACTTAGGTAAACCATTTTGGCTAACATTTATATTTCATTTGTTATTTTTTGAGGAAATCATGAAGGTGATTATGCTATTTTATTGTAATCATTAATCCCTATGTAACACATGGAACCAATCAGAATTATAGAAAGGTCAAGCGGAAAAAAGAGATAATCTAGATCATAGATATTAAATCTTGGAGAAAGTTAAGTGTCTATATAAGATGTGATCTAAACCCTAAAATGATGTAAGAGTGTGATAGAGAGAATATCTTCAATACAAAGAAGTATTTTCATAGAGTTTAGCGACCGAGTAGAACAGAGCAAAGCAGTGAAGGGTAGAACAGAGACCTATTTGATAGATGAGATCAAATCTATACTGGAAGGAGAATATCTATAATTAGCATCACAATGCAAACCAAAGGATTAGGTACTGAGACATTTTAACAGGTGTATCAAGGTAAATCTTTTAATAGAGTGGTTTTGACAGACCTTTGTAAATCTCTTAACCAAGTGCTTACTTAGTTGTAAGTCTTAAATCCTTTTGCAAGGTAGGTTGTATAAGTCTCAAAGATCTTAACAAGGTAGACCCCTCATAGGGTAGATCATATTTTGTGATCAAATTTGTATCCCTAACAGGAAAAATTTATACTATAGTAGTGAAGAGTTGTGGGTGTCATCCCCACCCCAGTTTTACCTTTCAAGGGTTTCTAGGTAACCAAAATCATTGTGTTATGCTTATTTTCATGGGTGATGTTTAGCTTATTAGATCTGTTATACTGTTGATTTTTATGTTTATGCTATGCAAGTTTTATTTATGTAAAAATGGATAAATTAGTGATATCTGATTCGCCCCCCCTCTCATTATCACATTTTCCCAATAGATTTCCAACAAAAGATTCATCAATTATCTATTTAAGGTGACATCAAAACCCTAATATCTAGAGTATCAAATGTGAAGGTGGAAGAGGCTTTGTTTTGGATGTAAGTAGCATATACCAGGAAGAGTGACTGAGAATAGCAGTGAAGGATAGAACAGAGTTATATCATATTTGAGATTAGATCAAATTTGGAAAGATGAGATATTTTATCTGAATTTGAAGTGCAAGCCTAAGGATTAGGTATTGATACATTCTAGCAAGTGAATCGGGGTAAATCTCTTAACACAATGGTCCTAACAGACCTTTGTAAATATCCTAACAAAGTTCTTACTTCATTGTAAGTTTAAATCCTTTAATCAAGGTAGACTGGATAAGTTTGTAAGCTCTTAGTAGGGAAGACCCCTCATAGGGTAGATCACCATAAGTGATCAAATATTTGTAGCTTTACCAGGCACACTCTATTGTTGTAGTAGTGAATATTTGTGGGTGTCATCCCCACCCCAGTTTTACTTTCAAAGGTTTCTCCGTTACCAAATCTTTTGTGCTATGTTTTTATCATTTACTATCATGTTCATGGATGTGATTAGTAGTTAGATATATTATAGCATTGAAGTTAATGTTTATGTGATTCATGATATAATCAATTTATTTAAGAAGGGTGAAAAATTTATAGATTCTGATTCACCCCTCCCCCCTCTTAGTATTTTGCTTTCCCAATAGAATTCCAACAATTGGTATCAAATATTTGTTCTCTTAGAAAAAGTCTAACCACTTGAGAGTTAAGATCTTGGAGATGGAAGCATATAAGTTGGGAAAGATCATATAGAATTAGAAGGTTGATATCTAGCTTTCACTGCACCATCTTGAGATAGCAAAGAGAGGAATTGAATAAATCATTAAAGAGAAGGAAAGAATTGGCAATCCAACAGAATGACACTCAATATCAAGGATAAGACATTGAAGGTCTATTTGATAATGGAAATTCTATGAAAGTGATGTAGAAATAGTAGATCTATTGGAGAGAAACAACACACTGAATGAAGAAGTCAGAAGTTTAAATAAAGAATAAGAAATTCAATTAGTAAGACTATGTGAAGTAATTGAATAGAAAAAATAAAGCTAAGGAAGATAAGAGACAAATGGCTACTAGACTTGATGAAAGGGTATTTAATGTGCATAAGCTCACAAATAATTAGTTGGATATGGTAAATCAACTATTAATTGCAAATCAAGAATTAAATAGGAAAGACATGGAAATTGCAAATTTGAGATCAGAGAACAATCAACTAAAAAATGATTTAATATCTGAAAGGGAACTCATTGACAGCATGAACAAACCTAATGAAGTTGTAAGATATTTTGAGGAACTGATGAGATCACCAAGAAGATCAAATGACACCTCTAGACTAGGCCATATCGAGCACCAATCATCTACTGAAGAAGGAGAATCATCAAAGAGTGGAGAATAGAGGAATGTAAAACCAAAGAACAAAATACCTACATGTTATTATTGTGGGAAACTAGGACACACAACAAACATTTTCAAAAGCAAGAATGGTAAGTTCAATCCTAAGCCTAAATTCAATGGATATTTTTTTAACTGTAACAAGAATGGACATCATGCAAATTCCTAACATTATATGTGTTAAAGTCCATATTTTTATAAGTCGAGATGTATTAGGACATTCTTTAGGCAAGAACCAAGAAAAGAGTTGATATGAACAATTGGTGTCGAGCATCAGTATTTGTAGTGACTAAGTATTACGATATACACTAAGCTCCCATAATGACTGAGTTGATATATTGATTGAGCTAAGTATGGAAGTGTTAGTAATAACTGAGTCATGCTTTTTACTGAGTGATAGAATAAGGGATTGTGCTAACTGAGCTATTATGCAAGGACTGAGATAGGTGTATTACCCTCACTAGAGTACAGAGCATTTATTGAAGACCTAATTTCACCATTTGAATCTATATAAAGAATTTTATCATTTATTTTCATTTCACCAAATGATTAGAGAATTTGTAGAGTGATTCAAAGGCGATTAAAATATCAATTTGTGTGAAGTCTGTGAAGATTCAACTATGTGCCATTGGCGAGTATTGTGAAGTGTTGAAAGGGCCTATTGCTACCGAGCTACTCAAAATCTTTATTTCAACCCCTAACTTGAATAAATGGCATCAAGTTCATATGTTGATGTTAGTAAGCAAGGCAAGGAGGTAAAGAATTTTCAATTGGTTAGGAGTGATGCTTTTCTACCTCCAAACTTTTGAGTAGTACCAGAAAGTGTGGTGAAGGGAGATCTAATGGGAGCCCTGTCATCGACCCCACCAAAATTTCTAATGATCCATGATGTAAGTGTTAGGAGTAGTCCCAAGGGATAATTGAGAGGGGGGGGTGTTGAATCAGTTATCTACAAGTTTCAATTCTTTATCCAATTAAGTATACTTAAACATAAAGAATAAAAACAATGAAAGAACACTTGAACACAACACAATATTTTGGTTACAAGGAAACCCAAATAGGTAAAAACCTCGGTGGGAATTGACACCCACTAATATTCTGCACTAGTGTATTGTGATCCTTATTAGAAGATCCTTAACCCTGTTAAGAGTTGCTTTACAATATATTTAGTATAGTAGACCTAGTCAAGGTTCGGACCCTGTTAGGAGTCTTTTACAATAGTCCCTATTAGGGGAGAGGACGCACTATCTAAGAGCTCACTACTCAAAGGGGCGAAGGCTACAACCTTCTGAATGACAGATATATACTATATCTGGATCTTGGTGAACTGCGCTTAGACATGTTGTCTGGATCAGTTCCAATGTATAGAAAAAACACTTTACTTGGTCACACAGACCTTCTTCTAATGGCTCAACACTTCACACACTCTTCTCTGCTCTTCTTAATCAACTATGAACCACACTCAAGCAATCAAAAATGACTTCCTATAAATATATTTCCTCTAAATGATATAATCAAGTTGGCCTATTAGAACCACCTTGAAATCATATTATAGAAGCCATAACAAACTCCAATAATAAATCAATCAGCTCTACTAAGCACGCAACACATTCTAGGACCTATCCAATACGATAATTGTAGACGCACACTGCACACTGACGGCTCTACCAAAACAACTAGATCTTTCTCCTCAAGCTAAATTACTTCATGTGATATTAACCAAACATCACTAACTCTTCTCTAAGCTTAAATCCAAGGGTGCATACCCAAATGATAGGCGCAACTCCAGAACCAATAAAATCTCTGTCGACTCTTCTGAATAAACACAACAAACTATTACTGGTGAATAGCGACTACATAACCTCACTTCTAGATATCATTAGACTCTACGTCCATGAATGTAACATCACTAACATGTCTTCAACATATATCCAAGCACACAAGGCTCCATGACATCTGTACGGACAACCATACATGGAACACTACCTGTTACTCTGTCAGGAACACTGCTGACACAAGCTGCTATATAACTGTCTGTACTAATAGTTAACCTTTGCGCCCATGATATCATGTTGATATCATGTCCATGCTACATATACTAAAAGCTTACTACATAAGACTTCCATGCATGCTACTTTCCATATATTATCATCAATGACAAACATACAGTCAGTACTAGCTTGCTGGAAAATCTCCAACAATCTCCCCATTTGCCATTGATGGAAACATATGGAATGAAAAACTTGACCAATCCAAATGAAAATTTCTTTTATAACATTCTCCATTTCCTCTTCAAAACTCCCCCAAAGATGAGTCCTCCATTTGCTGCAATATTTATCAACATTCTCCATTTCCTCAATTGAACTGTTGCCATAACTGAATACTACTCCCCTTTAGTATATTACTCCTCCTTTTTACTTCTATTTTTCATGACTATATATTACTCCCCCTTTGACATCAATGGAAAAGGGATGTTAGGAATAAATGAAAAGTATTTTGGCAGTCATTCTGTAGCATTTGTTGTTGCATTCATGACTTGGATTGTCATTGATGTCAACACAGTGATATTTTGGATATCAGCAGGAAAGTAGGTATAGTTTTGTTTTGCGCACATGTTGTATTGTAGATTGGATTTTGCATAGTTGATGGTAAGTTCTTTGGTGTGTTATTAACCTATGGTTAATAGTGCAAAAAGAAATTCATTCATTCATGAGAGTTATGAGCATTTTGGTGAAAGCAGTGTTTAGACAGTGTTTCTGTGAAGCGATTTTCAGAAATCAAAGGATATCTCTTAGCTGGGATGGAATCTGATTTTGCATAGTTAAAGGGATGTTGGAGACTCATTAATGATGATGTGGTTCATAGCACAAACTTTGAAAATATGTTTGGAGAAAGTTAAAGTATATGGAAGCCAACAGTTTTATGTGAATTTTATGTGTAGCATGTAGAAATTATTATTTTGTAATTGAGGACCGACTCATTTTGTAATTATTTGAGTTTGGTATATAAGAAGGAATGTTTTCCTTGTTACAATATGTATTGTAAAGGTTGAAATGCAAATATATGCATGAAGTGAAGAAAAGAGCTAATTCAGTGATGAAGGAAGACTTGTGAGTACAGAGATCTGGAATTGTGATCTTGTGTAGTAGAGAGTGCGGTTTTGGCACAGTGTGAAGGAGGTAATATATTTCATATTATTCTATTGAATAATTCTAAGATCTTTTGGATAGTGGGTTCAAAGATCCTGCCTTGAAGCTGTTTGGGCAGTGGGTCCTTCTGTCTTCCATAAACTCTTAACCGGGTTAGAATCTTTTAACAGGGATTCAAAATCTCCTAACAGGGATTTATATGTACTAAATGTATTTCATAAGACTCCTAATAGGGTCCATCCTCTAACAAGGAACTTTCATATTAGTGCATCATTTTGTGGGCATCATTCCCACTGGGGTTTACTCTTTTCAAGAGGTTCCCTAGTCAACATATCTTGTGTTATTGTGCAATTGTGTATGGTTATCTTTCTATGGTTGATTAGTGTAGAAACTAAGAAACACAGTTTCATAGAACACCAAGAACACCTGCATGCAAGAATATCTGTTGCTGAAAGGAAGCCAGAGAAGACAAAAAAGCAAGAGCTTGGAAACCTCAGCGGTGTGAGAGAAAATTGTATTCCAAGATAAAAAACAATAATTACAAGAGTTCAACCTATAAGGTGAACAAAAACCCTAAAAAGGAAAAAAGCTAGGTTGCGCAATATAATTAATATAAAATATTAATTATATGCACCTAAAAGAAAGCTTAAGTGAAAATAGAGTACATAGACAACTTAATAATTAAATCAACATGATTTAATTAATAAGTGAAGATAAATAGATACTCTAACACCCCCCTTAAGCAAAGCTCAGGAGGTAAGCTAACCTAGCACAGCTATGAAAGTAGGAAAAGGGTCCCAGCAACAAGGCCTGATCAGGTACCCAGTACAAGGAAATCTCTATAAACCAGAGTAAAGGAGAAAACCCAGTGGGAAAAACTCCTCTCCAAAAAGAGATGTAAAAGCAAGCAAAGACAAAAAGAATGACTTCAAGAGAGTCTCTCAAAGCCATAAGTACAATGTGTGCTGCCAACCCCGCCATGAGAGAGGCTCCAAAGCCCCCCTAGAATGAAAGAACCCCTGGATCAATGAACAAACCACTATAACTCCAATGCAGATGAGTGAAAGTTAGTGGACACTGTAGAGGGAACCTCGAAAGTTGAGGTGTCACTGGAAGGCTGAGTTGATGCTCAAAGGAGTAGACATGAGGATCCTGAAAGGGAATCCCCAATGTAAGTGGTATGACAGGTGTGCTGACACTGTCATCAAAGAGGAGATGAATTTCCTCTATAGAATCCTCAACAACTGCACCTAGTGGCTCGATGAATGGAGCTGAAGGATCAGGCAGTACTAAAGAAGAACCCTGCTGAACAGAAAAGAGCTCAATAGGAGGTGGCATGGTAGTCACAACAGTAGTCTCAGGAACCACACAGAGGTTCAAGCAACCTGACTGTACCACATGATGCTCTCTCAAAGGAGGAGAGTCGTGCTCTGGAAAAGGTGGACCAAAGTGTGAAAAGGAGTAGAGATGGGTGGAATGATCAACTGCCCCTATAGCAACAATACCTCCTGTCATACTATCCTGGATGAAAACTGAATCTGGAGTGAACTCAACTATCTTCCCTGACCCACTATGAGTAATCTGATAAACTAAGAGAAGGTTTGCAGATAGAGATGGAACATACAACACATCATTGAATGTGCCATCTTGAATGCATACAGTGCCTTTCCCACAGACTATCATAACAGTGTTATTCCCAATGATAATATGGGGAATAGGAGAATCTTCAAGAGAAGAGAAGATCTCTTGAGAAGATGCCATATGGTGAGAAGCACCTGAATCTAGTATCGAAGGGACCTGTGAAGGGGATGCAATAGAAGCCCATAATGCATGACCCTTTCCAAGATCTTGTACAGTTGTAGAATAGATAGAGGAAGACTGATAAGCAGACCCCTGTGAGCCAGAAGAGGATGGAGAGGAAAGATTTCTCTTCTGAAGAAGAGCTTGCAAATCTGCTATATGTTTCTCGTAACCATCAAACTTCTTCTAATAGAAAAGTGACTCATCATGTGTTCCCTTCTAACAATAGAAACATGTAGGTCTCTCAGTCTTCTATTTCTCCTTCTTAGAAGAAGATGGTGGGCCAGTAGAGTGCTAAGAAGAGGAATCTGATATATGCTTTAGCTTCTGTGTACTCTGAGGTGACTTGGAAAGAAATTCCTGTGACTGTGAACCTGTAAGAGAATCCATCCGAGTGAGCTTTGATTGCTCACAAGTCAACCGATCACAAAAAGTCTCGAAAGAGGGCATAACATGTCGTGCACCTAGTGCATCCATAGTGGAGTAGAAGGTAGAAGAAAATATCTAAAACTATCCTCGAAGCTTAAAAAGAATCAGGTAAATACACTCATTGTCTATTTTGTTCTTCCCACATCCCTGTAAAACTAAACGGAGAGATTTGAACTTCATCAAGAAGTCTTCAATGGTGGGAAAAGAATCAGGTACCAAAGAAGTCAACTCTGCATTAATCTGTAGTGCCCTGAACTCATTCACAGTGCCAAAAAGATTTTGAAACTTATCCCAAATGGCTTAAGGAGTAAGGCATCCATCAAGGTGAAAAAGTAGACTATCTGAAACATGTAGTGACATCAAACCCATGGCTTCATCCATCTTGTTCCTGTGCTGCAGGACCTGAAATGGTCGAGTCAACTGAGGCTGAACTGGGTCCAAACAAGACCATAACCCTTGTGATCGAAGAAGTCATGTCATATGAGCCTTCCACACATGGTAATTGTGTGGACTGAGGAGCTCAAGAGATGCTGTGTCTGCCATAGTGCCAAGTGCTTTGACTATTTTTTTTATTAAGTTTTCTTTCAGAACTAGACAGAAGATGAAGAAGGGGTTTTATTTTATGTGATATAATGTTTTGTTTTTCTGAGATAAATGATAGAAAAGCAAGAAAGAACACCCCCCATAATTGATAAAACCCAATTCCAGCACAATTTTGAAAGCTCGAAAGATAGAAAGAGCAAGAAATGCTTCAGAATGAAAATTTGTGTACCTTGACTTTGAAGCTCAAAAATAGCATCAAAATGGAAGAATCAAAAAATGAAACCTATACCAAGGTGACAGGCTCAGAAAGATCTTTCCGACGATATATCATATGTCAATTTTTGAATCCGTATGAGCCCTGTAGAACCAAAAATGCCCAACTACCCCTAAAATGCAAACTCTCTCGAAAAAACCAGTGACTGCAAAAAAGTTGACGGTCGTATAACCATAACGGGCCCATCGCTGACATTAGCATGATGTCATCATTGAAAAAATTTAGTGCCGCCAGAAAATTTTTTGAAAAACAGCCAGACAAAATTTTGGCATCGGAAGAACTTGCCGGCAAGTGATGTCAGCAAGTGACATCATCTGTTGTAGACGACTGGGTGTAGGTTTGGCGGCGGCCAGGCTGGGTGGCAGTCAGCAGGTGGTGGGGTGGTGCTATGGTCGAGCGCGG
This sequence comes from Chamaecyparis obtusa, assembly GCA_027943335.1. NCBI lineage: Eukaryota > Viridiplantae > Streptophyta > Pinopsida > Cupressales > Cupressaceae > Chamaecyparis > Chamaecyparis obtusa. The sequence goes on along the minus strand of BSBK01003377.1, from coordinate 739,938 downwards.
GTGGCCGACGGGCGGTGGTGGGCGGTCGGTTGGGCAGCGGTGGGCGGCCGCTGGCGGGGCGGCGCTGCGGCTGAGCGCCGGTGGCGCCGGGGTGGCGCGGTGGCAGCCCGTTGGCGAAGCGCCCTAAAACCCTCAAAAAAATAATTTTTTTGAAAATCATGGCCGTACAGCCCTAGGAGGGCAAATTTTTTCTATCAGATGCCCCGGAGGCCAAACAGGTTGAATTTTATATGGATTTTGGGTATTTCAAGCCTTCTGGACGCAACTGTGAGGTTAGTTTTTGCTTATAACATCCTGCAGAGAATACCAAAACTGAAAAAACTTGCTTCAAAAATACCACAACAGGCAATAGCAGGGAAGCTCTGATACCATGTAGAAATTGAGAAACATAGTTTCATAGAACGCCAAGAACACCTGCATGCAAGAATACCTGTTGCTGAAAGGAAGCCAGAGAAGACAAAAAAGCAAGAGCTTGGAAATCTCAGCGGTGTGAGAGAAAATTATATTCCAAGATAAAAAAAACAATAATTACAAGAGTTCAACCTATAAGGTGAACAAAAACCCTAAAAAGGAAAAAAGCTAGGTTGCGCAATATAATTAATATAAAATATTAATTATATGCACCTAAAAGAAAGCTTAAGTGAAAATAGAGTACATAGACAACTTAATAATTAAATCAACATGATTTAATTAATAAGTGAAGATAAATAGATACTCTAACAATTAGTACATTAATTATATTGTTTAAAGCAGTTGAATGGTTAAATTATCAGATAACTGATTCACCCCCCCCTCTCAGTTATCTTGGGGATCTTTACTTTCTAACAATTGGTATCAAAGTAGTAGGTCCTTGAAAGAAAATTTTAACAACTTAAGGAGATCCATGCCGAATTTCAGGAAAGAAAGCCCTAAGTTTGATGGAGTAAATTTTTACAACTGGAAAGAAAAGATGAAGACACATCTATTGTGTTTAGGACCAAGTTATTGGTTGATTACAAAGAATGAGAAGACTATCATTGAGGAAGACAATCTAGAGGCAGGAACTAAAGATGAACTAGATCTATTCATGTGTAACATACTTGCAAGAGAAGCACTTTTGTCAGCACTACCAGAGAATGAATATAATCAGGTAAGATGTTTGAAAACATCTCATGCAATGTGGAAAGCTTTACATTCTACTTTTTAAGGTGATGAACATGCAAAGAAGGCTAGATTACATAATTGGATTTGTGCATTTGAAGATATCAAAATGATGGAAGATGAATCTATTAGAAACTATATTGGTAGGATGTCTGAGATTGTAACAGGAATAAAGTCTTGTGGAGGTGATAAGACAGATAATGAAGTGATATGGAAAATGATGAGAACTTTGACACCAGTATTCAAGCAGACAACATAGATGATTGAACAAGTGATACCTTGTACATCAAACTTTTCAAGAGAGACTCTTCTTGGAAGATTAGAAATAGCAGAGATGAATTTGAGATTATCAGGAGAGCTACCTAGAATGGAGACAGCATTCAGTGCTCTTAACATTAGACCTACAAGAAGTACTAGTGTGAATGGAGATTATGCCAGCAATAGCAGATCCAAATCTGAGGAAGATAAGAAGATTGAAGAAGGTATTGCATTACTTGTAAAAAGAGAACCAGATGGTAAGAAAATCTTTAAATGTTGGACTTGTCAAGAATATGGTCATTTTGCATCTAAATTTCCTAAAAGAGTTAAGAAGTATAGAAGCAACTTTAAACCTAGGAGATCTAAAGAATGTTATTATGCAAATGATGAAGATCTTGAAGAAGGAATTGAAAGACATTTAAGTGGCAGTGATAATGATAACTTTGAGGAAATAGGATTTGTAGCAATTAAAGAAGAAAGTTATGAATCTGATGAAAGGGAAGAAAAAGCATTAGTTTCTCAAGTTGAAAAGAAATCTGATTGGATTATAGACAGTGGTTGTTCACATCATATGACTGGAGATAAAAGAAAGTTTGCTAAGTTAGATAATTATGATGGAGGAATTGTTAGGGTTGGTAATAATGCACCTTGTTTGATTAAGGGTATAGGATCTATTACTCTTGATGGAAAGACTAACACTGATGATGTTTACTTTGTTGATGGATTGAGACATAATCTACTAAGCATTGGACAATTGGTTGATAAGGGTTATCAAGTTTGGTTTGCTGAGAAAACTTGTGTGATAAAAGATAGAGATGGAAATCTGATTGGAAAAGGATCCAGAACTAGAGGTAATGTATTTCAGTTGAATTCTACTGAGATGACATGTTTTATAACTAAGATTGATGACAGTTGGTTATGGCATAAAAGGTTTTTTCATATAAACTTTGATAATATTGTCAAGGTGAGCACTACACTTGCGGTAAGAGATTTACCTAGAATTATGAAACCTACTAACATGATTTGCAAAGAATGTATGATGCCAAAGCAGAAAAGGAGTTCATTTCCCAGCAAGAAGTTCACATCGACAGAGAAGCTGGAGATTGTTCATACAGACTTGAGTGGTCCTACTAGGACTAGAGGATTCTATGGAGAAAGGTATTTTATGATTCTTGTTGATGATTTTACAAGGATGATGTGGATTGCATTTTTGAAAGAAAAATTTGAAGTATTTGATAAATTTAAGATCATGAAAAGAAAAATTGAGACTAAATCCAGAATGAAGATTAAGTGTCTAAGATCTAATAGAGGTGGTGAATTTACATCTAGAGAGTTTAATACTTTTTGTGAAATGAATGGTATTAAGAGACAACTTTCAGCCCCTAGAACACCAGAACAAAATGGTATTGCAAAAAGAAGGAAGAGGTCAATAACTGAAGCAGCAAGAGCTAAGTTGTTTGAAAATGATTTGGCTAAGACTTTTTGGAGAGAAGCAGTGAACACAGCAGTATACACTATGAACAAAGTACAAATCAGAGCAGATACAAACAAGACACCTTATGAATTATGGTTTGGACATGCACCCTCAGTTAAGTATTTTAGAATTTTTGGAAGTAAATGTTATATTAAGAGAGATGATGATATAGGAAAGTTTGATCCTAGAAGTAATGAAGGAATATTTCTTGGATATTATTTAAAAAGCAAAGCATATAGATGTTATAACAAAAGAACTAAGACTATTGTTGAAAGTGCAAATGTAAAAGTTGATGAGAAGTTTAAAATTTAGGAAAGAATGCTTGATTGTGAATCTAATGGAGAAGCACAACCTCAGCCTAACATTGAAAATGCAAAATTATTTTTTGTAACTAACAGTGATTTGCTGAATGAAAGTCATACTGAAGAAAATAGAGAAGAAAATAGAGAAAAATCTACAGTTGGAACAAGATCAGTAACTATGACACCTAACAGGTATATTTCAAGACATCACTCTGTTGAGAAAGTTATTAGAAGTTTAGACAGAGGAGTTTTGACTCGAAATAAGGTACATTTATGTTTGATTTCTCAAATTGAACCTAAGACTACTAATGAAGCTTGTGAAGATGAACATTGGATTAATGCTATGAAAGAAGAACTGGAGCAGATTGAAAAAAACAAGACATGGGAATTGGTCCCTAGACCTGAAGACAAGAATGTGATTGGAACAAAGTGGGTATTCAGAAATAAGATGAATGAACAAGGAGAAGTGATAAGAAACAAAGAAAAATTGGTATGTAAAGGATATTCATAACAAGAAGGAATTGACTATGAAGAAACTTTTGCACCTGTGGCTAGACTTAAAGTAGTGAGAATGTTTCTAGCATATGCAGCTTATAAGAAATTCAAAGTGTATCAGATGGATGTGAAGTCAGCATTTTTGAATGGTGAATTGGAAGAAGTCTACATTGAGCAGCATGAAGGTTTTCCTTTGACACAAGAAGGAGATATGGTATGTAAGTTAAAGAAAGCTTTATATGGATTAAAACAAGCACCTAGAACCTGGTATGCAAGATTGGATAAGTATTTATTGAAATTGGGATTTATAAAAGGAACAGCAGATAGTAACTTATACACAAAAGAAATTGAGAATGGTTTGTTGGTTATAGTTATATTTTTTGATGATATTATCTTTGGAGGAGAAGATGAAGCTAGTGACAAATTTGTGGATGAAATGAAGACTAAATTTGAGATGAGCATGATTGGAGAAATGAAATATTTTTTGGGATTACAGATAACACAAAGCAAGGAAGGTATATTTGTAAGTCAAACTAAGTATTTGAATGACTTATTGAAAATATTTGGAATGGAAGATTCTAAACCTGTTGGAACACCTATGGTAACTGGACATAAGTTATCTAGCAAAGATGAGACACCAGCAGTTCAGCAGAAAAAATATAGATCTATGATTGGAGGATTGCAGTACTTGACACATACAAGACCTAATATAGCACATTCAGTTGGGATTGTAGCAAGATTTCAAGCAGAACCTAGAGAATCACATTATGCAGTAGTAAAGAGGATACTGAGATATCTAAAAGGAACAATGGATTATGGATTATGGTATGAGAATTCTGATGATTTTACTTTATGTGCCTATACTGATGCAGATCTAGGAGGTAGCGTTGATGACAAGAAAAGCACCAGTGGTGGAGCCTTTTTTCTTGGAGGAAAATTGGTCTCTTGGTTAAGTAAGAAGCGGAATTGTACTTCAAAAAGTACAGCAGAAGCAGAATATGTTGCAGCAGCAAACAATTGTAATCAGATTATTTGGATGAAGCAGATGTTGAAGGATATTGGAATAAAGTTTGATAAGCTTGTTGTTATACATTGTGATAACACTAGTACAATGAGTATGTCAAAAAATCCTATTTTACATTCTAAGACTAAACATATTGAGATCAAGTATCATGTTGTAAGAGAGAAAGTTGCAGAAAAAGAAGATTGGAGTACATAAGCACAAAGGAACAGATAGCAGATATATTTACAAAACCTTTACCTAAGGATACATTTGTGTATCTAAGAGGTATGCTTGGGGTTATGCCCCAACCTATTTTTGAGAATTGATGCAGATGATTGCATCCATCTAGTGGTATATGAGCCCTATCTTTCTTCTGGATTGGATGTTGGAACTTCCTCTATGGGGGAGTTTATGAGCTGAGTCATGAGGACTCTTGTTATTGTGTTTTTCTGAAAAGTGTCTTTTGACATTAAGTTTTTGTTGACTTAGTGATGGAATTTCTATCATTGATGTCAATGGGGAAGAGATATGCATGAAAAACATTGTGGATTGTATGAGAGAGCTGAATAGGAAAATGAAGCAAGATTTAATTTGGTATTTTGCAGTGATGTTGCAGTATTGGATTTTTGGAACATTAGATGTTTTTCATCTATGTTGCCATCAATGCCAATGGGGGAGATTGTTAGGAATGAATGCAAAGTATTTTGGCAGTCATTCTGTAGCAGTTGTTGTTGCATTCATGACTTGGATTGTCATTGATGTCAACACAGTGATATTCTGGATATCAGCAGGAAAGTAGGTACAATTTTGTTTTGCACACATGTTGTATTGTAGATTGGATTTTTTGTAGTTGATGGTATGTTCTTTGGTGTGTTATTAACCTATGGTTAATAGTGAAAAAATAAATTCATTCATTCATGAGAGTTATGAGCATTTTGGTGAAAGAAGTGTTTAGACAATGTTTCTATGAAGCGATTTTCAGAAATCGGAGGATATCTCTTAGCTGGGATGGAATCTAATTTTGCACAGTTAAAGGGATGTTAGAGACTCATTAATGATGATGTGGTTCATAGCGCAAACTTTGAAGATATGTTTGGAGAAAGTTACAGTATCTGGAAGCCAACAGTTTTATGTGAATTTTGTGTGTAGCGTGTAGAAATTATTATTTTGTAATTGAGGACCGACTCATTTTGTAATTATTTGAGTTTGGTATATAAGAAGGAATTTTTTCCTTGTTGCAATATGTATTGTGAAGGTTGAAATGTGAATATATGCATGAAGTGAAGAAAAGACCTAATTTAGTGATGAAGGAAGACTTGTGAGTACAGAGATCTGGAATTGTGATCTTGTGTAGCAGAGAGTGCGGTTTTGGCATAGTGTGAAGGAGGTAATATATTTCATATTATTCTATTGAATAATTCTAAGATCTTTTGGACAGTGGGTTCAGAGATCTTGCCTTGAAGCTGTTTGGGCAATGGGTCCTTCTGTCTTCCATAAACTCTTAACCGGGTTAGAATCTTTTAATAGGGATTCAAAATCTCCTAATAGGGATTTATATGTACTGAATGTATTTCATAAGACTCCTAACAGGTTCCATCCTCTAACAAGGAACTTTCATATTAGTGCATCATTTTGTGGGCATCAATCCCACCGAGGTTTACTCTTTTCAAGAGGTTCCCTAGTCAACATATCTTGCGTTATTGTGCAATTGTGTATGGTTATCTTTCTATGGTTGATTAGTACATTAATTATATTGTTTAAAGTAGTTGAATGGTTAAATTATTAGATAACTAATTCACCCCCCCCCCCCCCCCTCTTAGTTATCTTCAGGATCTTTACTTTCTAATAAGGGCACCAATCAATTTAAGCACTAGTACTACTCCAGAAGTAGATTAATCAACCATCCATCAATCCCTAAGGACTGATGCTTTTCCTTCTTCTAAATAGAATCGGGGAAGGGAATTACTCCCAAATTCTCCCTGAGATACTCAAAAGAATCCTTTGGCAAGGGATTTGTGAATATGTCTACCAACTGATCTTTAGTACTCACATAGTCCAACTTGACTTCTTTCTCTGCTACTTTCTCTCTTAGGAAGTGATACTTGATCTCAATGTGCTTTGTCTTTGCATGCATCACAAGGTTCTTCGACATATTGATAGTGCTAGTGTTATCACAGTGAATAATAATAGGATAATCAATCTAAATTCCAAAATCCTTTATCATCTGCTTGATCCAAATAATTTTAAGAACAATTCAAGGCTACTACAACATACTCTGCTTCAACTGTTGATTGAGAGATACAATTTTGTTTCTTGCTTGTCCAAGTGACAAGTCTATCACCAAGAAACACTATTGCACCTGATGTACTCTTTCTGTCATCAATGCATCCAGCCCAATCTGCATCAGTGTACACAAGAAGCTCAACATTTTTTGAATTAGGATACAATATACCATAGTCTATAGTTCCTTGAAAGTATTTGAATATCCTTTTTCCTACCATGAGGTGACTTTGTTTAGGCTCTGTTGCAAATCTTCCAACTATGCCAACTGCATTGGAAATATCAGGTCTAGTCTAAGTAAGATAAATAAGTTTTCCAATCACAAAGTTGTACAATGTTATATCTACTGCTAGTGAGTCATCATCTTTTGTAAGCTTGCATCTAGTTATCATAGGTGTCCCTACTATCTTACAATCATCCATACTAAATTTCTTCAATATCTCTTTTACATACTTGGCCTGATTAATGAAAATACCTTTCTTTGTCTGTTGCACATTCAATCCTAAAAAGTATTTGATAGGTCCAATCATACTCATCTCAAATTCATTTTGCATCTCCTTAGAAAATTCAGCACTAAGTTTTTCATTTCCTCCAAAGATAATGTCATCAACAAATATAGCTACCAATAGTAAACCTTCAGATGTCTCTCTTATGAATAATTTACAATCTGCTACTCCTTTCTTGAATCCAATATTTGTTAGATATCCATCTAGTCTCATACCATGCTCTAGGGGCTTTCTTAAGTCCATAGAGGGCTTCTTCAATCTACACACCATGTGAGGTCTGTTTGATAAAGTGAATCCTTCCGGCTACTCAATGTATACTTTTTCTTTCAAATCTCCATTCAAGAATGTTGACTTGACATTTATCTGATAAACTTTGAAGTTTTTAACTATAGCATAAGCTAGAAACAACTTAATAGCTTCTAATCTTCTCACAGGTGAAAATGTGTCTAAATAATCAATGCCTTCTCTTTGCGCATATCCCTTACATAATAACCTTTCTTTATTTCTTACTATTGTACCATCTTCATGCATCTTGTTCCTAAATATCCACTTTGTTCCAATCACATTCTTATCACTAGGTCTTGGGATGATTTCCCAAGTGTCATTCTTAATAATCTGATCAAGTTCTTTCATAGCATCATGCCAATCTGAATCATTACAAGCATCTTCAACACTTAAAGGTTCAATCTGAGATAGTAAACATACCACTTCATTGCTGGCTGAGTTCTTTTCTTGTGATCTTGTTAGGACTTTTCCACTCTAATCACCAATGATGTCTTTCTTAGGATGGTTTCTAGATGTAAAATTTGGAACCTTAGGTGATGCTGACTCATCAGTCTTAGGAGTTTCTTCTTCACTTGTCTCAGGGTCATTGAATAACACATCAATACTATCAAATATTTCTTCAATAATTGTCTCACTAGTGGAGGGTCTAGGTTCTTCTTCAATCATGGGTGAGTAATCATGATATCTTTCTTGAACCATAAAATTTTCATGTATCTTAACATGAGCACTTCCAATGATCTTTTTCAATCTTAAGTTGAAACATCTATAGGCTTTACTTTTAGTAGAGTAACCAAGGAAAATACCTTCATCACTTCTTGCATCAAACTTTCCTACTGATTCATGCCTCTTGATGTAGCACTTGCTTCCAAAGATTCTAAATTATTTTACTATTGGAAGATTACCAAATCATAGCTCATATGGTGTTTTATTAGTGTCGGGCCTCAATTGAATTCTATTGATGGTGTAGACTGTTGTATTGACCGCATCTCTCCAATAGGTGTGTGCAACTTTTCCTTCAATCATGATGGTGTGCACTATATCAAGGATGATCCTATTCCTTCTTTCTCCAATTCCATTCTGTTGAGGATTTCTAGGTGCACTCAACTGTCTCTTTATGCCATGTTCTTTGCAGTAATCATAGAATCTATCAGAGGTGAATTATCCTCCTCTATCTAATTTCAAACATTTTATCTTTAGTCTAGATTAATTTTCAACCTTAGCTTTCAATATTTTGAACTTCTCAAATGCTTCTAACTTATCTTTCAAGAATGCAACCCACATCATCCTAGTATAATCATCAAAAAACAAAATGAATTACCTTTCACCATAGTATGATCTTGTTTGAGTTGGACCACATAGGTCTATATGAATTAGATCCAACTTGTTCTCTGCTGAATTGTGCTTGCTCCTGAATGAGTTTCTCACATGCTTTCCCATCACACATTCCCTACATATAGTATCAACTAGTTTTGCTATGCTAGGTAGATCTCTTACTGCATCTAGTGTTTTCTTGTCATCGTCATCATCAAAATTACCAGAAGTGTTTGCAGATTTCTTACCATAAACTATTGCTTTGAAGGCTGTCTCACTTTTAGGTTCTATCTTCAATCTTGTAATCTCAAAGGCTGAGATTTTGCTGATCAAGGTGTCTCTCTTGAAATTTGATTTAAGTTGCATGGTCTCATAAAGGATGTTGATCTTGTTTTCATATTCAAGAGTGAGAGTAGTCATCAATTTGTCCATGATGTCTTCTTCTGAGATCTCTCCAACATTTTTCTTGATTCCAGCAACTGCTTCATTGATCCTTTGATTTTAAGCTCTGATGTTTTCTTCAGGAAGCATCTCTAATGCATTGTATCTTTTCTTTGATGTCTTTCTACATGTATCCTTTTCTTGTTTGTCTCCTTCAAATATGTCTTCTAGGTACTTCCATAGTTTGTGGGTTGTATCTACCTTCTTTATTTATGAAAATTCACTATCAGATAGGGCACTGATAAGGGCTTCTTTGGCTATTTCATTCTGATGAAATAATTCATTTTTTTTATCAGTAGCATCATCCTTTACAAGGTCTTCTAAAGTAGGAATCTTGACTGCTTTGATAGTTACATCAAAAACTTCAAAAGCAATGCACTGCAAATGAGTCACCATCTTGTTCTTCCAATCAAGATAATTCTCTCCATCAAACTTAAGACTTTCTTTTCTAAAGAATGCCATCTGATCAACCTCAAGTTGTTAAAATTTCTCTCTGAGGCACTTGGCTCTGATACCAATTGTTAGGAATAGTCCCAAGAGATAACTGAGAGGGGGGGGTGAATCAGTTGTCTACAAGTTTCAATTCTTTATCAAATTAAGTATACTTAAACATAAAGCATAAACACAATGAAAGAACACTTTAACACAAAACATATTTTGGTTATGGGGAAACCCAAATAGGTAAAAACCCCGATGGGAATTGACACCCACTAATATTCTGCACTAGTGTATTGTGATCCTTGTTAGAAGATCCTTAACCCTGTTAGGAGTTGCTTTACAATATATTTAGTATAGTAGACCTGGTCAAGGGTTCGACCCTATTAGGATTCTTTTACAATAGTCCCTGTTAGGGGAGAGGACGCACTGTCTGAGATTTCACTACTCAAAGGGGCGAAGGCTACAACGTTCTGAATGACAGATATATACTATATCTAGATCTTGGTGAACTGTGCTTAGACCTACTATCTAGATTAGTTCCAATGTATAGCACAAACACTTTACTTGGTCACATAGACCTTCTTCTAATGGCTCAACACTTCGTACACTCTGCTCTACTCTTCTTAATCAACTATGAACCACACTCAAGCAATCACAAATGGCTGCCTATAAATATCTTTCCTCTAAATGATATAATCAATTCAGCCTATTAGAACCACCTTGAAATCATATTAGAGAAGTCATAATAAACTCTGATAATGAATCAATCGGCTCTACTAAGCACGCAACACATTCTGGGACTTGTCCAATAAGATAATTGTAGACACACGCTACACACTGTTGGCTCTACCAAAACAACTAGATCTTTCTCCTCAAGCTGAATTACTTCATGCACTCTTAACCAAACATCACTAACTCTTATCTAAGCTTAAATCCAAGGTGCATACCCAAATGATAGGCAAAACTCTAGAACCAATAAAATATTTTCCAGCTCTTCTGAATAAACACAGGAAACTATTACTTGTGAATAGTGACTGTGTAACTTCACTTCTATAGATCATTAGACTTTGCATCCATAAATGTAACATCACTAACATGTCTTCAACATATATCCAAATGTGCAAGGATCTGTGATAACTATACGGACAACCATACATAGAACACTACCTTTTACTCTGTCAGGAACACTGCTGACACAAGCTGCTATATAACTATTTGTACTAATAGTTAACCTTTGCATCCATGATATCATGTTGATATCATGTCCATGCTACATATACTGAAATCTTACTACATAAGACTTCCATGCATGCTACTTTCCATATGTTGTCATCAATGACAAACATACAGTCAGTACTGGCTTGTTGGAAAATCTCCAACAGTAAGGGCATGCTACATGTGAAAAATAAGTGAGATTGGAGACTATGAGCTGAGGGAGGAATATAACAACTTGTACAAAAATGGAGGGTTGAAGGCTGAGCACAAACATATTGCCGACAAAGGGTTAGTTCATGCCCTAGACTTCCCTCGTAACTTTAAAATTTAATGGATCAAGATAGTTTTAAGCTGAGTTCATGACATGCATTTGTGGTTGGAGAATGGGATAGTAAAAATAACCAAGGAAATCATTCACAGCATTATTGGATACCCTATTCTTGATGGAAAAATGACTATGCAATGTAAGAGTAACGAAGTGATTCAAGAAAACATAATGGTAGTGTGGAACAAATGTGGTATGATGATTTCTACCATCACAAATCCTAAAATAAACTTTTCATTAAGGGTGATAGCACATAAATTTTACTATTCGAGCAGGATGGATAGTGTCCCCTATATTGGAGTTGATCAAGCATGGAAGATAGTCAAGAAGGATCATACATATGATCTTTCCAAGTTGCAATTGTCTCAATTGGTAGTGAACTTATCATCAATCAAGAAGGCAAAAAACTTAATGTGTAAGTTTGGAACCTTGATGGTCTACATATTTTTCTATGTTCAAAATACTTTTCCTACCATAAGAGATGTTTTCTAGAGTCAAGAAAAACTGGTGACACAAAAAATAAGTGATTTCATTTAGTAATTAGGAGAAAACTTTGATAATGCAATGGACAGTTATTTTGTTCAATTCAAGAAGAAGATGAAAAAAGGAGCAGAATCCCTATATCATTAGTTGAGAAGTTTTATGATGATGTATGTTTCCTTGTTGACACTAACTTCACATATGTACAAGTTTTGATATCGAGGGTAGCATGGTTAAGGCTATTTCCCTATGAGGTAAATACAGGTGAAACATCTACAGCAGTCACAACTTTACTAGCAGAAGAAGTTGACAAAAATGCTAAGATATTTGGGAAGTATGAAGAAACCAAAATAAAGATAACTATTGGCTTGAAAACTGCAACCTTGGAAAGAAAAATAAAGAAGATAGTGAAGAATCTTGAAAAGATGTTGGGCCAAGGGGAAGAGCATGATGCACCACTAGAGATCACACAAGGTCATGGTGAGTACCAATCTAGTGATTCAGAAGAAATTGAGGATGAGGGAGTAGATGCAAGAAAGAAGGGTAAGGAAATAGTAATTGTCGAGCCCATTGTAAAGGAGAGCTTAAAATATAACCCTACTCCTCCTATTGCAACAAGACCAAGAACAAGGGCATCTATATTTACAACATTATCTGAGCCACAAAATAAAATTGTGTTGAAGAAAACTAAAGGGGAAAGCTCTAGGAAAAGAAAGCTAGTTAAAACTAAGACTGAGCCGAGCCACCCTAGGATGAAGCCAAGAAAAAAATTAGTGTTTTAAAAGGATGATGAAGATGAGGAGAAGACAGACATAGATGATGTCATCCAATTTAAACTGGCCATGCATAAGCATCCAACCAGTGTGGATGAAATCTGTCAAAACATCAAGAGTACAATAGGTTTGGTCGGATTCAAATTTATTTAGTATGAAAAGTTGGATAATAATGATAAGGTAAAGATAGAGGATGCCATGATAGAAATGATGGTGACTTTCAAGATGACACCATTGGAAATTGGGAATCTTATACCCAGTGAACTATTCAATAAAATTGATGAGAGATGGCAATATACCATTGTGCACTAGATTAAGTACCTTCATAGGGTTAGTGTCTTCAATAAATCACAATAAAAAATAAATAACCACAATAAGAAATTTAACTAAGAAAATTTAAAGAAGATTGAGCACTCTATGGCTCTCTAATTAGGGATGCTAATGATGAGCTCTCAGCAAGCTCTCACTAGCGATAGTCCTAATACGAGAATGAATGATAAACAATACTTAAAGATTAATTCCAAATGAGATTACACCTATTTAGCTCTAAATTTTCCTTTGTAACTATAAATTGCAAGAGGTTTGATGCTATTCTCAGATTTTGTGTATGAATAATGCTTCAATTATGCCTTGCTTTTATAGATTTTGGCAAGGGTAGGGGGTGTAGCTTATTTGATCATGATTAGGTGAGGGTTAAGTCCATGGTTCCACCTTTGGAGACCATTTAAATATTTTGTCCTCAAATTTTGGGACCAAATGACAAAATGAGTGCACAAGATGCATTCTCCAAGTGAGTGATTGAGATTCAATTTAGGCTTGATCCATGTGAGCTCAATCCTAAAATCCCATTGGTTAATGAATTTTCCTCCCATTTGGTGGTTGAGGGAAAATAGGATTTAATTAATTGGATTTAATTAATATTCTTAACCATGTGTACCCCTTGAATGGGTTGATTTGATTTAAATGAACTATGTAATTAATTAGATTAATTAAATAATTGATTGATTTATCATGATTTATTTGATTTAAATTGAATTTATGGCTTTTGATTTTGAATTAAATTTGATTTATGACTTGATTGCAATTTTGCTTTGATAATAGCTTGATCTGATTTAATTGCCTCGATTTCTCACATGATTAATCTTGTCCATTTTTAGGTGATTACAAATGCCCCTCTTTGAGTTGACATGCAAAGCATGTCAATTCAAAGAATTTCCTGATCGTCCTTGATATGAATTCTTGATTTAATTGATGATCGATTGTGATATTTGATAGAAGATATAGATTCTGATGATGGAATTGATGCAGTATTGACTTATTTAAGGTCTTGATGGTCAATTCGATGATGGATTACCTGATATGATTCCTCATTTTCTCTGATTTGATGTTTTGATGCCCCATTGATGAATTCAAAAAATTTCACATTCAATGATTTGAAACAAGTTCTCTAATTTGAAATGATGATGTGATTGCATGCCCCCTCAGAAAATGAATCAAAATGATTGTGGCTGATTTGGTTGAGATTGGAAAATTTCAATTTGTTTCCCAATATACAAATTTGAAAATGCCATGATCATGAGAGAATTTGATGAGAAAATATTTGATTGATAAGGTGTTGTTGATGCTCTAGATAAGTTTATGATGGTTTGGTATCATTTGATGTTAGTCAGAATCACTTGGTTGATGTTGATGTCAATCTAATAGGATAAGTTGATGGGTTCATATTTCGCTCTCAAGATCTAGAGAGACAAAACAATGATTTTCCTTCCTCGTGATATAGAGTTAGGAGATTTGATGCGCTCAAGATGAGAAAATGGATGATAGGATAACCCGATTGATGTTAGATGATCAATTGGATGAATTGACTAATTGACATTTGATACATGATATGATTAGATGTTTTGATGATATGGAGTTGATTAGATGTTCTCATGATGCAAAATTAAGGATTGGTAGAAGAGAAGGGTCATCTATTGATGTAGGTGTAGGTATAGATATTGGTGATGGATAGAGTTAGGTTGCCCCTAGTTGATCAACATGATTGATTATTGATGATTTCCTTGATGGAGCATGAATCATTTGATGGATCAGACATTTCATTTTTTATGGTGTTGATTGGGACTTTGATTATATGGATGAACCTTTGATGATGTATATTTCCTTGATTTATTCTTCTCTAGACATTGATGATGTACCATTGATGATATCATTGATCATTTGATGTATCTTGATTTGGTCTTTTGATGATGATAACTCTACCCCCTTTAGATTTCCTTACATATATTGAGAAAAAGGATTAACCCATGCAAACTAACATGCAATTAATCTATATGGATGCAACTAGCTATCACTATTCAGGATTTGGATGCTTATTTTCATCATCGAGCTTTTGGAACATGAAATTGGTACAACTCTCACTGGCTCAACCATGATGATATGAGTACCTCTTTCCTTAGATTTTAATATTGCAAGTAAACAGACAAAGAATTGATCCCTTTCATATATAAATGTTCTCAATGATTCTTTGATGATCATGTCTTTAGATAGATTTGCATACTGCTATGAATCAACATGGCAAGCACTCAAGCAAAAATCAAGAAAATGGCATGTCTTCATCATTGCTCATCTAGTCAAACTTCATCAATTTGCTAAAAAGACATGATTTCACCAATCAAGTAACACTTTGAACATTTTTTATTTTCTGTTTATAAATTCATATTTCAAAAACTTCATCCACTTTGATCCTTAGTTATGTTTAAGCATTTTTATATTTTTATTTGATTTGTTGTTTAAATATTTAATGCGTCAAATGTTGTTGTTTAAATCAAGTGTTTGGATGTTGAAATGTAATATTGATCAATAAGTTCAAGTGTACTAGATTAAGTACCTTCATAGGGTTAGTGTCTTCTAGTAAATCACAATAACAAGTAAATAACCACAATAAGAAATTTAACTAAGAAAATTTAAAGAAGATTGAGAACTCTATGGCTCTCTAATTAGGGATGCTAATGATGAGCTCTCAACAAGTTCTCATTAGTGATAGTCCTAATACGAGAATGAATGATAAACAATACTAAAAGATTAATTCCAAATGAAATTACACCTATTTAGCTCTAAATTTTCCTTTTTAGCTATAAATTGCAAGAGGTTTGATGCTATTCTCAGATTTTGTGGATGGATATTGATTGAATTATGTCTTTCTTTTATAGATTTTGGCAAGGGTAGGGAGTGTAGTTGATTTGATCATGATTAGGTGAGGGTTAAGTCCATGGTTCCACCTTTGGAGACCATTTAAATATTTTGTCCTCAAAGCTTGGGACCAAAGGACAAAATGAGTGGACAAGATTCATTCTCCAAGTGAGTGATTGAGATTTCATTTAGGCTTGATCCATGTGAGCTAAATCCTTAAATCCTATTGGTTGATGATTTTTTCTCCCATTTGGTGGTTGAGGGAAAATAGGATTTAAATAATTGAATTTAATTAATATCTTTAGCCATGTGTACCCCTTGAATGGGTTGATTTGATTTAAATGAACTATGTAATTAATTAGATTAATTACACAATTAGTTGATTTATCATGATTTATTTGATTTTAATTGAATTTATGGCTTTTTATTTTTAATTAAATTTGGATTATGGCTTGATTGCAATTTAGATTTGATTTTAGCTTGATTTGATTTAATTGCCTTGATTTTACCTTGATTTCTCACATGATTAATCTTGTCCATTTTTAGGTGATTACAAATGCCCCTCTTTGAATCGATGTGTGAAGCATATCAGTTCAAAGAATGTCCTGATCATTTTGATGTGAAGTCTTGATTAGATCGATGTTTGATTTTATGCTTGATAGAAGATGCAGATACCAATGATGAACTTGATGAAATTTTGATTGATTGAAATCCCTGATGGTCGTTCAAATGATAGGTCACTGATATGATGCCTGATTTGACCTGATTTGATGTTTTGATACCCCACTGATGAATTCAAAAAAATTCACGTTCAATGATTTGAAACAAGTTCTCTAATTTAAAATGATGATGTGATTGCATGCCCCCTTAGAAAATGAATCGAAATGATTGTGGCTGATTTGGTTGAGATTGGGAAATTTTGATTTGTTTCCCAATATAAAAATTTTAAAATGCCCCGATCATGAGAGAATTTGATGAGAAAAGATTTGATTGATAAGGTGTTGTTGATGCTCTAGATAAGTTGATGATGGTTTGGTATCATTTGATGTTAGTCAAAATCACTTGGTTGATGTTGATGTCAATCTGATAGGATAAGTTGATGGGTTGATATTTCACTTTCAAGATCTAGAGAGATAAAACAATGGTTTTCCTTCCTCACGATATAGAGTTAGGAGATTTGATGCACTCAAGATGAGAAAATGGATGATAGGATAACTTGATTGATGTTAGATGATCAATTGGATGATTTGACTGATTGATATTTGATACATGATATGATTAGATGTTTTGATGATATGGACTTGATTGGATGTTCTCATGATGAAAAATTAAGGATTGGTAGAAGAGAAGAGTCATCCATTGGTGTAGGTGCAAGTATAGATATCGGTGAAGGATAGAGTTAGGTTGCCCTGGCTAGTTGATCAACATGATTGATTATTGATGATTTCCTTGATGGAGCATGAATCATTTGATGGATCTGACATTTCCTTTTTGATGATGTTGATCAAGACTTTGATTATATGGATGGACCTTTGATGATGTATATTTCCTTGATTTATTCTACTATAGACATTGATGATATCATTGATCATTTGATGTATCTTCATTTGGTCTTTTGATGATGATAACTCTACCCCCTTTATATTTCCTTACATATATTGAGAAATAGGATCAACCCATGCAAACTAACATGCAATTAACCTATATGGATGCAACTAGTTGTCACTATTCAGAATTTGGATGCTTATTTTCATCATTGAGATTTTTGAACATGAAAATCTTACAACCCTCACTAGTTCAACCATGATGATATGAATACCACTTTCCTTAGATTTTAATATTGCAAGTAAACAAACAAAGAATTGATCCCTTTCATATACAAATGTCCTCAATGATTCTTTGATGATCATGTCTTTAGATGGATTTGCATATTGCTATGAATCAACATGGCAAGCACTCAAGCAGAAATCAAAAAATATCATGTCTTCATCATTGTTCATCTAGTCAAACTTCATCGATTTGCTAAAAAGACATGATTTCACCAATCAAGTAACACTTTGAACATTTTTGCTTTTCTGTTTGTAGATTCATATTTCAAAAACTTTATCCAATTTGATCCTTAGTTATGTTTAAGCCTTTTTATATTTTGATTTGATTTGTTTTTTGAAGATTTAATGTGTCAAATGTTGTTTTTTAAATCAAGTGTTTGGATGTTGAAATGTAATATTGATCAATAAGTTCAAGTGTAGCAATTTTTCAATTTTGATGCGATGATTTTCAGCCAACTTGCATATATTTTTCTAAGCTTATTGAATTTGGATTGGTGCCCCTAGTTTGATTTAGCAAAGATCATGCTTTGTTGGCCAATGCAGCTTTTGAGTGTTTACTTAATATTTGCAATTTTTAGATTTTTTAGATTATTTTTTTTAAGATTTTTTATGTTTTTGGATTTTTATAGATTTTTTATGTTTTTAGATTTTTTTAATGTTTTTTATCTTTTTAGAGATTTTTTATGTTTTTGGATTTTTAGAGATCTTTAGTTCTCAAGAAAGATCACATTGATTTGTCCCCAATGTCTAGCAAGGTATAGGACATGAAAGATAGATTTGCAAACTGATGATTCACCAATGAATAGGCAATGATGGATGAAGCAAGTGTGTTACCCATAGGACCATCTCCTCAAGATTATCCAAAATAGGGAAAAATAATATCTCAATCTAGGCCAATGATGTGGTGTTGGATAGTGTATGGAATAATGACCTCGTGTCATGACAATGGTCCAAAGGAGTGGACATATCAAGAGACTTTTTCTAACATTTTTTTTTCATTTCTTTTCTTCTTCATTTGGATCAAGATTAAGGGATCAATGTGAATAGGATCACACAATCATGATAAAGGGGTGATGGAGACTGTGAGTGACAGTTTGGGATTATGGGAATGCTTCTTAGGAAAAATGAAGGTGGATTCAGGATAAGCAAGATCATGATAGGATAGCATGAATGCAACAAGAAAATAGGCTGATGGATAGGATAATGTGTGTCAAGATACTTAATGCTCATGGATATGTTCAACCTTGTCAAGATAAAAGGTGAAAGATGGAATACAAATGCAAGTGAGATAAATGGTAGAAAGATGGAGGATATGATGGATGGAACTCTCCCCCAAGTATAGAGTGCAAGAGAGGAATTATGCATGATGCCTGTTTGTTAGGTTTTCATCATGGTACTTGTCCAATATGCCACAATAAGTGGTGTTCACCATATGATGAATTTATTTCTCTTTTTTTTCTTTTTTTTGCATTTTTTTGTATTTTTAACTTTTGGAGGGGCTCAAGCCTCATGCTCTTTGGATACTCCTTGAAAAGGTATGATATGACGAGCCAAGGCTGTTGAAAGGTATGCTCAAAGATGTTGATAGGGTAATGGAAAGGTGATATCGTGGATAATGTAGAGGGTAGATAAAGCTTTATGAGATGGATTGCATAATAGAAATGGAAGGATAATGAATGAGAGGATAATAAGTCTTTCTATGTGTGGGTGTGAAAAATGGAATGAAAGAATAATGAATAGGAGGATAAGAAGTGTTATCAAGATCAACATCAAAACACACCTTGAAGGGTAGTTGAATAATGGAGGAAAAATGGGTAAGATAGCTTGAGATTTTGATGGAAGAGAAGATATGGATCTTGGTACACAAGGACCCAAAATGGATGGATAAGATGGAATGTCTTTGGGAGAATGAGGAGTGGAATCCTTTGGAAGCTTGAATGTCAACTTTGATTTTTCTTTTGTGTGCAATTCCTTCAAAGTTACTTGGGAATCCACATTTTCTTTGATTTTTCCTTTCTTTTAGATGCTTTGGAATGCATTTCTTCAATGAGGGATTTAGGAACCCACATTTTCTTTGATTTTTCTTTCTTCTTGATGGACCTTTGTGGTCTCTTGAATATTTCTTTTTTTCTTTCATTCAAATGTCAATTAGATTGGATATAGTGATCTTCATACATAAGTAGATTCTTGATTTTCTGATTCTTATGTTGCACATTCAAATTTCTTCCAAAAGACTTGGGATTGGTGTATGAATAAGGTCGATATGGATGGTTCATATGGATGGTTTAATATGGAGGGTTGATATGGATGGGTGTTTTTTTTCTCAAGTATGTATGTCTTTATTGATCTTGATAGGGTATAGGGTAAGTGGATTGTGGGATAGGGATGGTAGAAAAGGTTGATGGAGGGATATAAGGAACCAATGTGGATTGAGGATATGAAGGTTTCAATTTTGGAATATAGGGACCAAGGATAGATTTGGAGGATGTATAAGGTTTCAAATTTGGGATATAGGGACCTAGGATGGATTTAGAGGATGTATAACATTTAAAATTTGGGATATAGTGACCAAGGATGGATTTGGAGGATGTAGAAGGAATATGCTTATGTGCAAATGGAGGTAAATGAGATGTGGGAGGGATATCAACATCTTTATTTTGGGTTGCATGGCCAAGGCTTTCTTCTTTCAGATTTATCTTTATACCAGTAGGCTTATGAGTAGCTTTCATAGGAACAACTTTGATAGGAGCAATTGAAGTTTGAGATAGATATGGAGGCTTATGAAAAGTGGATGTTGGGGTACCTTGACAAGGATCTTTTGATAGCCTAGGAATAATACTTTTCTTTTAATTTTTAATAAGTTAATTAGAGATGGAAGGAATACCTTGATCTTGATTAGGAGATGGGTAGGATATAGGAGGTGAATAAATATGGGGTGTTTGAGACGGAAGGATATCTTCTTGAAAGAAATGGAAGGGTATGAAGGAATCTGTTGGAGATTTTCCAATAGGCCAGTACTAACTGTATGTTTTTCATTGATGACAACATATGGAAAGTAGCATGCGTGGAAGTCTTATGTAGTAAGCCTTTTGTATATGTACCATGGACATTATATTAGCATGATATCATGGGCATAGAGGTTAACTGTTAGTATAGATAGTTATATAGTAGTTGGTGTCAGCAGTGTTTCTGACAGAGTAACAGACAGTGTTCTGTATATGGTTGTTCGTATAGTTATCATGGAGCCTTGCGCACTTGGATATATGTTTAAGACATGTTACTAATGTTTTAGTTATGGACGCATAGTCTGATGATGAACGCAAGTGAAGTTATGTAGTCTCTATTCGCTAGTAGCAGTTTTCTGTGTTTGTTTAGAAGAGCTGACAGAGATTTTATTGGTTCTTGAGTTGCACTTATCTTGAGGGTATGCACCCTTGGAGTTAAGCTTGGAGAATTGTTATTGATGTTTGGTTAAGAGCGCATAAGTTAATTCAGCTTACAGAGAAAGTTCTAGTTTTTTTGGTAGAGTCGACAGTGTGTAGCGTGCATCTACATTTATTTTATTAGACAGGTCCCAAAATGAGTTTCATGCATAATAGAGCTGAAAAAATTCTTGTTGGAGTTTATTATGGTTTCTCTAATATGATTTCAAGGTGGTTCTAATAGGCTGACTTGATTATATCATGTGGAGGAAAGATATTTATAGGCAGTCATTTGTGATTGTTGAAGTGTGGTTCATGGTTGATTAAGAAGAGCATAGCAGAGTGTGTGAAGTGTTGAGCCATCAGAAGAAGGTCTATGTGACCAAGTAAAGTACTTGTGCTATTCATTGGAACTAATTTAGATAGCAGGTCAAAGCACAGTTCACCAAGATCTAGATATAGTGTGTATATGTTATTTAGAAGGTTGTAGCCTTCACCCATTTGAGAAGTGAGCTCTTGGATAGTGTGTCCTCTCCCCTAACAGGGACACTTGTAAAAGACTCCTAACAGGGTCCGACCCTTGACCAGGTCTACTGTACTTAATATATTGTAAAGCTACTCCTAACAGGGTAAAGGATCTTCTAACAAGGATCATTATACACTAGTACAGAATATTAGTGGGTATCAAGTCCCACCGGGGTTTTTACCTATTTGGGTTTCCCTGTAACCAAAATATTGGTATTGTGTTCAAGTGTTCTTTCATTTTTTTTATGCTTTATGTTTAAGTATACTTAATTGGATAAAGAATTGAGTCTTGTAGATAACTGATTCACCCTCCCCCCCCTTAGTTATCTCTTGGGACTATTCCTAACAGGATCATCATGGGACTCTTGGGGTATGGGACTTTGGTCAATGATAGGATAAGAAGTGATATTATCTTGATCTTGATCCTTAATAAGACTTTTTTCTTTGCACTTTTGATTAGTCTCTTGACATAGAGCCACTTCTAAGGACAACGTAGGATTTTGGATTTGTATGAGGGATTCTTGAAGGGATGATGGATGTTCATTTGAAATAGGAATGATAGGCATTGTAGAACATGAAGGCTTGGGGTCTATAACCTTTGAAGCATAGAATAAGTTTGTAGCAAGATGTAGGTTAGCTTGGATATCTTTTAGAGGTAGCCCTTGAGGGTATACATAGTCATTATGAATGAAAACTATTTCAATCTTTGTTTGATGGATGAATATTGGATAGCTTTGCTTCTATATTAAATGGAGGAACGGTGGAATAGGTGAAAGCTATAAGAGGACCAATACTAGACATGTGTTCATAAGTTTGATCTTTCTTGAGAAAAGTATCTTCATTAGATGATTCATTAGGATTTTCAATTTCAATTATGTCATCATGAATAAGATTTTGGATTTTATGCTTCAAATCCATGCAATCTGAAGTTTCATGTTCATTATGTCTATGATATGCACAATAGTTGCTCAAAAAGATAAAACCACATGAAGTGATCTAAGGAAACATGATGAGATCATTTTCAAGGATGTTTTCCAAAGCTAATTCATAAGATTGTCCCAAAGGAGTAAATGATCTATCACATGGATATTTGGATGTATTTGTGTTTCTCAAAAAGTTGTCATGCGATGAATATTGTTGAGATGGGACTAATTCCTCTTTATTTCCTTGATCAAATATGGGATTCTCTTGATATTCTAAAATAGTTTCATCATCAAAGATTGGATTACCGTTAACATGTTCTTGATCAAAGATAGGGTTTTCATGATATTATTTTTTATCAAATTTTGAATTATCAAAGATATTGTGTTCATGATGTTTTTCTTGATCAAAGATATAATTAATGTGATATTTTGGAATAGCCCTTTTTTATGAAGAATATGTAGACATGGATGTAATATTAGGATCATAGAGGTAAGGAAACAATGTTCTTAATGAGAATTGGTTGGATGATGTTTCCATTTCTTTTTCCATTTCTTGAATTCTTGTGAATGGAATATTCTTTTGAATTTTTGTTGTTAATTGATTTTTGGATCTTAATGGATGTTTTATTTTTGTAATCATAAACCTTCAAGCACAACACAATGATTTTATCAATTATCACAAGAAATTCTTCCAAGCAATCTACCTAAGGTCAAATTTGGCTTTTAAATGGCTTTAATGAGGTAGGCTTGCTAATTTATCAAGAATTTGGTATGGATTCCATTCAAAAAAATATCTAGTTTCATCCCCCAAAAATAAGGGCCTTCCCACCACCAGTATATCAGAGTTTTGCACAATCCCGAAGGACTACCCAAGGAAGTTCGAAAGCTTAATATCCTTTTGTCACACACCTCATTAAGGATGCATGCATTTTGTTTTATAGTGGGTCATATTTTTGCGGCAAAGGCAAATGTATCCCACTTTGGGTTGTCCCTCTCACCGGCCTCATTAAAGAAAATCTTGAGAGGCGAGCCCACTATAGTTCTAGCATGTTCATTTTGAAAGAGAATAAATGGAATTAAGAGATAGGTTGGGGATTTTGAGTCACCAAAAGGTAAAGAGCATATCCCTACTATTCTTTTCTCCCAAGCACAATTAACAAGGTTCAATTTACCAAACCCACTAACTAATGGGAATTGAGTATTTCTACTCTCCTACACAAACAAGGGGTTTTTTATTAAATGCTTGATTTATCCTTTATGTTGGTTTAATTACTAGATTTTAGCAAAAATCACAAGGCCATAATTTAAGCAAAAATTGACCAAGTTTAGGCTTACCTTGATTTGTAGCTAGCAAAGGCTAGGGGCATTTTTAATGGATTTTATCATTGTTTAGACTCATGTAGTGGCAATCGTTCCTTCTTCTTTTCCTCCTCTTTCTAAATTGTTAGTCCAACACCAAGCAAAAAAGTGAATAAAATCCAAGCAATTTATCTTTTACTCCATTCTTTTAGAAATTGAGAAAAAAAATGACAAGCTTAAGGAGTAAAAATCCAATTCAATGAAACAAATTTAGATTTATAAAATTTAATTATATGCAATTACTTTTCATATTCATCCTCTTCTTGCTTGGAATCCTCCCAAAAAGTTGTTGAGATGAAAATTTTTCTCTCTTTTCAACCTTTTTGTGATGTTTTCCTCCTCGCTGTGGATTCTGGCCTCTATTTTCTAAATATTTTTATTTCTTGGCATTAGAAAAACATAGAGAAAACATTATTTACTGTCAGAATTTAAAATTAATAAAAAAAAGTATATGCATTATAGAAATGAGTGTACGCGCTATAGAAATGCTTGTATGCACTACAGAAATGTTTGTACATGCAGTAGAAATGATTAAAAGTGTAACATAAATGATTAAAAGCGCAACAAAAAATTTTAAATGCACAGAAATAGAATTTAAATGTGTTATTTAATGAATCAAATGTGCATAAAGAAATGTGTACACATTGCAAAATGGATTAAATGCACTGCAAAGTTAGGGTATATGCGCTGAAAGAATTTTAGACAGATTAGAAGAAATATTGAAAGTGTCATTTCGCTATGTAAAGGCACAACACTTTGTCGTGGATGCATTGTTTCAGGCCTTAAAAGCACTGCAAAAATGCTTGTAAGTGCAACAAAAACTCTCAAATGTGTTGCAGGACCTGTAAAACAAAGAACAAAGCAAGAAAATGATAGAAAATAGCAATTTTTTTAATTTTAAAATTAGTGAGGCCTAAGGCCCCAGGGTGGGCACCATTTTGTGTACTAGATTAAGTACCTTCATAGGGTTAGTCTCTTCAATAAATCACAATAACAAGTAAATAACCACAATAAGCAATTTAACTAAGCAAATTTAAAGAAGATTGAGAACTCTATGGCTCTCTAATTAGGGATGCTAATGATGAGATCTTAGCAAGATCTCACTAGTGACAGTCCTAATATGAGAATGAATGATAAACAATACTAAAAGATTAATTCCAAATGAAATTACACCTATTTATCTCTAAATTTTCCTTTTGTGCTATAAATTGCAAGATGTTTGATGTTATTCTTAGATTTTGTGGATGAATAATGCTTTAATTATGCCTTGCTTTTATATATTTTGGAAAGGGTAGGGGGTGTAGTTGATTTGATCATGATTAGGTGAGGGTTAAGTCCATGGTTCCACCTTTGGAGACCATTTAAATATTTTGTCCTCAAAGCTTGGGACCAAAGGACAAAATGAGTGGACAAGATGCATTCTCCAAGTGAGTAATTGAGATTCAATTTAGGCTTGATCCATGTGAGCTCAATCCTTAAATCATATTGGTTGAATAATTTTCCTCCCATTTGGTGGTTGAGGGAAAATAGGATTTAATCAATTGAATTTAATTAATATCCTCAATTATGTGTACCCCTTGAATGGGTTGATTTGATTTAAATGAACCATGTAATTAATTAGATTAATTACACAATTGATTGATTTATCATGATTTATTAGATTTAAATTGAATTGAATTTATGGCTTTTGATTTTGAATTAAATTTGATTTATGAGTTGATTGCAATTTTGCTTTGATAATAGCTCGATTTGATTTAATTGCCTTGATTTTTCCTTGATTTCTCATATGATTAATCTTGTCCATTTTTAGGTGATTACAGCCATTATGACTGAAAGGAAGATAAGAGAAGGTAATTTAACCCAATTGATGCATGAGTTGACTCAAAAATAAAGAACCTAATTCATGGAATAGTATAGGAACATATTTGTCCCTAAATCTAGAGCATAATCTATATTGAAGAAGAATATTGAAAAGGTAGTTCAACAAAGTACACTGATATGGAAGACAATTTTTGGGCTAATAACTGACAAGAATAAAAACAATGATGAGGGCACATCTGAAAAAATAGAGCTTGATAATACAAAAGAAATTGATGAGTAGGAAAACCTTGACGAGGCAATAAGGAAGAAGGTAGAGGAGAGTGAGAAACAAGACATTATCACCACTGAAGATGTACCTCAGGATACACAATGAAATGTCAATGCCTTAACTGAGGAAGAAATTAAGATTCAAGTTCTTATAGAGGCAACCTCAGATACACATTTTGCATGCACCAATCTAGTTTTGATCTAAGTTCATGATTATCCAAAGGTCGAGGGTGCACCAACTATCACAGTTTAGGAAAAGGATACACAAGGTATAAGTGTCGATGAATAGGTAAGTCGATAATAATTATTCCACATTCACCTACCGAGGCCAACCTTGAAATAAATGAAGAATAAGGAGATGTAAGCATGGAAGATCAAGCAAATGAGTCTACAATAGATGTCTTGGGACCTCATGTTGAGGGGGAAAAGGAGAATTTATGGTGCAGGAGCACCCTCAAACTCATTAATGAAAGATTAATGGGAAGGGTTAGGATACCAATTGGATCTTCAATCCAATGATGTAATAAATTCCTATTTTGTAAGGCAAGGTGACAATAGGTAGTTTTATAAATCTAGTTGTCTATCTTAGCCGGTTGTTGGACAATTTGTTTAGGAAGGGCTAGAATAGATAGTAGGATAGTTTTTGTTTGTGATGTTGATAGGAGTAAGTTCAGAGCTTGTGCTCTTGGACTTAGATACTATTATGTCTATAGAAGACTCACCTAATATCACATGTCTGTATGGAATGTACGGAGGGAGTTATCATAGTTTTACTGAGATAGAACTGAAACCAACAGGTTTTGAAAAATGTTGTCAAAGTTGTAATGTGCAACTTTTGAAAAGTTGTCATTTTTTAATCTCAATGGTTATAAACCATCTTAGTTGGTTGGAACCAATTCAATAATGTATAAAACTTTGATCCAAGAGAATTGGAAGGAGTTGGAAGATTTGTAGAAGTTTTGATAACTGTTTTCAATAAAACCATTCATTGTTTTCCTGAGAAATCGACTGTGTTTTGAATTACAAAGATCTGTACGAGCACACATGTGCCATTAATTAAATGAGGAGGTTAATCATGTGTCTTATGAGTGAATTTCAAGTGATTTGAAGTTTTGAATTGATCAGGATTAAAGGTTATCACATTTTGTGTGTTCACTGGTTGCCGGAAGACCCAACGTAGGGTTTCAAAACAAAACTCCTCTTTCTAGGAGACTCCACCATGGGAAATTTCTAAAAATTGATGGAAGGAAAGGATGGAGGATGCACCATAAGATTCTTGAGGTCTTAGACTAGGAGATCAATGGAGAAAGAAGGAAATACTAAACCTTTTGGGCAGGCATCTCTATGTGACTATCTAGAATTGGGGGTTAGAATGCATGACTTGGCCCAGGGATGGAATGGAGATCTAAATCATTGGATTTAGTTGTTTTACACAATCTTGAAGATGTTCCAATAGTTTATATTGGAAGGTGGAAAATATTTTGAATACTTCCCTTGTTAATTTGGCTTATTAACCTTATTAGGTCTAGTAGAGATCTATGGACAATCGGAGTTTGGAGATTAGACAAGGGTCAAAACTTGGTGTATATTGTTGATAGGTTGATTAAAATATTGGAGGGTGGTTAAGACCTAGATTGGTGGAGTTCCATATAGGTTTCCCTTAAGAATTCATATTTTCTCCTTGTAGCCCTATAGAGGGATTTGGTGTTTAGGTTGTGTTCTGAAGTTGCTAAGTGGAGGATTGGTAATCCATTTCATTAGAAATTGATATTGAACCTTGAATAAAACCTAGTTTCATCCCTAGATTAGTGGGGTTGAGTTGTTTGAGTCAGTGCCTTAAGGGTGTAAGAGATTGGGTTGAAGAACCAATCTTGATTTGTGGGTTTTGGGAACTCTATGTTAGAGCCTAGTTTGTATGGGAATAGAGGGTATCAAGGACCTCTAAGTGTCTGATTGGATATAGATTGGGATTCTTCTCCAAGTGGTATCAGAGAAACTAGTAGATATTTGGAGGAAGATTAGTTGTAGCCATGTCAGATGGTGGGGAAGATAGTGAACTTTCTAACAGAATGACTAATGTAGAACTACTAAGGGTAGTGAAAGAGCATGATGCTGAGAGAAAGTGGATGAGGTGAGAGATCAAAAAGCTTAGGGATCAACTCAAGCAAGGACATAGTGGGAACTCTAGATGGGAAGAAGTGGGGAGTGCTGAAGAAGCCCCTTTGTAGGAGGAAGAAGTTGATGTGCCTGCAGATCAGAGGCTATTGTTGAAGACATTGAAGTCCATGGAGAGAAGAACCATGGATACTAAGCTTGAACTACCTATCTACAGTGGGAAGATGGATCTAGATGTAGTGATGGATTGGATTGATGCACTCACTAGTTTCTTTGACTATGAGGAAATACTAGAGCATCAGAAGGTTAAGATAGCGAAGTCCAAGTTGAAGGGATCTACCCTGACTTGCTAGAATTTTACTCAAGAAGAAAGAGTAAAGATGGAAAAGAATCTAGTGGCTACATGGAAAAAGATGGTTACCTTGGTGAAGGAAGCCTATGTGCCTAAAGACTATGAAGTTCAACTTCATAAGAAGAGACAAATTTTAAGGTAGAAGGAGATGGACATCTCAAGCTATACAGAAGAATTTCGTAGACTTGCCATGAAATCCAAGTTGGTGGAACTCGAGAGTGTCAAACTTGCTAGGTACATGCAAGGGTTAAGGGTGAATATCCAAGATGAATTAAGTTTGTGTACCCCTACCACTATCCAGAAATGCTTTCAATTGGCATTGAAAGTGGAGGAAAATCTCAAGAGGAAGCAAGGCCATTGTGGTAAAGGTAGAGACCAAAGAGATTTTGGTAGTAAAGGAAGAGGATCAGGCAGTGGCAGAGGACAGACTTGTAAGAAGTTTGAAGAGACTAGTTAGGAGAACTCCTTTAGAGAAGGAAGTGCTAGAGGCTCCTATAGAGGGCGAAGAGGAGATTCAAGGGGAAGGACTGGTGGAAGAAGTTTAGGAACCATAAGGTGTTTCACATGTAACCAGCCAGGACATCTAGCATCAAAATGTCCTGAGAAGGCAAAGAATCAGACAGAGAGAAGGGCGACCATAGTCAGAGATGAAGAAGACCAAGGAGATAATGCACTTGGATCTTATGCATCACCAGAAGAGGGGGAGGCACTCATGATGAGGAGGACCTTTTTGAAGGTTCCTTGCACTCAAGAGCCACCGTAGAGGAAGAGCCTTTTCATAACTACATGTAAGAGTGGAGGCAAGGTGTGCAGATTGGTGATTGACAGTGGGTCTACTGATAACTCGGTGTCTAAGGAAGTAGTGAAGAAGTTGAAACTGAGAAGGTTACCACATCCAAACCCCTACAAGGTGTCATGGCTCACCAAGACACAACACACTATCATATAAGAGAAAGCATGGGTTGAATTCCAACTTGGAAATTACAAAGACAAAGTGCTATGCGACATTGTTCCAATGGATGCATGTCATTTGCTCCTTGGAAGGCCCTGGCAGTATGATGTAGAGGCTCATCATGATGGGAGGTTGAACACCTACACCATCACCTATAAAGGAGTAAAGGTAACATTCTTACCCCTATCTAAAAATTCAAAAGAAAATAATGATTCAAAATTTTTGTTTGTTAGTGAAAAAGAGTTTGTAAAAACTTTGAAAGAGGAGAAGACTCCTTGTTAGGCCCTAGTCCTGTTGCCAAAGGATGACAGACCCAAGAAGTCTGAAAAGGACATAGATCCCTTGAAGAGAGTAGGCCCTAAGGAAGTTGTAGACCTACTCAGTCAGCATAAGAACATTGTCACCAAAGAATTGCCCAATGAATTGCCACCAATCAGAGACATAAGCCATAACATTGACTTGATCCCGGGAGCAACCTTACCTAACAAGGCTGCATATAAATCAACCCTTGAATAGAATAAGGAGATGGCAAGACAAATCCAAGAACTCTTGGATAAGGGCTTGATCACTAAAAGTCTCAACCCTTGTGCAGTACCTGCTCTTTTGGCCCCTAAGAAGGAAGGCACATGGAGGTTTTGCATTGATTCTAGGGCAATAAATAGGATCACAATCAGGTATAGATTTCCTATGCCTAGAATAGAGGACCTATTGGATCACCTAGGAGGTGCAAGGTACTATTCTAAGGTGGACTTGAAGAGTGGCTATCACCAAATCAGGATAATGGATGGTGATGAATGGAAGACAACCTTTAAAACCAATGAAGGCTTGTATGAATGGAGGGCGATGCCCTTCGGTCTATCAAATGCCCCTAGCACATTCATGAGGCTCATGAATGAAGTGCAAAAGCCATTTCTTGGTAAATTTTTTATAGTCTACCTCGATGACATCCTTATATTTAGCAAGAGTAAGGAGGAGCATGTGGGACACCTTGATTTGGTCTTGAAGAGACCGCATGAAGAAAAACTCTTTATAAATTTGGAAAATATGTTTCTATGTAGGAAGAACTTGTCTATTTGGGATTTGTGATTGCAGGTGGGAACATCAAGATGGACCCTGAGAAGGTAGAAGCCATCCTAAGTTGGCCTTCTCTGAGGACAATGATTGAAGTAATAAGCTTTCATGGGCTTGCATCCTTTTATAGGAAATTCATCAAGAATTTTAGTCAGTTGTGTGCACCAATCCTTGAGACCATAAAAGGTGGGAAGAAGTGTAAGTTTGTGTGGAAAAAAGTGGCAGAGGAAGCCTTTCAAATGCTGAAGAAAAAGGTAATGGAAAAGCCTATACTTGTGTTCCCTGATTTTCAAAAGGTTTTCACTATTGAATGTGATGCATCAAACTTAGCCATTGGAGTTGTCTTGAGCCAAGAAGGCAAGCCTATGGCCTTTTTCAGTGAGAAACTAAATGAAGCAAAGAGGAAGTATTCCTCTCATGATTTGGAACTATATGTCTTAGTCTAATCATTGAATAAATGGAGGCATTACCTCCTACCTAAGTAATTTTTTATCTTCACCGACAACCAAGCTTTGAGTTTCTTGAATAGCCAAGAGAAACTAAGCCACAAACACATGAAGCGGGTGGATTCAATACAGGCCTACACATTTTCAATCAAACACAAGAAGGGATTTGCCAACAAGGTGGTAGATGCTTTGAGCCGAAGATCTTTAGTTGTGCAACAAATCCAATTGCAAAGTGTAGGGATAGACTCATTGAAGGACATGTACAAGGATGATGATGATTTCAGAGATATCTATAAGGTGTGTTCTAATTTTTTCGAAGCATATCATGAGGAATATGTAGATTATTTGATCCAAAATGGTTTTTTGTTAAAAGGACATCAATTGTGCATCCCAAAGTGTTACATGAGAGAGAACATCATCAAGGAGAAGCATGCAGGCAACATGGGAGGACATTTCTAATTAGACAAGACCTTGGAATAGGTGAGAAGGTTTTACCATTGGCCCAAGCTTCAGATTGAAGTGAGAAAGATTTTGGAGACATGTATTATTTGTTAGAAGGCCAAGGGTGCATCTACAAATGCAGGGTTATACCAACCACTACCTATTCCTACAAGGCCTTGGCAGAGTTGCAGCATGGATTTTGTGATGGGTTTTCCTAGAACACAAAAGGGGTATGACAACATCTATGTTGTAGTGGATAGGTTCAGTAAGATGGCTCACTTTATCCCTTGTAAGAGCACAAATGATGCATCATCCATTGCCAATTTGTTCTTCAAGGAAATTGTGAGGATTCATGGTTTACCTCAAACCATATTGTCAGACAAAGATGTAAAGTTTGTTGGTCACTTTTGGAGAACCTTGTGGAAAAGGTTAGGGACAAATTTGAGTTTTAGCTTGGCCTATCATCCACAAATGGATGGGCAGATAGAGGTTGTCAACAAGTCCTTTGGAAATCTACTTAGATGCCTGATAAAGCAATATGGAGACAAGTGGGATTCAGTCCTATCATAGGAAGAGTTTGCTTTCAATGACTCAGTCAATAGAAGCACAGGGAAAAGCCCCTTTTAGATTGTGTATGGACAAAGTCCAAGAGGCATCTTAGAACTTAGAGATCTTCCATTAGATACTCCAATCAGTGCTCATGGTGAAGAATTTGTAGAGAGCATGAAGGAGATACATGATTCAGTCTGATTGGCACTTGAGAAAAGTGTAGAGAAGTATAAGCAAGCCAAAGACAAGCATCGGAGAGATGTATAGTTTCAGGTTGGAGACTTGGTGTGGGCACACTTGAAGAAGGAAAGACTACCTAAGGGAAAACACACTAAAGTACTCATGAAGAAGATTGCACCCTGTCTGATCTTAAAGAAGCATGGATTGAATGCTTATGAGATTGAGGTTCCCTCTCATCTTGGTATCTCTCCCATATTCAATATTTTTTATCTAACCCCTTACAAAGGTGATGTGAATGTAGGATCAGTTGTGCAGGTGGAAGAACTTGAAGAGGATATTGCAGGGATACCGCCTCATGAACCAAGAAAACTTGAGAAGATCTTATACACAAAGGTCATTAAGAGGACCATGAAGAATGTCTATAAGAAGTACTTGGTGAAATGGCAAGGAATTCCTAAGGAAGAATTAGTATGGATGGATGAAATAGAGAGTCAGAAGCATGGTTCAACATTGCATGACTTCATCTCAAGAGGACTTGAGATCGGTGCACCCCGGGAATATGGTGCAGGAGCACCCTCAAACTCATTAATGAAAGATTAATGGGAAGGGTTAGGATACCAATTGGATCTTCAATCCAATGATGTAATAAATTCCTATTTTTTAAGGCAAGGTGACAATAGGTAGTGTTATAAACCTAGTTATCTATCTGAGCCGGTTGTTGGACAATTTGTTTAGGAAGGGCTAGAAGAGACAGTAGGATAGTTTTTGTTTGCGATGTTGATAGGAGTAAGTTCAGAGCTTGTGCTCTTGGACTTAGATACTATGATGTCTATAGAAGACTCACCTAAGATTGCATGTCTGTATGGAATGTACGGATGGAGTTAACACAGTTTTACTAAGATAGAACTGAAACCGACAGGTTTTGAAAAATGTCAAAGTTGTAATGTGCAACTTTTGAAAAGTTGTCATTTTTCAATCTCAATGATTATAAACCATCTTAGTTGGTTGGAACTGATTGAGGAATGTATAAAACTTTGATCCAAGATAATTGGAAGGAGTTGGAATATTTGTAGAAGTTTTGATAACTATTTTTAATAAAACCATTCGTTGTTTTCCTAAGAAATTGACTGTATTTTGAATTGTGAAGATCTGTACGAACACACATGTGCCATTAACTAAATGTGGATGTTAATCCTATGTCTTATGAGTGAATTTCAAGTGATTTTAATTTTTTAATCGATCGGGATTAAAGGCTATCACATTTTGTATGTTCCCTGGTTGTCGGAAGACCCAACATAGGGTTTCGAAACAAAACTCCTCTTTCTGGGAGACTCCACCATGGGAAATTTCTAAAAATTGGTGGAAGGAAAGGAGGGAGGATGTACCATAATATTCTTGGGGTCTTAGATCGGGAGATCAATGGAGAAAGAAGGAAATACTAAACCCTTTGGGTAGGCATCTCTATGTGACTGTCCAGAATTGCAAGTTTCAATGCATGACTCAACCCAGGGATGGAATGGAGATCAATATCATTGGATTTAGTTTTTTTACATAATCTTGAAGATGTTCCAATAGTTTAGATTAGAAGGTGGAAACTATTTTGAACACTTCCTTTGTTAATTTGGCCTATTAACCTTATTAGGTCTAGGAGAGATCTATGGACAGCTGGAGTTTGTAGATTGGCCAAGGGTCCAAACTTGGTGTATACTATTGGTAGGTTGATTAAAACCTTGGAGGGTTGTTAAGACCTAGATTGGTGGAATTCCATATAGGTTGCCCTTAAGAATTCATATTTTCTCCTTGTATCCCTATAGTGGGATTTGGTGTTTAGGATGTGTTCCGAAGTTGCTAAGTGGAGGATTGGTAATCCATTTCATTGGAAATTAATATTGAACCTTGAATAAACCCTTGTTTCATCCCTAGATTAGTGGGGTTGAGTTGTGTGAATCGATGCCTTAAGGGTGTAAGAGATTGGGTTGAAGAACCAATCTTGATTTGTGGGTTTTGGGAGCTCTATGTCAGAGCCTAGTTTGTATGGGAATAGAGGGTATCAAGGACCTCTAAGTGTCTGATTGGATATATATTGGGACTCTACTCCAATTTTCAAAATGTAATTGACGAGAGTCAGGAGCCAAAGGAACAAGAGGCTATTCAAGACCTAGTACAGCTGGCGAGTGTAAAACCTCTTGCACTCACTGAAACTAAGCCAGATGATACAACTGAATAGAAGGTGATTTTTACTTAGAAGGAGTCTATTTCAGTCAGTGTTGACAATAGTAAAGTGAAATAAGAGAAGAGACTGAGTATTGATGCACTATCATCATAGTTCACCTTGCTAAGTAGCAACACACCAGAGATAAAGAAGAAAAAGTTACAAAAGCAAAAGGACAAGTCTCTTGGTACACAAGTGACATTAGATGAGGTTATCATGATTCCAAAATGGGACATTGATAACCTGACATATGAGTAGATGTAGATTTTGTAATATTTATTGAAAAGAAAGAGAAAACAAGAGGAATTAAGAAGGGAACATCAACAAAAGTAGGTATTACATGAAATAAAAGATATTTTTGTTGATGCATTTTATTTACAAGATATTAATGAGAACACACCTATTTTTGAAAAGTTGGTCCATATTGTTAAAACAGTGAACAATGATGATATAGAAGCTAATGAGAAGTTGATGTAGTGGTTTGAAAGGAAGTTTGAGACTAAAGTTCTTGAGAAAGTTTCAACAGAGATTGTTGTAAAATAGGTTGAACTTTCTGATCTTGTAAATAACTTAGAGGAAATTGTAAAAAATGTGCATTCTTTGTACAAACAACTTTTTGATGGAGAATTATTTACAAAGGAGAACCAACATCTTATTGGGAAGCTTCAGTTAGACCTAAACTCAATAGGACATTCATTGAGCATAGATGCAAGTTCAAGATCCTTTCATTTTACCAGGTTGACTCATGCCCAAGGGAGATTAACTGAGCTAATGGCTAAAGATGGTAAAATAAGGGCTCAATTGATCTCTATTTAAATAATTTTGATACCTCATTTGGAGGTCATGCTGAGAGAACTAGCCACAAAAAAGGAATTAGTACAAAGAGATCCTCATCTCTCTATCGAAGAAAGTTTGGTTGATCTAGCTGCTCAGCTAGAAATAAAACTTCAAGTTTTGGAGTTTGTTAGATCTAGTTGGGACAATGCATTGGCAATGATTTTACAGCTCCACAACCCATTTTTGGATAAGTACTATCTGACCCCAACACCCCAATAGCTTAAAGTGACAAAAATAAGGGGGAAATAGATGAAGGTAAAAGGGAAAATGTATAAAGGTATGATATAATGTTTGTTAGTTTTGAGTGTTATGTATACTCATTTTTGAAGTCATGAGTATTTCAAAAGTCATGTATATATATTGAAGTCTTTATGAAGAATGAGTCATAGTCTAAGGGGGAGTATAATTTTTTCTATGATAAGTCATGACTATTGGCAAGTTGACTATACTGTTGTATATGACTATAATTAAGTGTTTTCATTATGGCAAGAAAATCATATGGAGTTTTGGAGTCAACACACTTACTCATAAGATCAGAATTTGGTTAAGCATGAAGACTATTCTGGAACTAAAGACAGTCATTCCAGACAAAGGTTGGGACATCTTGGACACATTAAAAATAAAATCTATTGAAGAAGACCTTAGAATAAGAGAAAAAAAACTAGATGATAGCTTACCAGTGTGCTCAGTTGAAGAAAAGTCTTTGTTAATGGAATTGGTAAAGCTGCACCTCAAAACCAAGATGAGAACTTTGCACATCATGAATAAGGATTATGAGTTGATAGCTAAGGAGAGTGAAAAATCCTTTGAGAATGTATTTTTGGAATAACGCATGCATCCATCATCTGCGCCTGCAACCCAAGTTCATGTTGAGCAAGTAATAGTAGTTAACATTCCCAATGTACCTATGACAGGTCCATAGGATTCTGCACCTATGTTTGAAGCCAAGAAAGACACCATTATGATTGATAATATAGAGATATCAATGGCAGCCATAGATAAGGACTTGGATAAGTTTGAAGAAGCATTTGTGAGCACTGAGGAAGTAGAAACTCTATGCGGTGATAATTCACCTAAGCATCAAGAAGAAGTGCAGATTGAAGATTTAACTGGACAAGAAGAAGAAGAAGAGGAGAAAGAAAAAGAAGAGAAAAAGGAAAATGAACCAAAAGATGAGCCCTCTATTGAAATGCCCATAAAGGTAATGGTAGAATTGATGGACAACACACCTCTCACTCCTATGCCATTAGTATCATTGTTTTCAAGTTTGACTCCTTACACAACAAGTTTAGACTCATGGGGAGAAGAAGACTTGATTAAGATCAATGTGCTTGCAATGGAAAAGGCAAAGGAAAAACAAGTGATGAGAAATCCATTGTTTGTTGAGTCAGTCAACATTCTCAATAGTCTACTACCAGAGGAAAAGAAAGTCACAAAAGTTCATTCAGTGGATGATGTCATTACCATCCTAACAAGTTTCAAGGCAAACTTCTCTTTTCTAGAAGAATCAGCAGCCAAGGTTGTTGAAGAAAAGTATCTCAAGAAGAGGCTAAGTGAATTAATAGGAAACTTCACACTTGACCTTAGCTCCTTAAAAGTTTGTCAAGCCTTGTTGAAGGAGATAGCAGCCAAAGGAATAAAAATCATAGATGACTGTATGGACAAGGATAAATTAACTACAAACCTCTCAAAGAAAATTCAGGAAGTTGAATCAATGATGGAGGTAGTAAGGAAATCAGTAGACGATCCCTCCAAAGATGTAAACATGTGCAACAATGTCTATCAAGGTCAATTAGACAAAATTGAGAAAGCAAAAAAAGAAATGGCCAAAATAAGGGCAAGGAAAACTCGATTAAGAAATGCACTTGTGCCCTCTTTGGATGTGTTGAATCAGAATATCAAGGAGATTGATGCCACAGTGGTGACATATGATCAAGGTCCAAGTTCAGATTTGGAAAAGATGGAGAAGTTGACCTATTATTTGTGCACCCATCTTCAGACTGTAAATGCACTGACAGCATTTTGGCAGCCAGAGATCCAGAACTTGAAGATTACATATCTGGATGTACTCACTTTGTAAGTACTTGTAGATACATTTGTGTGCACCTTTCTCATCAATGTCAAAGGGGGAGTACAGTATATAGTATAAGGGAGAATATGGAGATATAGTAGAAGGGAGAATACAGAGCTATGTATATGATGTAAAGGGGAGTAGAGTATATAGTAGAAGGGAAATATAAGATAGATTATATGCTAGAAATTCTTGTATAAAGATGCAATTAGTAACTTCCTCATATTCCTTTGTTGCCATTAATGACAAAGGGGGAGATTATTGGAAAGTTAAATATACTATTGTATATGACTATAATTAAGTGTTGTCATTATGACAACAAAGTCATATGGATTTTTGGAGTCAGTGCACTTACTCATAAGATCAAAATTTTGTTAAGTATGAAGACTGGACAGTTAGCAGAGCACCAGGTGAACAAAGCATCAACGCACATGTGTATGACCAAGTTATGGCATGCACCCTTGAAGATAAGCTTCTGAGTATTTAATCATACTAATTCTAAGAGCACATGATCATATGAGTTAGTATGATGAAGTTACAGCTAGATGAAGTGACACAGATAGTGAGTGATAGAACATAACAGAGCATGGAGCTGACTATTGATAATTTGGTTAGCACTTATAATATTGTTTTCTAAAGGCTATGAACCTATTGTATTTAGGTTATAGACATGTTAATATCATTATTTGTAAACATGCTTGATCCAATTCATTTGGAAGTGTTGTATGTAATAGGTTGAAGGCCGATCTAGTGAATAGTTTTGTTAGCGCATATAAATAAGACATGTGCCTTTTTAATTAAAGAGGGAATGACATATAGAGTTGAAAGTAGTAGAGAAGAAGTATGCAAAGATCAGATAGAATTTTTTAGAGCTTTACAAGAGGTTAAATCATCAGCGCATAAAAGGACCTGATCAGACAAGAAGTGTCAAACCAACAGTTCACCATTGGTAGATATAGTGTGTATCTAATATCCATGAGATTGTAGCCTTCTCATTGAGTAGTGAGCTCTGGTAGTGAGCCACCATCCCTAATAGGTTTATTGTAAAAGACTCCTAATAGGGTCTGACCCTTAACCAAGTCAGTGTACTTATTTCTTTGTAATAATCAACTCCTAATAGGGTTGTAAGATCTTCTAACAGGGATCATAATACACTAGTGCAGTTCTTAGTGGGTGTCAATTCTCATTAGGGTTTTTACCTATTTGGGCTTCCCCATGATCATATTTGGTGTTATGTGTTATGGTTGTTTATCTTACTTTCATTGATATTCATTTCAGTACTTATGCAATTAAGTTAAGTTTCAAGATATCCAAAAAAGTAATAATATATAGAACACTGATTCACGCCCCTCGCCCTCAGTGTTCCCATTCCTAACAATCACATGACAAATTTTTTTTTCCACTAATGTCAGAGATTGTTGATCTCCAAGCTATGTTTCCTATTAGTGTCATACACTTAGTCATTTCTAAGGTAGACTTGATCGGACATCACTATGACCGAGCCATTTTACTAAGGTTAAGCAATGTATTTGACTTGTGTAATATCATATATGGACCAAGTAGTACTTACTACCAATAAATTCAATGGTTTCTGATTACTCCAGTAGTTACCAAGCAGTATGAATGTCGAGTTGGATAGAATAGTTAGTGTTGAGTGATAGCATATGGATAATAGTTTTGACTGGGCACCAAAGAATTCATATGTCGAGTAAGCCAGTTTTCATATATGTGTTTAGAATGGCACAAACACATAGGTAAACTGTTATGGTCAACTTCTAATGAATTATTTAATGAACATTGAGACTTTTAAGGAGTTAATTATGTGTTTTGATTTAGATCATTAATCCCTATGCAAGAAATGTAACCAATGAGAAAAAGGGAATGTATAAGCGGAAAAAGTGATGAATCTAGATCATTGATCTTGATCTAGAAGGCTCATTATTTATCTATTTAAGGTGACATCAAAACCCTAATATCTAGAGTATCAGATGTGAAGGCAGAAGAGGTTGTGTTTTGGATGTCAGTAGCATATACTAGGTAGAGTGACTGAACAAAGTAGTGAAGGACGTAACAGAGTTATATCATATTTGAGATCATATCAGAGTTGGAAAGAGGAGATCTGTTATCAGTATTTGAACTGAAAACCTAAGGATCCGATACTGATACATTCTAGCAAGTGAATCAAGGTAAATGTCTTAACATAGTGGTCCTAACATACCTTTGTAAATCTCCTAATAGAATGCTTACTTCATTGTAAGTTTAAATTCTTTAATCAAGGTAGACTAAATAAGTTTGTAATCTCTCAGCAGGGCAGACCCCTCATAGGGTAGATCACCAGAAGTGATCAAAACATTGTAGCCTTAATAGGCACACTTTATTGTTGTAGTAGTGAATATTTGCGGGTGTCATCCCCACCCTAGTTTTACCTTCAAGGGTTTATGGGTTACCTAATCTTTTGTATTATGTGTTTATCATTTACTTTCATGTTCATGGATGTGATTGGCAGTTAGATCTATTACAACATTGAAGTTAATTTTTATGTAATTCATGATATAATCTATTTGTTTAAGAAGGATAAAAAAATTATAGATCCTGATTCACGCCCCCCCCCCCCCCCTCTCAGTATCTTGCTTTCCCAATAGACTTCCAATAGTAACATTTTGATCTATATCTTTACTTTCAGATTTGAATATCTCAAATAAAGATTTATTTTTCTTGTCACTAGAGCATTGTCCAACTTCAAAACCAATTCCAGTTAGATCATCAGTTCTTCTTTATTTCCTTAACATGTCATCCAAAGTAGTATTCTCATATTTTTCTAACTTCCTTTTATATGAAACTACTTCATTCATTAACCTTGTACATTCCTGATCTTTAGTACTTAACTCTTCCTTAGTGACAAAGACAATTATCTTTTGTTCCTCAACTTGTCATTTCAAATCTTTAACTTGTTGATTTAATTCCTTAGTTTCTTTTTCAAAGTTCTCTTTTTCCTTTAAGAATTTATTTTCTTGAACACTTAAATTCCTTTTTAGTTCCTTGATCTTTTTAAGTGCATAAATAAATTCACATTCTAAATCAGCTTCAACAAGTTCAACATCATCATCACTATCTAATTCTTGACAAGTAGTTCCTATAGCCATGAATAAAACTTCAT
Source organism: Chamaecyparis obtusa (assembly GCA_027943335.1). NCBI lineage: Eukaryota > Viridiplantae > Streptophyta > Pinopsida > Cupressales > Cupressaceae > Chamaecyparis > Chamaecyparis obtusa. The sequence continues at coordinate 699,494 of BSBK01003377.1, read as the reverse complement.
TTTCATCACATTCAAAGCTACTAAAATCACTATCTGATACATTAGAAATCAAACTCTTCTTCTTCTTAAAGAATTTATTTTTTTTTATAGAACTTCTTTTTACTTGATTTTTCTTTCTCATCAGTACTTCATCATGATTATTATAAGGACATTTAGATGCAAAGTGTCCTATTTTACCACAATTAAAGAATTTGAAAGGAAGTTTACCTTTGTATTAACCTACTCCTTTATTTAATTTCCTTGATATGTGTGCTTCAAGAACATCAAGGTCTTCGAATTCTTATGAAACTTGCTTCACCTTCTTTACTCCTTTGAATGTTGCTTCTTTGCTTGTGGATTCTTGTTTGCCAAACTTTCTCATTTCATAAGCTAAAAGTGCTCCATGAATATCTTCCATTGTATAATTGCTAATGTCCCTAGTTTCTTCTATGGAACATATTTTAGAACCAAAATTATCAGGAAGAGATCTTAAAACTTTCTTTACAACATCAATATCATCAATTTTTTCACCAAGTCCTCTTATGTCATTCACAGTTTCATCTATCTTAAGGAGATAGTCTTCTACCTTTTCATCATCACCCATCTTTAGGCCTTAAACTATTTCTTTCAAATTTTGTATCTTGGCTTCTTTAACTCTATCATTACCATGATAAGTATTTTTCAATTTTTCTCATACTTCTTTAGAAGATCTGCAATGCATTACCTTAACAAACACATCTTTACATAAACTGTTAAATATAGAAAATTTAGCTTTCATATCAATTTCATACTTCTTATTTTCATTAGGATCTATAGGTAAAGTATTAGGAACATTATAACCATTTTCAATTGAGTCCCAAACATCAACATTAATAGAAAATAAGTATGTTTGCATCATTACTTCCCAAAAACCATTATTTGATCCATAAAAAATAGGTACCTTTGAAAAACTATCATGAGCCATTGTAGATAAGTATTCCACTCAACCAAAATCTACCCAAAGTTGTTAAACTTGATGTATGGAACCCTTATCTGATACCACTTTGTGGAATAAAAACACCACTAAGAGATGGGGGTTGAATCAGTGGTTACTTAAAAACTTGTCCTTTTCAATTTTTATAATTATAACATATACTTATGAAATATGAAGATATGTAAAAAGAAAAAAGTACACAATATTTATAGTGTAAAAAACCTTAGGGTAAAAAACCACTTTGAATCTGAATCTTTATTAGCCTCTTGGGAAAAACTTTTAGAGCTACAACTCTGGGAAGCACCAACACCCTGTTTTAAAGACACCTGTCTCAAGGAACACCAGTCCCTTATATCAGAAGTACCAACTTCAAAATTTAAGAAGCACCAAATTCTAACATGAACAAATTGAGTTACAATTAGAGTATCATCTATGTTACAATACAAATCATGAATCAAGAATTCAACTCCAAGTTGAAAACATAAACTAGGATACAGTTCTCTTCTTCTCTCTCTTACTGATTCTCTTTACATCAACAAATTACACCAAGTGATGAAAACTTCCTTACAATGAATATATAAGATTAAAAATGTATAATCAGACTTAAAATAATAGATTTTAATGCAAGAGGATAACTTGAATTAATTTCTTTCAAACTATCAACTTTCTTGAAGCGATAAACCCTTGTTTCTCTTCAAAACATCAAGTACCCAAATATGTTTTCTTTTTCCATTAAAAGATATTATTAAATACTGATGTGAATGACTCAAAAAGAAATATATAACCCTTCTACAACCTCTGATCAACTTTTTAAATGTAAATAGAATCACAAATAGCAAAATAGAAACATAAAGCATTACCCTCCTCTTTGCAACTATATAAACTTCCTGTAACTTTTCTGATATACTTCACATTATGTACCACTCCTAAAAATTTTGATCAAACCACCTATTGGAAATTTTAGAGGAATGTATTTTCTACTTATAAACCAAGGAATTCAAAAAAATTTAGGACTATTACATACCCCAAATTGTAATTAGACCAAAACCGGTCAAAAATGGTTATAACTGACTACAACAGTCTTGGTCAAAATTGTTTTTATCTCTCCAGACACATGATCTCCAAAATATGACTTAGACCCATTTCAATTTTGCCTGTTAACTTTTCGAAAAGGCATAATGGGTGGGGTCTTGTTTAACACTTAATATGTTCAAATTCATTTAGACCCAAACTAGGTAGTTATGAAATTATAAATGATTTAAAACTCATAATCAACATTAAGTGTTATATACTTAATACATTATCAACCACCTCAATAATGATATAATAAATGTATTGGTACATTAATAACATGATTTTAACCACATTTGATCACTTTAATCAACTTCTATAAGATCATTAGATTTCCATCTTGTGTACCACCGTAACTAACTAAGAGATCTAACATGTCTTATTGACATCAATGACAAAACCAAAGACCAAATTACCAAAGGTTCAACAACATCAGGGTAGAGCTAGGGCATCTACACATACTAAAAAAAAAATTAGTGACACCACCATTTGAAAGCAATGAAATAGTGGTAAAAAACAACTATAGGCTAGAAATGGGTAGCAACCAAGAGTAACTAGGATGGTAAATTAGCAACAAGAGACAAATAATCAGCATGTGGTGAACTAGCAAAAAATCCAATGCCAAAACATAAAAGGGTTTAAACAAAAAATTTGAAATCCATTTTTATTTTAAAGGGTTGTTACCTATAATTACTATTATATTTTTCCTTGTGATGTTGGAAGAGGTTCATGTTGTGGGTCCACAACTCATGCCCCATTTCAGCCACTTGGCCTAATGGGGACCCCCTTTTTATGCTTTTGGTTTCTTGATTCTGGGAGCCTTATGGTTGATTTGGTTAGGCATCTGGTGAGTCATATTGCAATTCCATTGTGCTCCCAATAGTTGGATGTCGGTCGATAGTTGGATGTAGATTAATTCACCTCTTGGTGTTTTCCCTCTTCCTTTATCCTTTCCTTGTTTGGTTGTCTTTTCTTTGGTTTTCTTTGGGGAGTTAGGTTTTTGTCTTTTCAAAGGTTCAGATTTGCGGAGTTCTTACAACCCCAAAACCCTAACATTTTTCAGGGTGCAAACAATGAAGGTTCTCAGAGTGCAAACAATGAAGGTTTTTAGAGTGCAAACAAAAAAGGTTTTTGGAGTGCGAACAATGAAGGTTTTCAGAGTACAAACAATGGAAGTCATTGTGGACTTAGCCATTTTCATAGATCAATTTTTTCAGAGTTCCACAACCCCAAAATTCCAGGGTCATCAAATTTGCAGACTTGGTCATTTTTCAATATTGCATTTTTTGAAGTTCCACAACCTTGAAATTCCTGGGTACGCATTTTTCAATCACATTTTTTTGTGAAGATTCATTTTTTGAGAGGATTGCATGCAAGTTGGAGGTCATTTTTGCAAGTCAAGGGGTCTTCTATTAGTTACAAATTAGAAGAGTAATTAGATCCATGCATTTTGGGTGTGAATAACAAGGTGAAGATCAAACCACGTGCAAAGAAGAAGAAGAAACAGTGGGATTGCATTTTGATTTTCTACATTTTAGGAGTTTATTCCAGTTTGATTTTTCATGTATATGATGTGTAAAAGGATGGGAATCCATGAAAACTAGTTAACAATCAATTTAGGAGTAGTTTTATGTGCATTGTTAAACTTTAGATTTAATTTTATTATGTTGTGTTTTGTGTAGAAGAAACCCTGGCTATGGCTTTCTTATTTCCAAGTTGAAGCGCTATATAAAATCATTACAAAGATGTACGTACTTAAAAGGGGATCTTTGGAAAGAGAAATAAAATACAATTGGAGCTTCATTCGGGTTGTTAAAATTTGACTTCTATGAGAAATTCTGAATTCATTATTTCAGAGAGCTAAATGTGTTTTTTTGTGATTGTTTATGCAACTCAATAGTCAGTGTTTGTTGTGATTTATTTTTCTCAATGTGGTGAATGCTTGGAAATAATTTCATTGTTTGTACTTGAGGATGAATTTGTCTTGCATGTGTGCATGTCTGGCATGGCTTCACAATTTGATGAATTTTGAAATATCTATAATCTGTTAAAATTCCATTGGTGATTGCACCTACCTAGTATGATATGTGAGATGTCAATTTCATATTCTTGTGGGTTTTCTCAATCTAATATGTTATTTGATATGTGAGTGAGATTTATCATGGTTTATGTCCATTAGAATTTACTTTCAATATTTTTTTTAATTTCTTGTTAGGTTAATCTTTTCACATTTTTTGCACAATTGGGTTAAAAATAGAAAATCGTCATAGGAATTAAAATAGATTCCATTGGTAAATTTGCATGCACATGTTAGTATTCTTAAATCTAAAAATCAAAAAGGGTTGTCAAGTGTTAAAGTTTGTTTTGCAGCCCTCAAACGATCGAACCATCAAAGGCCTCCTTGTGAACAATCAAATTTATCTTCAGTTGAGCTATTCAGGTGGTTGACAAATAGCCTTACGGAACCTTGAGAATAGCCTCATTATTATTTCAAGATGGGAATTGGGATCTCTAATTCCTAGTGATTGACTTGTGTTAAAAAAACACTCAACAGTTCATATTTGTGTTTATTCCCTTACAAGTTGATTACATAATTTGTATTCTTGTTGTAAGTAGTTAGAATTCAATTAGCTTCTATTTGAGTGGTGAAATATATTTGCAATGGATGTACAGTGTGGTTTTGAGAACATGGGGATATAAATTTGTGAATGATTACATAGGATGTTTGTCATTAAAAGTTTGAACAATTCCATCCTTTCTCAAGTATTATGTTGTGTATTAAGCCATTGATGGCACAATACTATATTGATAAATAGTTATTACTTAAAAACAATGTGGAATGTATAACTTTATTTAAAGATGATGAAATAAACAACTCACAAAAAACAAGGTTTTCAACTCAATGACTTGTTCTTTTGTATATTAGACACCTACCTATCATCCTTGAGATTAGATCAAATAGTTTAGTCTTGTCTATTAATATGATTTAGAACAACAAAGGAGGGGGGTGAATCATTTATTCTCAGGTCCAGATGTATAAAACAAACTTTAAAACTCTTCAACAAATCAGATCTAACAACAAACAACTACTCGATCATTATTGATTGCATAATAGAAACATATAACAGTGTAGTCCACTTATCCAATAGCATCTAACTTGTAAAACATGGAAATGTTCAAACCAAAACATTCACACAAGTATCAACACCGGGATTTATAGTGGAAACCCAATTCAGGAAAAACCACTTTGAAACATGTTACTATTATGTTCACTCTTCTAAAGTGAGCTCGGTGAAAAGCCAACCCTGTCAAAGGTTACAAACACACTATCAGGTGTGACCCGGTTAAAGGATTTAAACCACTCTGTTAAAAGTGTGCCTTGTTATAGGATTTACATACACTCCATTAGAATGCAACCTTGTTCAAAGGATTTATACCTATGACTATTAGCTCAACATCTGTTAAAAGGATTTTGACTAATATAATGGTTAGAAAGTAGCAATAGTATTGATCTGAAAAACATACAACTCACTTTGCAAATATCAGATCCAATTTCATACACATATGTTGGCTTACTGACTATGAACCTTTACCATCCCCATCACTGATCTGCTCGGAACTCTCTTCAAGCAATCACAACACTTCTCCTTCAGCCTTCTCTACTTAGACAGTCAATAACATCAACAACACTTCCAGCATCCTCCCTTCCACAACCTCTAGCTTAGGTTTCCTTAATACTTGCTCCATTAGGTCAATACATCTTTTGTTGCTTAATCTCCTTCGCAGATCTTAGGGTTAGGTCAAATTCATCGAATCCGTCCTACTTTATGTTCTTCGGCTATCCTTCTAGAAATATCTCAAATCTCTTAATAGATTTATAATAAAATGTTTTATAGTGCATTAAATTCTTTCATACAATCAATAAATAAATTCAACACATTTTACATAATCCAAGAATTCAACGATGTCGGCTAGAAATCTGAATTCTCCCTCAAATGCAAAATACTAACGCTTGGTCAATATTGTGTTCAACTTCTCGGTCTTCACTAGAAAGCTCGATCACCTCAAAAACTATTTCCTCAGCTAATACTATCTTCCTTGGCAATTAACTGGTGTTCGATCAACACTGAATTTACTCGGCATATACTAGCTCGGTCGACACTAACATCACTCAGCTTAAACTAGATTTCTTCACTTTTTCTTGGTTAAGACTACCAGTTTAGTCTTCATTCTTACTTAGATAAACAATACATTATCTTATCATTGTGCCACATAATCAAGTACTGGTTGAAGTATCAAGATAACTCAACCTTTCCTTAGGTGCTATTGTTACCAACCTTGCCTTTCCCCTTAGCAACAATCAAATAGATATAGTACTTTCTTAAATAGCAATAGTCTTACCAGTTAATGTTTGACATCAATGACAATACAACAATTTCTTCAATTGCAGTTTCCAACAATCTCCCTCTTTGGCATTAATGGCAACACCATATGAATATCACATGAATTACCAACCAATCCAAAACTTATATGTCCATTAAAAATATTTATAATATCCTTAGCTTCACTTTGATATAGAATCAATCAGGCATGCTTGTATGACCATCCATTGAATCTCTCCCTCTTTCTTGATCTTCTCATTCTGTGTATTCATTTGTGATCATCTCCCTCTTTAACAAAAATGCCAAAGCAGCAACTAAAAACATACATCCTGCAGATGTAGATATCATCTTTTCAGTTCAGTAACAGTATTTCTCCCTCTGTCATCTTTGCTTATGACTGATTCTTGGCTTTGCTGTGCTTTTCACAACTCTAGGCTGCTCCTAAAGTGTGACCTATTTCTGCATCAACTTGTTAGATACTCTTTGCAGCACATTTGATGCAGTGCTCCTAGCTTGACTAGGTAGCCTCAGTTACGGGAAGGACCCCTAATTGACTTCTCAGGTATTCATGAGCTTCTTTAGGTAAAGCCTTAGTGAATATGTCTGCTAGTTGTTCCTTTGTATTCACATATTCTATTCAAACCTCTTTATCTTGTACCAGTTCTCTCAAGTAATGATAATTGATGGCAATGTGTTTGGTCTTTGTGTGCATCACTGGATTCTTAGAGATGTTGATAGCACTTGTGTTGTCACAGAAAATGACAACTAGTTCAGTGATTTCTTCTTTCATGCCTACCAACAATTACTTTATCCATATCAAGTTTGAACAGTTCACATTTGCAACCACATACTCAGCTTCAGTAGTAGATTGGGAAATGCAATTTTGTTTCTTGCTTGTCCAAGAAACTAATCTCTGTCCAAGAAAGAAAGCTTCACCACTAATACTCTTTCTATCATCTACATTTCCTGCCCAATCAGCATCTGTATACACTCTTAGTTCAAACTTCTCATGCTTCTTATAGTACAATCCATAGTCAACAGTCCCTTTCAAGTATCTCATTATTATTTTGACCACCATCATGTTAGTTTCCTTAGGATTGGCAGAGAATCTTGCCACAATCCCAATAGCTAATGCAATATCTAGTCTGCTATGTACAACATACTGTAGCTTTCCTATCATAGATCTATACAAAGTCTGGTTAACTTCTACAACATCATCATTTTTAGACAACTTTTGTCCAATAGTTGTGGGAGTACTTACTAGCCTTGAATCTTCCATACCAAAGGTTTTCAATATCTCATGAACATATTTAGACTGGGTGATGAAAATTCCTTTCTCCATCCGATATACTTGTAAACCAACAAAAAATTTGATCTACCCAAACATACTCATTTCAAATTCAGTTTTCATTTCATTTGAAAATTTCTTACACAAGGCATCTTGTCCACCAAATATAATATCATCTACAAAGATCTTAGCTAACAAGATTCCTTTACCTTCTTCATCTTTCATGTACAAATTTCTTATGTCATTTGTCCTTGAGAATCCAATCTGTATTAGGTAGTTGTGCAGTCTCTCATACCATGCTCTGGGAGCTTTCTTTAGTCCATATAGTGCTTTATTCAGTTAACAAACCATGTGTCTTTTGTTTGGATCAACAAATCCTTCTGGCTGTTCAATATACACTTCTTCTAAAATACCATTTAAAAATGTAGACTTAACATCTATTTGGTATACCTTGAAATCTTTATAGGCAGCATATGCAAGAAGAGTTCTTACTCCTTCCAATCTCGCTACAGGGGAAAATGTCTCCCCATAATCTATTCCTTCTTCTTGTGCATAGCCTTTGCATACCAGCCTAGCTTTGTTTCTTGTTATTTGACCATGCTCATTCAACTTATTGTGAAATAGCCACTTTGTCCCAATGACATTCTTATTTTCTGGTCTTAGCACCAAAGTCTAGGTATCATTCTTCTCTATATGGTCTATCTCTTCATTCATTGCTTCTATCTAGTCTTCATTTTCTAATGCCTCCTTTGTTGTCTTAGGCTCAAATTCACATAGTAAATGTGTTGGATCTCTTGCCTTGCTTATGGTCAGAATTTTAGTATCTTTGTCTCCAATAATTTGTTTAGGCTTGTGATGTCTCCTTAAATATTGTGCTAGAACAGGTTCTGCTCTCCTATCATTTTTCTCATCAGGTTCACCAACAAGATTGTCTGATTCAGCTTTTGAATGCTTGGCAACCTCTCCCTAATACTTGGTAGCTTCTTCCTGTCACTCGGCACGTTCTTCTTCTCTCTCACCATTGTTTTCCTAATGCTCAGCATTTCTTACCCAAGACTCAGCATCAGGTGCATGTCTGTCACTTGCCTCTCCTTCCTCTATATACACAAAAGATCTGTAATCTTCTGGTTCTCTTTTACTATCATCTTCATTTTTCTCTGCATACTCATCAACTTTTACATTCACACTTTCCACAATTTTGTTAGTGTTAGAGTTCAAACACTTATAAGCTTTACTTTTTGTGGAATAGACTAGGAATATACCCTCATCCCTTTTAGCATCAAATTTTCCATTTCTACTGTCCTTTAATATGTAGCATTTACTTCCAAAAATTCTAAAGTACTTTGCATTAGGTGCATACCCATGCCACAACTCATAAGGTGTCAGATTTGTACCTTTTTTTATTTGTACTCGATTAAGAGTATAAAGAGTTGTACTTATAGCTTCTTTCCAATACTTTTGTGCAACATTCTTTTCAATCATTAATGTCATTGCACAATCCAAGATAGATTTGTTCCTTCTCTCTGCTATACCATTCTGTGGAGGAGTTCTAGGTGTAGACATCTGTCTTTTGATCCCTCTATCATTGCAAAATAGATTAAATTCATTGGATATAAATTCTCCACCTTAGTCAAATCTCAAACACTTCAGGTTCCTACCTATCTCCTTTTCAACCTTAGCCACATACCACTTAAAAAATTGAAAAGCATCATATTTTTATTTTAAGAACATTACATGCATCATTATGGTATAATCATCAACAAACAGGATAAAATATCTAGCACCACAATAGCTTTGTACACCCATCAGTCCACAAAGGTCAGTATGAACCAAATCTAGGGTATTCTCAGAAGTAAAAAAATTTCTCTTGAACCGAGACTTTGTCATCTTACCCAACTGACATTCTTTGCACATTACATTCTCAGGTTTCTTCAATCTAGGTAGACCTCTCACTTTCTTTTTCTTACTAATTTCTACCAGATTATCAAAGTTAACATGACATAGTCGCTTATGCCATAACCAAATATCTATTGGAAAGTTGTCTATACTGAAGTATATGACTAGATATAGTGTTGTCATTATGGCAACAAAGTCATATAGCAATTTGGAGTTAGTGCACTAAGTATAAAGATCATAAATCAATTAAGTGTTGAAGACTGGACAACATACAAAGTTCATATAGCTCAAAGCACCTGTGCCCATGTGTACGAATGAATTAAGGTATGCGCCCTAGAAGTTAATATTGTTAGACTATACTTATGCTTAGTCTAAGAGCGCATAAGTAGATATGAAAAGATGTGAAAGTTATAGTCAATTGAAGTTGCACAGCCAATGTATGCTAGCAAAGAATAGAGCATAGAGCCAACAGTGACTATTTTGGTTTACAATTGTAAATTAATGTTGTAGAGGCTATGCACCCATTGTATTTAGGTTACTGACATATGTATATGTATAATTATAAGCATGCTTAATCCAATTCATTTGGAAGTGTTATTTGTAATCAGTTATAGGGCCAACCTAATTGTATAATTGGTATGAGAGCATAAATATAAGGTGCGCCCATTGTATTCAACATGGAAGTGGAAATAGAGTTGTGAGAAGTAGAGCAGAGGTATGTAAAGAGAGTATATGATGTATTAGAGCTTTGCAAGAGGTCAAAGCATCAACGCACCAAAGGAACTGATCTGACAAGCAGTGTCACAGTAACAGTTCACCTACAAACATAGTGTGTATCTGATTCAAAAGGTTGTAGCCTTCATCATTTGAGTAGTGAGCTCTAGGACAGTGAGTTCACTCCCCTAACAAGGATCATTGTAAAAGACTCCTAACAGGGTCTGACCCTTAACAAGGTCTACTGTACTAAAAGCATTGTAAAGCTACTCCTAACAGGCTAAAGGATCTTCTAACAAAGATCACCAAACACTAGTGCAGATTATTAGTGGGTATCAAGTCTGATGAAGGGTGCTCCCCTTAATACCTCAAACACATAACAAAAATAGAGAAACAACAACAATATGCAAGAATAGAAAATTGGCTTCTTATTATCTCCACAAATGTGGAATTACAAATTTTCAAAATTACAACATGCAAAGCCACATGGGCATTCCCTTACAATATTCTGTAGGACAAAGCCTCGAACTATTACCCAGATCTACTACCCAGAACTATTCTGAACTGCCTAAGACAATAATATAGCCTTCCTTATATAGGCAATTTCCACCGCCCGAGAAGGTTCCAGAAATTTAGCCCTAAGGCCGACCAAACTTAGAATTATTTTATTTTTCAATTTATTACATCATAGTCGGCTCAAGATAACCTTTGAAACCCGAACAGAAATTTTGAAGAAAATTATTTTCCGCCACTTCGGGTGGCCCAACTTCTGAAGACCATAAGTCATCACCAGTTGACCCGATCGGCTATTATAACCCCATTTCAGAAACACCACGAAGCGCTCTACAGGGCCTTCAAAACTGAGTTCGAAGTTTCTGTACCCTGCTGCCAATACCGAAAATCTTCAATATCTCCAAAACTACACCTGATCTAGCCATGAAACTTTGCTGGCAGGCTTATATGACCAAAATGAACATCCAAGAAAGAAATCAGATCATTCTGAGCACATACAAAAATTACCAAAAATAGTAACTTTCCATAAATAGCAGCTCTGCACAAAATAGCCCTTATTGAATATAAAAATAGAAATATTTTTGGGTGATGCAAGATTGCTCTTACACCTAGGATGCTCCTGCATCAGACACCCGGGGTAATTTGAGAAGTGACCCTGTCACGACTCAGGTGTGCAGAGGAAAACCAAGACGGCTAACCTCCTCCTTTGTCAGCCATGATGAATCTTCAATAGGTCGTCCTTTCCATTTGACCAGATATTTTTCATATGTCATGTTCCTTGTGCTTCTGCCAACACGACTGTCCAGTATATCTTCGATCTCCTTAGTGTCTAAACTAGTTGCTGGAATACTCCACTGTGCTTCTGTGACCTCATTTTCAACACCTCCTTCATGATACTCTGTCAGATCTGAAATGTTAAACACTGGTGAAATATTTAGCTCAGTAGGCAATTCTACCTCATATGCATTTCCTGAATCATGTTTCTTCAATATCCTACATGGTCCAAACTTCTTCATTTTCAGCTTGTTATATGTACCAACTGGAAACCGCTCCTTCCGCAAATGAACCATGACTTCATCACCAACCTAAAATTTCTTATACCTCCTTTTCTCATCTGCCTTAGCCTTATACTGTGCGTTCATCTTGGTAATATGCTTCCTCACCTCCCCATGGATGTTCTTCAAGTGTTCTGCAAAATCCTCAGCTTCAGCACTACTTATTTCTCCTTTATCTATCTTCCTCAATTCAGATGCATTTCTTGGACTACTTCCATATACAATCTGGAATGGTGATTTACCAGTGCTCCTATTGATAGAATTATTGTATGCAAATTCTGTCTGTGGTAAAATCAAATCCCATCCTACTGGCTTATCTCCAACCAAACATCTCAGCAAATTTCCCAAACTCCTATTCACCACCTCTGTCTGTCCATTAGTCTAGGGATGATGTGATGAACTAAACTTCAAATCTGTCTTCAACTTCTTCCACAATGTACGCCAGAAATATCCAACAAACTTAGTGTCCCGATCTGAAACTATGGTCTTTGGCAAACCATGAAGTCTCACTACTTCTCTGAAAAACAATTCTGCTACATGAACAGCATCATTAGTCTTTTTGCAGGGAATGAAATGTGCCATCTTCAAAAATCTGTCAACTACCACAAAAATTGAATCATGTCCCCGCTGAGTCCTCGGTAAACCAAGAACAAAGTCCATGCTGATATCCTCCCAAGGCTTCTCTGGTACAGGTAATGGCTAATACAATCCTGTATTCTGCTTCACTCCTTTCGCCATCTGACATACTCTACAACTCTGTACAAACTTCTTCACATCTTGCTGCAACTGTGGCCAATAATAATTCTCACTAACCAAACCAAGGGTTTTATCACGACCAAAATGTCCAGCCAATCCTCCGCTATGCTTCTCCTTGATGAGATTCTCCCTCATAGAACTTCATGGAATGCACAACTGACTCCCTCTGAATAGCATATCATCCTGGATGATGAAATCCAACCATTTCATCCTGTCTAGAGTAACAGGTTCTGTACAAGCTTTCCAAGCTTCACCAAAATCAGGATCCTCTGGATACAAATTCTTGAGTTCCTTGAACCCAACCACTTCAATCTGCATTTCTGTCAGCAATAGTTGCCTTTTGCTAAGAGCATCTGCAACCCTATTAGACTTTCCACTCCTGTGTTTCAAAACAAATGTATAACTCTGCAAAAACTCAACCCATTTCAAATGCCTTTGATTCAATTTTCCTTGATTATTCAAATATTGCAAAGCTTGATGATCAGTATACAAAACAAACTCCTTAGGAAGCAGATAATGTCTCCACTTCTTTAATGCCTGAACTATAGCATAAAATTCCTGATCATAAACAGAATATTTTCTCTTGGCATCATTTAACTTCTCACTGAAATAAGCAACAGGTTTACCTTCTTGGCTCATAACAGCTCCTATTGCAGTACCACTAGCATCACAATCTACTTGAAACACCTTATTAAAATTTGGAAGTGCTAAAACAGGTTGTTCTGTAACTTTTTGTTTCAACAATTGAAAACTCTTTTCTGCCCCATTAGTCCACTTAAACTCTTTTCTATCCCCTCTCATTGTTTCAGTCAAGGGACCACAAATACTGCTAAAATTTTTGATAAACTTTCTGTAAAAGCTAGCCAAACCATGAAAAGATCTTACCTCAATAGCACTCCTTGGAGTAGGCCATTCAAGGATAGCCTGTACCTTCTCTGGGTCCATTTTTAGACCTTCTGCTGAAACTACAAATCCCAAATACACTAACTCTTTCTTCACAAAATTGCACTTCTTCAAATTAATCAACAATTTCTCTTCTCTCAACTTCTCAAATACCATATGAATATGCATCATATGCTCCTCCAATGTCTTACTAAAGATCAAAATATCATCTAGGTAAACAATGACAAACTTACCCAGAAATTCTTTCAGAACCTCGTTCATGAGCCGCATGAAAGTGCTCGGTGCATTGGTTAGCCCAAAAGGCATGACTAACCACTCATACAGTCCTTCCTTTGTCTTGAAGGCAGTCTTCCATTCATCTCCTTCTCTGATCCGAATCTGATGATATCCACTTTTCAGATCTATCTTTGAAAAATACACAGCTCCACTCAAACAGTCCATAATATCATCCATTCGTGGCAATGGAAACCTGTACTTGATTGTGATCTTGTTTATTGCCCTAGAATCTGTACACATCCTCCACTCTCCATTCTTCTTTGGTGCTAATACTGCTGGTACAGCACAGGGACTCAGACTCTCTCGAATCAACCCCTTCTGTAACAGTTCATGTACTTGTCTGTTCAACTCCTCACTTTCTGCAGGTGTCATTCTGTGTGCTGCCTTATTCGGAAAACTCGCTCCTGGGATCAAGTCCATCTGATGACTGATCTTCCTGACTGGTGGTAATCCATCAGGCACGTTATCGGATACAATATCCTGAAACTCATTCAACAAATCTGCAACTTCTACAGGAACATCTTCTACTTCCTCTTTACCATCTTTTGGAATTAAAGCAAAACATACATGCTCATGCCTCATACCATCTAGGAATTTCCTTCCATCAACAAATGTTATTCTTGCATTACCACATACCTTTTCTTCGGTCTCCTTCAATGGCTTTAGCTTATGTCGCACTCCATCCTTTGTCAGGGAATAGGTATTCGCACGACCATCTTGTACAGCACATCTGTCAAACTGCCACGGTCTACCCAATAACATATGACATGCATCCATAGAGATGATATCACATAGTACCTCATCTTGGTACACGCCGATCTTGAACTTCATTGGGCATTGTTCATTGACCATGACCTTGTGGTCATCCTGTACCCAAGCAATCTGATATGGATGTGGGTGTTTCTATCTATTGAGCTTCAACTTTGTCACCATCTCTTTTGACACCAAATTATCAGTGCTTCCACTATCAATAATCACATCACAACATTTACCTCCACACTTGCACCTGGTGCGAAACAAGCTCCTCCTTTGCTCAGGTTCATTCTCACCACTCAACAGGACTCTTCTGTTAATCAACATTTCTCCTCTTTCAGCATCTTCAGAATTTGATGATCTGGCATCTTCATCTACATGTGCAACTCTAGCCTGCCCTTCATTTCTCCTGTCCATTCTGCCTTGGCGCCGAGGACATTCAAATGCCCTGTGACCTTCTTCTCCACAGTGAAAACATGTTCCACGGAAGCCACCTCTTCCAGATCCTTGTCCTCTTCCCCTTCCTCTTTGATCTCTATTATTCTGATCCTAGAAGTGATTGGAATTGTTTCCTCTCTGATTCTGACTGCTACTGGCCTCATCCTTCTTTTTCGGATCTTCATTTCGGCCACCATAGGACCGTCCACCAGATCGTCCACCGCAACCTCTTCCATTTTGTCTGCTCTCAAACTTCTTGTTCAGCTTTTCCTCTACTTTTAGGGCAAACTGGTATGCCTCTTCAATACTGTTCATTCGAACCAGATTCAACTCCTCCTAGATGCTTGGCCTTAACCCATTAAGGTATCGGGCAACTTTCTCCTTATCAGCTTCGGCATGGCCTGTTCTGATGAGGAGTCGATAGAACTCCTCTGTATACTCCTGAACAGATTTTCTCGCTTGCTTCAAACTTTGCATTTTCTTCAGTAGGTCAAGCTCATAATCAACAGGAATGAACTGTCGCTTCAATTTTTCCACCATCCGATCCCATCTTGTGATTTTATCTTTCCCTCTTCTATTTCGCTCCAATTGAATTTCTTGCCACCAAATCTTCGCATGACCTTTCAGTCTGGCCTTCACAAATTTGACCCTATCAGGATCCTCAACATCTTCATACTCAAAATACTCCTCACATTCATTGATCCAGTCGATCAATTCCTCTGGGTTAAGATTTTCAGAAAATGTAGGAACCTCAATCTTAGGTCTTTTCCCAATCTTAGAAATCGCCCGAAAAAGTCTTTCTTCCTCCTGGTTCACAATTTCAACTTCTCCTTCTTGATATTCTCTTTCGGCTTCATCCTTGCTTTCGTCTCTGACATTAAGATTCATTCCTCTGTGAATCTCTTCTTGCAATGCTCGCACTTGTCTCTGCAGCTCTCTAACCTCAGGTGTCACAACACCAGCTCTTCCGCCACGTTCCCTTCGTGGAGGCATTTTCGCGATGCGCGCTGAAACCCTAGGCACGGTCCTGGTGCAAACTGCCTCACAGTCGACGATCTGTTTACACACTCAAGAACTCCTGCTCTAATACCACTTGATGAAGGGTGCTCCCCTTAATACCTCAAACACATAACAAAAATAGAGAAACAACAACAATATGCAAGAACAGAAAATTGGCTTCTTATTATCTCCACAAATGTGGAATTACAAATTTTTAGAATTACAACATGCAAAGCCACATGGGCATTCCCTTACAATATTTTGTAGGACAAAGCCTCGAACTATTACCCAGATCTACTACCCAGAACTATTCTGAACTGCCTAAGACAATAATACAGCCTTCCTTATATAGGCAATTTCCACCGCCCGAGAAGGTTCCAGAAATTTAGCCCTAAGGCCGACCAAACTTAGAATTATTTTATTTTTCAATTTATTACATCATAGTCGGCTCAAGATAACCTTTGAAACCCGAACAGAAATTTTGAAGAAAATTATTTTCCGCCACTTCGGGTGGCCCAACTTCCGAAGACCATAAGTCATCACCAGTTGACCCGATCGGCTATTATAACCCCATTTCGGAAATGCCACGAAGCGCTCTACAGGCTTGACTCGTGCAAGCGCCCGTCCACCAAATTTTCAACCTCATCCGGGGCCTCTAAAGCCTTCAAAATTGAGTTCGAAGTTTCTGTACCCTGCTGCCAATACCGAAAATCTTCAATATCTCCAAAACTACACCTGATCTAGCCATGAAACTTTGCTGGCAGGCTTATATGACCAAAATGAACCTCCAAGAAAGAAATCAGATCATTCTGAGCACATACGAAAATTACCAAAAATAGTAACTTTCCATAAATAGCAGCTCTGCACAAAATAGCCCTTATTGAATATAAAAATAGAAATATTTTTGGGTGATGCAAGATTGCTCTTACACCCAGGATGCTCCTGCATCAAAGTCCCACCGGGGTTTTTACCTATTTGGGTTTCCCCATAACCATATTGCTGTCATGTGTTGATTTCATGTTTAATTCAGTACTTAAGCATTTATAATTTAGTATTCAGATTAAAGTGAAAAGTTAAAATACAATGAACATTGATTCACCCCCCCCCCCCTCTAAGTGTTCCCATTCCTAACAATTGGTATCAGAGCTCTGGTCCTCAACACAGAAGTTTAACCACTTGAGGAGATCATGGACAAAGTAGAAATGAAACATCTAAAGAAGAATCTTGAAGTAGCTCTTGAAGACCTAGACAATTCAGAAAGAGAAATTGAAGAACTAAAAGAAAAATTCAGTGATGCTCAATTAGTTATCAAAAGACTAAGAAAGGATTTGAAAGGACGCTCTAATAGTGAACTTGAAGAAAAAATCAAGAAGCTAAATGAAGAAAATAAGTCCTTGAAAGAACAACTTGAAGAGTTTGATGATAAGTTGACTAATAATCAGGAAGTCTGCGATGAACAGATCAAAGAGAACCTTTAGCTGAATGAAGACCTAAGGCAAGAAAACATAGAAATCTTGGAGCTAAGAAACAACAAAGAAAGCTTGGAGCCTGAATTGAAAAATTCAAAGGATCATATAGCCAAATTACACACCAATGATGAATTAGTAGAATAACAGTTGTATGCAAGAAGAATCAAAGGAGACACTAGCTGTATTGGGTACAATGAAGCACAGAATCAAATTGACAGTATGTGAGCAAGAAAGGATTCAAAAAAGAACCCTACTGATAATGAGAAGTCTGAAGATCAAACCAAAGACAATGGTGGTCCTCCTAGGAATGAGCGCAAACTAGTAGAACGCACCTGTTTTGCATGTAATAAGCATGGACACATTGCAAGGAACTGTACAGAAGTAAAACCTTTTAATGGTTACTGTTATACATGTAATAGATTTGGTCATAGAGTAATAAATTGCAAGACTAGTAAGAAGAGTAGGATTTAGCATGATCAAAGAAATCAGAATCAGATCAATGCAAGAAATTCTCAGAATGTTACATGTCAGATATGTAACAATAATGGTCACTCAGCCAGAACATGCAAAATGGTGACTCATGTCAATGCACCAAGGAATAATAGACCTCCAGTGATTTGTCATACCTGTAACAAGGCTAGACATATCTCAAAGTTTTATAGATCAAGGACGCAAGGTCAGGAAAGCCCTAAAAAGACCAAAGAACTAGTTTTGGATCCTGAAGTAGAAGTTAATTTTGTGAAGGCCTCAGAAGATGTGAGCTTGATTTGGTTAGAAGGAAAGAAGGACAATGCTATTGAGATTGGATTGGATGCATTCCAAGTGTATGCACCCTCTACATCTGCATAAATGGCCCTCAGGGTCATAGGGGGAGCTAATTTAGCTCTAGACCCTTGCGTGGCTGGTATACTCATCCTCAGAGTATGCACCTTTGGACTTAAGCTTTTGGAGTGTATAAAAACCTTTGTGCAAGAGAGCACATGCTGATTGTTAGCAGAACTCAAGTTTGAAAATTTGAAGTGACAACCTGGTTTACGCGAGTTGCATTAATGGTGAATTTCTTACTTTAAGTACACAAAAAGTTGTTTGTTCACTCATTGCATTCATATTTAGAGTGATTGGAGAGAAGATTGAGCCTTGGAAGTTGTTGTGAAGATTTGAGATTGAGCTATCAGTAATTGCAGTGCATTTGATCGGTTGCAAGAAACCCTAGCTCGTTGCGTTGATTCGAAACCTGTCAGAACATCTCAGAGATCATTTGGAAAGCAAATATCAAGTAAGTCATGGTCACTCCTATTATTTTTGATGTTGCTGAGAAGAAGAGGTATATTTCCAAGAGGCACCCGTTTAAGTCAACCCTAGATGATTTAGAGGGAGCTTTCTCCCGCATGCTGATGGGCATCATGCATGTAGAAGACATAAGGGCTTACATCTATTGTAAGAAGGAACCTGTTGGACTAGATAGGTTAAGGGTGCACATGGACACAATGTTAAAACTAGACAAAATGTTCATGGATGAATACACCAAATGGAATGATCACCCCATTATTGAATATGCCATGGCATATGAATTCTATGAAACTGAATGGATTAAGATATTGTTGAGCAGAATCCATGATGACTTGTTTTGGATTGGAGATGTACCAGTAAGAATAATAGGAGACCTAATTCATGAGATGATAGGCCTTTCTAAGATAGGCACCATCCTTCCTATGGGTAAGGATGTCAGGAAAATGGTGGAGCAAGTGTGTAAATCAAGAAGTGATAAGTGCAGCATGACCATTGAGCCTATAGAGCAACCAGACATCAAGTTGATATCAATGATATTGGGTTACAGATTTCATCACACCAGCAGGGTGAATAGTGTGTCTGCAAGCACTATTATGGCAGCCATCAGTCTTGTGCAAGAAGATGGAGAGTTCAACTTGTGTGAGATCTTATGCACATAGTTGATAGATAATATCAAAGCTATAAAACATGATAAGACTAAGGTATTCAGGTTTGGGTCCCTAATCATCTATATGCACCTTCATATAGTTGGTAAAGTGTCAGACTTGTATCTAGACAAGTCCATTCCTACCATGCCTCAGATATCAAACAAGGCAACCACAAAAAGCACACTTAGAGATTACATTACCCTAGAATTGAATACTTTCAGAGTAAGAATGCAAATGAGGTACAAGATTCCTGAGAGTATTGTAGAGAAGTATAAGGATACAATATGCTTCATGGTGGAGATTGATACTACATGTATGGAAGCTTTGGAACCTAGGACTAAGTGGATACATCCACTTGGGTATGAGGTTGAAGAACAAGTTCTTGAAGCTTATGCATAGGTACTGCTATCAGCCCCTAAGGATGTCAATGAACCTAGGTGGGGAACCTATGAAGAAAAGACTAGAGAAATTGATGCTAAGCTAAACAGTGTTGCAACAAAAAGAAAGGTTGCAAAGGTCACATCAAAGATTCTAAGGATTCATGGTGTATCAGAAGCAGACCTTGATAAAGCAAGGGATGAGAAGATTTCTCTACAATTGAAGAGTGCAGCAGAAGAACAAGAAGATCCCAAGGTAAAGAAGATAAAAATTGAGAAAGATAACAGTCAGAAGGATAAGGAAGATAGTACTCCTTTTGCACCCAAAGATACTCCTCCGAAGTATAAGCCTTTATTCAAGAGGAAGAAAGAAGCAAGCACTAGTCATCCATCCTCGCGAGCATTAAGGAGCAAGAAAAACACTCAAGAACCTCCTCAGGCAGGATTCAAACCTAGCCTCAAAGTTCTATATGAAAGAATTGTTGATGAGGGAAGGATTGATCAAATAGGGAAGTTCTATGAATCATATAGTGAGATTGATAAGTCTGAAATTCATGGCATGATTATCAAACATATGATAAAGTTCAAAAAGATAGTTCTTGAATTGAAAATAGAAATACCAAATAATGTATGGGACATTCTAGAAAACCTTAAAAGACAAGCAAATGAAGAAGACCTAAGGATCGGGGAAAAAGTGCTAGAAGACACTCTCCCTATATGTTCTAAAGAAGAAATAGATCTGATATTGAATTTGGTAAAGCCACACCTTAGAACAAAGATGAGAATTCTTCACATTATGAACAAAGATTATGAGTTGATAACAAAGGAAATAGAGAAGGCCTTTGAGAAGGTGTTGTTGGAACAATAGATCAAACCACCTACTATGCCCATCACTCATGCACCCATCAAGGAAGATAAAGTGGTAGAACCCACTAATGCACCAATGACAGGTCCTCAGGACTTAGTGCCCATAGCAGAAACTCAAACAAAAGTAGATCAGTCTATGCCTATGATAGAATCACCCAAAGACAGCATAATTATCATAGATAATGTGGAAATAGCCATGGCGGCTACTGATAAGGAGTTGGACAAGTTTGAGGAAGCATTTGTCAGCACTGAGGAAGTAGAAATCTTATGCAGCAATACCCCTCCTACTCAGCAAGAAGAAGTAATCATAGAAAATATATCTGATGAGAAAGAAGAAGAAAAGAAAGGAGTAGAGGTAGAAAAGAAAGATGAATCTTCTGTTGATTTTCTCAAGGTGAAGCAAGAGGTGATGGATAGCACTCCCATCACTCCCACCTCAGCATTGTTGTCAAGCTTCACACCTGACACTAGTAGTTTGGACTCCTGGAAGGAAGAAGACCTGATTAAGTTCAGCGTCCTAGCTATGGAGAAGGTGAAGGAGAAGCAAGTAATGAGGAATCCTCTCCTAGTGGAATCAGTAAATATTTTGAACAGTTTGCTGCCAGAAGATAAGAAGATGGTAAATGTAAATTCAATTGATGATGTGAGCACAGTCATCTCTCAGTTCAAAGTAAATTTTTCAAGCCTAGAAGAATCTGTGGCCATAGTGGCAGAGGAGAAATACATAAAGAAGAGACTCAATGAACTAATGAGTAATTTTGTACTAGACTTGAACTCTCTTAAGTTTGGTTAGGCATCATTGAAGGAGTTTGCAAATCAAGGAAGGAAAGTCATTGCAAAATCCATGGATTAGGATAAGTTCACTGATGCCCATCTTAAGAAGATCAAAAATGCAGAGGCAATGATTGAGAAGGTGAAGATTTCAATGCTAGACACAGCCACTGATGCAAAAATGTGCAAAAATTTCTATCAAGGTTAGTTGGACATAATTGAGAAGGTAGAGAAAGAAATGGAGAAGATAAGGTCTAGACAGACTCAATTGAGGAACGCTCTTGCGCCCTCACTAGACATTCTCAGTCAAAACATAAAGGAGATTGATGTGGCCATGATAACCTATGATCAAGGTTCGAGCATAGAATTGGAGAAGATGGAGAAGCTTCAATATGCATTATGCACCCATCTACAGATAGTCAATTCTCTGATAACCTTTTGGAAGAAGGAGATCCAGAAACTCAAGATTGCATATCTGGATGTTTTCCCTCAGTGAGTGTATGTAGATAGAGTTTTTTTTATGCACCTTTGTCATTAATGTCAAAGGGGGAGTTGTATAGAATATGGAGTACATATATGTATAGGGAGATATATGAGTACGTATATGTATAGGGAGATATAAGAGTTTTTATAGAAGACAAAAGTTTTTTTTGTAAAGGAATAGTTAGAGACTTGGCCATATTCCTTTGTTTCCATCAATGACAAAGGGGGAGATTATTGGCAAGTTGTCTATACTAAAGTATATGACTAGATATAGTTTTGTCATTATGGAAACAAAGTCATATAGCAGTTTGGAGTCAGCGCACTAAGTGTAAAGATTAGAAATCAGTTAAGTGTTGAAGACTAGATAGCATACAGAGTTCTTGCAGCTCAGAGCACCTGCGCCCGTGTGTACAGATGAATTAAGGTATGCGCTCTGGAAGTTAATATTTTTAGACTATACTTCTTCTTAGTCTAAGAGCACATAAGTAGATATGCAAAGATGTGAAAGTTACAGTCAGTTGAAGTTGCACAACCAGTGTATGCCAGCAGAGAACAGAGCATAGAGCCGACAGTGACTATTTTGGTTTGCGATTGTAAATTAATGTTGTAGAGGCTATGCGCCCATTTTATTTAGGTTTTTGACATATGTATATGTATAATTGTAAGCACACTTAAGCCAATTCATTTGGAAGCGTTATTTGTAATTAGTTATAGGGCTGACCTAATTGTATAATTGGTATGAGCACATAAATATAAGGTGCACCCATTGTATTTGGCATGGAAGTGGAAATAGAGTTGTGAGAAGCGGAGCAGAGGTATGCGAAGAGAGCATATGATGTATTAGAGCTTTGCAAGAGGTAAAATCATCAACGCACCAAAGGAACTAATCTAACAAGCAGTGTCACAGTAACAGCTCACCTATAGATATAGTGTGTATCTGATTTATAAGGTTGTAGCCTTCATCATTTGAGGAGTGAGCTCTAGGATAGTGAGTACACTCCCCTAACAAGGATCATTTTAAAAGACTCCTAATAGGGTCTGACCCTTAACAAGGTCTACTATACTAAAAGCATTGTAAAGCTACTCCTAACAGGGTAAAGGATCTTCTAACAAGGATCACAAAACACTAGTGTAGATTATTAGTGGGTATCAAGTTCCAGCGGGGTTTTTACCTATTTGGGTTTCCCCATAACCATATTGGTGTCACATGTTGATTTCATGTTTCATATTTATGTGAATGTTTAATTCAGTACTTAAGCATTTATAATTCAATATTCAGATTAAAGTGAAAAGTTAAAATATGGTGAACACTGATTCACCCACCCCCCCCCCCTCAGTGTTCCCATTCCTAACAATATCATCAAGTTGTGAAATCATACATGTTTCTTCAGATAGGTCTAGATAGAACAAATTACCTCTTGTCTATTCTCCACTTCCAATCAGTTCACCAGTGGCATTAAATATTTTGGCCTTTCTATGATAAAATTCCACTCGGTAGCCAATGTTATTAAGTTGTACAACACTTAGCAGATTATAGTTAAGACCCTCAACCCAATAAGCATTTTCACAAGTGATCTTATCAATAATCTTAATCAATCATTTTCCTCTAACAGGACATGGTGCATCATTACCAAATTTCACACTCCTACCTTTATAATGATCTAAGGTGTCAAACTTACTCTTGTCTCCAGTCATATGATGTGAACAACCACTATCAATAATCCATTTATCATTTTTGTTCACATAAGATATCAATGCAGTTTTCTCACCCTCATCAAATTCATCTTTCATTGCAACATAAACAACTTCAATTTCAAAATCATCACTATCAGTGTCAATCTCTTCTTCGGCAATATAGCAGGATTTCTTACCTTTTCCTTTGTAGTCCTTGTATCTTCGGTAACCTCTATCTTCTCTTTTGTCTTTATGCTTTTTGTCACTTTCTTCATCCTTATCATCCCTATCAAGACATCTAGCAGCTATATGACCAACTTTATTACATGAAAAACATATAATAGGGAGTTTACCTTTGTACCTTCCTTTTCCCCTTTTCAGTCTTCTAGCCATAAGAGCTTCTAGATCCTCAAGTTCTTCATCAGATGTGTCACTGTCACTTTCACTTTCACTTTCACTAATGCATCTTTCTTTTTCCTTCTTTGACTTACTTAGAACCATTTGTGACTTAAAAGTAGATTCAATATTACCAACAGTGAAGTTAGCATAGTTAGAAAGTTCAAAAGTAGTAAGCTTACCAACCAAACTTTCCAAAGTAAGAGCATTGGTAGGGTTACATCTAGATTCCTGAATTGCAAAAATTTTGATGGCATAGATAGGACGCAGAGTTCTCAATACTTTTCCTATTACAGTTTCATCATCAATAGTTCTATTTGCTCCTCTAATAGCATTTACAACTTCTTTTATTCTACCATAATTTTATGCAATATTCTCACCTTCTTGCATTCTCATTTTATCAAATTTACCTCTTAGGCTCTCGAATTTTGCTCTCAACACATTTATGTCACCGCCATAGATGTTTGCAAGGGTGTCCCACATTTTCTTTGCATTACTATAGTCTTTGATGTCTTCAAATTCTAGATAACTTAGGGTAGACGCAATCTCCAACATTGCTTGGTTGTGCTCTTTTTTAGCTTTCATTTCCTTGGCAGTCAGAGGTGCAACAGGTGTGACATAGTCATGCTCAACATAATACTTTGTAGAATCACCAATACTGGCCAGATGCAGCTTCATCAAGCTTTGCCATGCAGGGAAGTTCTCCTTATTCAGCTTTGGTACCTCCTTCTTATACATCCTGATCATTTGCTTCAAGTCCCTTCAAACTTGTTCTCTGTAAGCACCAATAGCTCTGATACCAATTGTTAATATGATTTACAACAATAGAGAGGGGGTGTTAATCAGTTGTTCTCAGGTCTAGATGTATAAAACAAACTTTAAAACTCTTCAACAAATCAAATCTAACAACCAACAGCTACTCAGTCATTACTGATTGCATAACAGAAACATATAACAGTGCAGTCCACTTATCAAATAGCATCTAACTTGTAAAACACAGAAATGTTCAAACCAAAACATTCACACAAGTATCAACACCAGGATTTATAGTGGAAACCCAATTTGGGAAAAACCACTTTGTAACATCTTACTCTTATGTTCACTCTTCTGAAGTGAGCTCGATGAAAAGCCAACCCTATCAAAGGTTACAAACACACTATCAGGTGTGACCCGGTTAAAGGATTTAAACCACTCTATTAAAAATGTGTCTTGTTATAGGACTTACATACATTCCATTAGAATGCAACCTTGTCCAAAGGATTTATACCTATGACTGTTAGCTCAACCTCTGTTAAAAGGATTTTGACTGATACAATGGTTAGAAAGTAGCAGTAGTATTGATCTGAAAAACATACAACTTGTCATGCCCTAAAAATTCAGTCTAAAAACACACCAAATATTTTTTATTTTTTTTTTGGGGCATGACACAACTCACTTTGCAAATATCAGATCCAATTCCGTACACATGATGGCTTACTGACTGTGAACATTTACCATCCCCATCACTGATCTACTCAAAACTCTCTTCAAGCAATCACAACACTTCTCCTTCAGCCTTCTCTGCTTAGACAGTCAATAACATCAACAACACTTCCAGCATCCTCACTTCTACAACCTCTAGCTTAGGTTTCCTTAATACTTCCTCCATTAGGTCAATACATCTTTTGTCGCTTAATCTCTTTCGTAGATCTTAGGGTTAGGTCAGATTCATCGAATCTGTCCTACTTTATGTTCTTCAGCTATCCTTCTAAAAATATCTCAAATCTCTTAATAGATTTATAATAAAACATTTTACAGTGCATTAAATGCTTTCATACAATCAATAAATAAAATCAACAGATTTTACATAATCCAAGAATTCAACGATGTCGGCTAAAACTTTGAATTCTCCCTCAAATGCAAAATATTGACGCTCGGTCAATATTGTGTTCAACTTCTCGATCTTCACTAGAAAGCTTGGTCACCTCAAAAATTATTTCCTCAGTTAATACTGTCTTCCTCGGTAATTAACCTGTGTTCGGTCAACACTGAATTTACTCGACATATACTAGCTCGGTCGACACTAACATCACTCGGCTTAAACTAGATTTCTTCACTTTTGTTCGGTTAAGCCTACCAGTTTAGTCTTCATTCTTACTTAGATAAACAATACATTGTCTTATCATTGTGCCACATAATCAAGTACGCATTGAAGTATCAAGATAACTCTATTATAAGTAGTGGTTGTTGTTGCACCAAAAGATCGACCTATTAATGCATGTTACAACCACTAGACTTATAGAAGACACAGGAGGTTGTTAAGTCATGTCACGAATCTTGAGGGGAGCGCTGACCATTTTGCCAACAATCTCTTCCTCAGCATTACCCGAGGGGATTCGAACCTATGACCAAGCTTTGATACCACTTGTTACAAGTAGTGGTTGTCGTTGCACCAAAAGATCGACCTGTTAATGCCTGTTACAACCACTAGACTTATAGAAGACACGGGAGGCGATTAAGCCATGTCACGAATCCTGAGGGGAGCATTGACCATTTTGCCAACAAACTCAACCTTTCCTTAGGTGCTATTGTTACCAACCTTGCCTTTCCCCTTAACAACAATCAAATAGATATAGTACTTTCTTAAATAGTAACTGTCTTACCAGTTAAGGTTTGACATCAATGACAATACAACAATTGCTTCAATTGCAGTTTCCAACATCGTTATCATGGAGTGTGATTTGAAATGTTAATGGAGAAAAAAAATCACATATAGTCAATTATAGAAATGAACAAGTTAATCAAATAGTTTGTTAAATATCAAGTATATAAATATAATTCACATCTTTAAACTAAGGAAAGGGCTAATATTTGTGCATGCTTCAATAATTGTGATAATAGTTATAGATTTGAAGTGTAATATTTACTTTTTTCAATACTAAGTTGTTATCTACATTGCTATTGTATCTAAAAGCTTATTGTACATCTTTCTATCTAAGCTAGGGGAAAGGGCCCAATACTTGTGGATGTTTCCATAATTGTGATAATAGTTATTTTTTGTATTGAACAAAGAAAAATTTACAAAGAATAAGCTACCAAAGGTAGTGAATAGAATTGTGATAATAGTTATAGAATTCAAAGCCAATATTACATAACATCTTTCTTATAGATGTTATTGTAGCTATTTTGATGTTGTTATTTGTTTAAAAAACTAGTGTTTAATGGAATAAAAATAATATTGTAATACTATTAGTTGCTATTTCAAGATAATTATTATTGATCACTATTATCGATAATTGAATATATATTATAATGATTAAAAAACAAAAACTCATGCGATATTGTGTTCACACACCAACAAATCATAACTCAACATACAACTATTTTGACTTAATACACCATTAATATTAAAAAATTTAAAAATCTTTTTAAAGACCTTAATAAAAAATATATATTTATATGACAGCATCTTTTAATAATATAAATCTTGAATCATAATTTTAGAAAAGACTTGCCGAAAAAAAATGCTAAAAAAATAAAGATAACCTCGCATCATTAAAAATAATAACAAAAGTTAATTTACTCCACTATGAAATTATTTTCCCTAACCTTTTAACCCTTTATTCCATTGGAGGTTACAATAATGAAAGTCTTACTTTTTAAAAAATTATTTGTTTGTTATCGTAGTTAGTAGGAAGAAATTCGAAAAATCTAGTCATCTTCCACCATGGGGTGAATGATCATATTATTGGAGGGATCCTATTGGAGAGTCTTTAGGGGACAATGGTACTAGGATTCCAAATTATTTAATAATAACAATTTATTTCGTATCACCCAAAGGACTTCTCCATCATAACGGACAAACAATTCCGTGTGGTGAATTTGTTGTTATTGGATCTATAATGACCTCTCAATATCAAGAGTATATTCTTCGTGCCATATATACATATGTGCCAATTTTAATTTAGTTTCTTATTTTCATTGTCATTTTCTAGGTGAAAGCTCTCTAGAAAGGACATATATACAAGATTGTAGGAGATGAAGGGTTGTATTTGTCATATTAGTATATGCACATTTATTTTAAGGAATTTAGATGTACACGAATTAAAAATGTTTTGTTGTATTACGATACTGATTTGTATTTGTCTTTTTAGTTATGTAATAGAAGTAGAGTAGTATAGTTAAACGTTTAATTTATTTAATTTTTATATTACAAGTGACAAAATTAGGGTGTTATTATTTTATACTAACATCATGAATGCACCTTAAATAGAATATCAACCAAACATTAACAACAAACTCTATTACTCCTACTCTGCAACTTTCAAATTTCAAACCATGCATCTTGACCTTGCACATGGTGTTCGAGAAGGGTGGGGGACCATGTTCACCTACCTGAAGAACCTCTTCATGACACTATAAAAGTGTCAAATACTGAGGGCCCTACTACGAAAAACATATATGTTCAGCCTACAGATTTTGTTGGTTCCACTCAAAGGTGTAATGATAATACTATTGTGGATTCCCAAAACTTGGAGAATGTGCATTCAAAGGAGAGGTCTAAACCCAATGGGTGGAAAAGTGTGCTTGTCAATGAAAAGAAAAGACATGTTGACCAAGATTTATTTCTAGAGTACTTACCAATTGAGGAAGGCACTAAAATAATGTTGCTTGACTCGATTGTGGATTGTATTGTTTCTTTAATGAATAATGCTTTAGTTGGAAAGTTTTTCTCTTTCAAACCGACTATATACATGGTAAGGAAATGGGCATCTCTGAAGTGGAGGCTAAAGGGGAGTGTCACAATAAGTGCTATATTAGGGCCTCTCTTCTTGTTTAAATTTAGTGCAGAAGATGATATGGTTGCAACCCTTTCAAGGTCCTAGGCCTATGGGAAACATTGTCTCTCACTATATATGTGGAAACTACGATTTGACCATGCAACAAACTTAAACAAGACAACACCAACATGGGCACACATGTCAGCACTCCCACTTGAGTTTTGGGATAAGCATGTTTGGTCATTATGTTTCTACAAATATGTGACCAAGGCAAAATCTAGGTTACTATCTGTCCACTTCTATGTGAATACTGTTGTTAATAAGGCTCTCCCTAATTTTATTACCTCGCAATCCAAGTTGGGCAAATAGACCCAGGCATTAGTTTATGAAAATGCTACAGTCTATTTCCAAAAATCTTCCAAATTGGGACATCTGATATCTAAATGTAGATCCCCTCACAAATAACTCTAAAATAGAAGGAGAAATGCACATCCATAATGGAGGGTGCAACTATAGATGGAAAGTATGGTCTGGAAGGCTCGGAGGTAGAGAGTGATGAGTACCCATTCACTGAAGGGCTTCTAAAGCTTATGTAAACCCCTAATAAGATTATACAAGGGGAGAAAATTGCTAAAACCCCTAAAAGGGTAGTCCTAACGGAGGAAGGGGAATTCCCCCATCCTACTACTCCAAGTACCTGTAAAGTGCTAGATGAGGTTCCTATTCCTACCACTCAAGGAAATTGTAAAACTGTGGGGAAGGATGACTCACCTAAACCTACCCTTACTGATTCCACAATCCCCTCTTGACCTCTTAAAAAGATTGTTTCCTCACCATGTGCTTATATAAGTGTTTTTGTTTAGACAGATGATGAGGGTTGGGTGACTCAAAAGAGGAAGACTAGAAACAAGAGAATTGATGTTAGTATGTAGCTGAAGAGTGGACACCCATCATAAATAATCACTAGGCATAAGGAAATTATAAGGGAATTCATGATTGGTAGGCATAAGACCCTAGACTCAATAACTAAAGTTAAAAAATGAAGTTCCTCTCATGGAATATGAGGGGCCTAAACAATTACCAACAATAATATGTCCTAAGGAACTGTATTTTTGAAAAGAATATTGGCATTTTGTTGCTACATGGAGTTAAGATGATGGATTACTCCTCCAACACTATTGCAAGGAATATTTGGTCTGGTTTTCTTTGTAAGTAATACTAATGGAGCCTTTTGGAGTTGTTACGATGTGGGATCCTATCACGTTGGAGGCACCCTTATTTCCTCTTCAACTAGTTTCTTGATAGTTAAATTTTCTTCTTAGTTTGATTCTTGGTGTCTAGTTAAATTTTGCACCCCTAACTCTTGTTTGGGTTGACAGGAGGTTTGGGAGGAGATCTCTTCATTGGTCCAAAATGATCAAGATTCTTACTGGATTTTTACAAGGGACTTTATTTCTCCTCTATTTCCCTTAGAGTAATTTGGAGGGTTATTCAAATAGCATGGTGGAGCTAGTGAGCTTCATCAATAGATTTGGCCTACTTGATATAGAAATGATGGGTTGACCTTTTACTTGGTCCAATCATAGGAAGGGGGACCACTTAATCCATGTCAAATTGGATTAGATTTTTATTTATTTTTTCTAATTGGTCCATTGGGTATAATGCCACTTTAAGGGCCCTCCTTAGGATGGTGTCGGATCACAAGCCTATTCTCCTTGAACAGATTCACATACCAATTAAGGAATATATTCTATTTCATTGCGAGCTTACGTGGACAATTCATCTAAAGTTTAGAGATTGCATCCAAAACTGGTGGAAGACTCCAATTCAAGGGACTCTTATGTACAAACTTTCTTAGAAACTTGACATAATTTGAAGATATGTGAAAGGTTGGAACAAGTTTACCTATGGTGATATATTTTTAAAAAGATAAAATAAAAAAATCCTAGATTGATAGCTATTCAAGAATAGATAGCTAATGGACATTACTCAGAATCCACAAATAGGTTAGAAGAAGCTCTAAGAGAGAAATGGAAGGAAAATCTTAAGCGAGAGGAAATTTATTGGAGATAAAACTAGCATATAGTGGTGAACAGAGGGTAACAATAATTTGGCCTTCTTTCATAGGTTTTCTATTAAATATAGGAGGAATACAATCCTAAGACGTAAGGATGACTCAAACTATGAGATCAATGATGACACCCTGTTGGGGTTGATAGCTTCAAATTACTTTTGTAATTCTTTTAGGAAGGATAATAGAGTAATGAATAAGTTGTTGGAGGACCAATTACTCCACTATTTGCCTAATGCCATTAATGTTGCTAATAATGCTTGAATTATTGCCCCAAAAACTAAAGATAAGGTTAAGAATGTTGTGTTTTCTATAGGGCCTTACAAATCCCTAGGTCTAAATGGATTTCCAACAACTTTTTTTTAGGAATTTTGGGATATTGTGGACATTTATATTACCAGGGTAACTAAATAATTCATCCAAACTAGTAAACTACTAAACAAACTATACAACTTTATCATTGTCTTGATTCATAAGATATCAGAGCCCCAAAGACTTTTAGACATCGGACCCATCAATCTATGTAATACTATATATTTAAATCTTCTCTAAGGTTTTGGTTAATAGGGATCAAACTATTCTTAGATGGATGCATTAACAACAACCCAAAGAGGTTTGTTCTTAGAAGGTAGATTCTTGATGTTGTAGTTATAGCTCATGAAGTCATCCATTCTATACATAAATTTTACCAATCAGGGATAGCTATTTAACTTGACATCTCAAAGACATATGATAGAGTGAGTTGGGGCTTCCTATTCAAAAGTCCTGAGGAAGATTAGGTTTAGTGACATAGTGAACAACTTAGTATAAGAGTGTGTAACAATTCTTTGATTTTTTTTTTTGTTAATGGGGTCCCTAGGGGGTCATTTGGGGTGGCTAGAGCAATTAGAAAAGGTGACCCCTTGTCCCCCTACCTATTCATTATCCTTGTTAAGGTGTTGGGAATAAATTTTATCAGCCTTGTGGATAAGGGAAAGTTGGAAGAGGTTAAAGCTGCTTCTAGCATTTTGTCAATTATTTTGTAGAAATTTGTGGATTCTACCATTTTTCCTAGAATGGCTTTGATGGTGGAAGCTAGAGAATGAAAATATTTCCTTAATCAATATGCAAAAATCTTGACACAACATATAAATTATGGAAAAAGTAAAATTTACTTCTCTAATACCATGAAGAAGCTACAAAATAAAATAAAATCTATTCTAGGTTGTCAAAGTGTTTCTCTTCCTAGGATATATCTAGGTCTACCTCTTTTTGTCAAAGAGGTATCCAACACCTTTTGGAGATCAATATTGGAAAGAATACAAAGGAAGCTTGCAAGATGCAAATTCAAACTTCTTAATAGTGCTTGTAAACTCTAGCTTTGGGTGACTTCATTGCAAGGTATTCCTATTTATTTCCTATCTTTATTTAATATTCTAGGTTCTATGGTGGAGAAACTAGAAAAAAAATAGAAAAGCTTATTATGAACAAATATAGGAGAAAAAAGAAGTTTTGAACTTGTTAATTGGGATAAGGTTTGTTACCTAAATAATTTGGGAGACTTGGGATTAAGAAAAAAAAATGAGTACTTAACAAAGCCCTTGTGGCTAAAATAGAATGGAGGCTAGCACTCTGTAATGCTAATTGGTGTAATACTATGAGTACCAAATATCTAAGTTATAAAAAAATTTATAGGGTACTTAATCTTAGGGATTCCCAAGTGGTTCAAATAAATGGATCAACATCCTCACATGTAGGAATACTATTCATATAGGCTTAAGATGGAAGATGTGAATGGTGGTAAGATCTAGTTTTAGGAAGATATCTAGTTAGGGGATAAGCCATTAGCTCAACACACAATTTATGGATATTTTTGGTAGTGTAGAGATGTTTTTGGACAATGAGTTGTGGACTACTTATCCTCCCAAATTATTAGAAGATGTCTCACAGTGTCGCCTCAACCAGCCTCACTTGATAGAAAAGTCTACGGAGCTGCAAAAGTTTTTAAAGAAAACCAGAGTCCATCTCTTCCAAAGGGAGGATAAATTAATTTAGAGAAAGAACCCAAAAGGTCCTTTTATTGTCAAATCTTCTTATAATATACAATTGAAGGAAGGAAAATCCATGAGATTTTTTATAGAAATTTTGGAGCCCCAAGATAATTCCCAAAACTATTTTTTTTGGTGGACAATAATACACAACAAAATACTCACACAAGGTAATCTTATTAAGCATGGATTTTAGTTCTATAATCATTGTGTGCTATGTAAGAAAGAGGAGTAAAATACCCCCTTTATTAATCCATTATAATTATATGCTAGTCCTATGGTGTATGGTATTGTAGAAGCTAGAAGTTCTTTTTTTCATGAAAGGAAATATAAAAAAACTAGCTACAAAGTGGTTGCGAACTTCACATAACCCTCTTATTAGATACTTATGAAAGGAGATTTTTTTTCCTCCATTTTGGTTAGAGCATATGGAAGGAAATGAACAATAATATTTTATGTGGAATGGAGAACCTGGTTGAAGAATTCTTTAGATCCTTTTACAAACTTCTCATGGAAAATATTTATGTTACTACCTAGCCACACCCATACTTTCTCCCTACTCAAATTCTAGATGAAAAAATTTCTATGAATTGGGGTCTACCTCTAGTTCTTATGCAAGGTTTGATAATTCAAAAAGATTGAGGAGAAATACTAAATGGATTCCCCCTAGATCTGGGTGGTAGAAGCTAAATTTTGATGGCGTTGTAAGAAGATCCCAAGGTAATTCTCTAGTAGGGTTACAAGGATAGGCTGGGGTAGATGGTGGCTACCTATTTAAGTAATCTAGATAGAAATACAAATAATTATGTTCAAGGGATGGATTTACTATTGGGACTCAAAATTTCCCTTTCAATTGGTATTAGGGTTTTATCTATAGATTAAGGTGAACACACAATAGATGCTCTCAAAGGCTTGAGTAATGTGAACTAGTCTATTGAAGGAATCGTAGCCTGGGATATCCATAAATTTATTTTAGGACTAGAGATTTTTGAAATTAGTCATGCCTATAAAGAAGGTAATATGATTGCTAATGCTATGGAAGTGATAAGCCTTCAAACTAGAAGCTTGAGATGTTAGAGTAAACAAATCACTCCCAAATCATGTTAAAACACTCCTTAGAGGAGAGATTTCAATAACCAATAATCATGGGTGACCTCTACTTTTGGTTGTTGCCAATTTTACATTAAATTGTGATACTATGGAAAGGGGGATGCAAAGGCAATAATTTCAAAATCCTAAGGTGATAAAATTTGAAAAAAGAGTTCTAAATAGGCAATGGATGATTTAGAAATAGGACTTGGTAATGTGGACTAGTTGAAGGGGTTGGAGGATTCATATCAAAATTAGTGAAATCACAATGTGGACTTAGAAAGGGATGGAATACACAAGCCACATGAACATTAATAATAATCCCTCAATGATGAAATGACATCATTTCAAAGTGATGCACAAACGCGTAATTAAGAAATATCTTTTATTTCTTAAAAGAGTGTGAATATCGTATGTTGTGGGAATTCACCTTAAAATCCCTTCATGTAATGTGATGTATTGTCCACATGAGTGGAGTATTATGAGGGTGAAAAGGAATGATTATGTCCAAACTGGCATGCAAGGCTTTTATTTCCCCTTTAACCATTGGTTTTTAACAATAGTTTTTCTTAATAGTGTTCAAGTTAGTGATTTTGAAATCTAGGTGGGCATCTTTGCAAGTTTTTTTTACTATAAACATAAGATGGGTGGGGACTACATCTGTGTCAAGACTAGTATGCACAACAAGTTCAAGAATGATTCTATTGTATGGCATATTGTCCAAGAGAGGGTTTTTTGAGTTTATTGAGTGCATTTATGACTATTATGAGGACTTGTCAATGCAATTTTCTTCCTCCTAGGAGGATATGAGAGTGACGGTAGTAGGAAAATCAATTGAAATTAGTGAAGAAGTGATAGAACATTCTATGTGGAAGGAATTAGTGTGCAGAGGAATACAACATCAAATAAAGAATTCAACAAACTAAGACTATGCAACACTTAATATTAGACCATAAAAAGAACTCAAAAATGCATGAAATGCAAACCTTGCAACTCACATAATCTCTTTTTCTTGTTAGATTTGGTTCAAGATAAGGAATGCATGCTCAAATTCTTGCTCAAGCTTCAATGAAAATGGATGAAGAGATAATGTGGAAGGATTTTGGCATAATAATAGTAATTTGATAGTTTTGAGCTCTCAAATTAGCATTATAACTTTGCATGGATGGTGGATGATTTGTGAAGGGAGAATGGTTCAATTTGTAGTCAAATGGAGGATGAAATGGATGTTCAAGATGCAAACTTGAGGAAGGGTGGAGATGCATTTTAGAGAGAGCACATGAATTTTTCTTTCTCAAATGCCTCTCATTTGACAAGTTTCACAAGGAAAGAGACTTGGAAGAATGGGGGAATGTGACCATTTTGGGAGATGTGAGAGGGGACAAGTATGTAAGAGATGGATGGAGTGTGTAAGAGTGGTGTAAGAGCATTTAATATTGAAATAAATGTATTTGGTTGGGGAGTGGGAGGATGTGACAAGAGTTGACTTGGGGTTTGGGTTAGATTTTTTAATCATCATGATTAGGGTTGGATTAGGCTTTGATTAGGATTAATTAGTGGGCAAGTGGGTTAGAAGGATGGGTATGGTTAGGGATTTGAGGTTAGGTGAGGGTTAAAGTTAGGAGCCATGTTCTCTAATGGATTGCATGCATTATTTAATTCCAAGTGGGAGGAAATAGATTTATGAATTTATTTAAATAGATAAAGGTATTTATTTAAATTAATAGAGGAAGGGGATTTAATTAATAAAATAGTTATGTGTTTCCATTTAGATTAATTGGCCTATATCTAACTAATTAAATTAATTTATCTAGAAGGATAACATTAATCAATTAAATAATATGCATGATTATTTAATCAATAATGCGAGTAAGATGACTAAATTTGATTAAAATCATTAATCAAATTTAGGTGTCTACACATGCCAATGGAGTATCTATAGAGGGTAGAAAGTGGAAGAAAACTATTCATGTGGAAAATAATGAAAGCCTTGATAGAATTTCAATGGGAATGAAGCCTTGATGGAAATGCATGGTGGATATGAAAGGGAGCAGTTGTCACTACCCTGGAGTCAGATATGTCTTACAGTCATGAAGTATTTCACTTTGGAAGGTCAGCTTAAATTGTACTATTTATATCATATGGCATTGTTAAACCACTTTAAGATGTATACTTTTCGCTTTTCCATGTGTCTACCTAAGCCAATTTTTTCCAAGAAGTCTCCAATTCAAGATCACCACCACGTGCCAATATCATTAATTCTCTTGGAATGAGAAAAATGAAGTATATATATTATATCGATGCTTCAAAATTAGCTTCTTGATCAGGGACACATGAAACCCCTACAATCTCTATGATTACTAAGGATCTATGTGTTTTAAGAAGTAAAGCCACCATTCCTTTGAGAGCCAGTAAGAGGAAAATTAAAAAAACCATCCCCTTCAGCCAATAAACATAAATTATCCATCCAAGAAATGGTTATTGAGGAAGAAGAATAGATCAATGGGTATTATAGATAAAATGAGAGGAACCCATGAAGATCCCACAAGTTGTCAACCTGTTTGGTGGATAAAGGTAAAAAGGCCTAGCTAGTTGATTATGACTCAGAGGAAGAATGAGACCTAATCAGGAGAGTGAAAAACCTATGGGTAAGGGAGGGAAGGAGTGGAATGTTGAAGGTAAAGAAGGTAAGAAAAAACAATTGAAAGCTTAGTGAAATCTACAAACAATAGCTCCACTCATATCTCCAATAGCATGAAAATGGAGCCTGTGGACTTAACAAAGGATATATTGTTGGAGTCCAAGAGGATGCCAACATGAACACTATTAAAGGTAGCTACACAAACTACCAAACTATGACTAGGGATCTAATGGAATTTAAGTCTGAGGTAGGAATGTTGAGGACCAAGATCCTTGACTTGGAAAGGAAGATGGGGAGCATTTCAAGGTTTAGCCTATGTATGATGTACAGTTTGACTACTTCCTTGTCCCTCATGTAGAGAAAGGTGGTAGGGAATGATGTCGAGGATGGATGAAACTACAAGGAACTATTTAAGTTCCTAACCAAGTGTTGGATCCATGTACTCTATCAAGCTAGATGCAACATTAATCCTACTAGTCATGTGTAGTTTCCTCTAGGTTTTTACTACTAATATTATTTTCTCTCATGGGGTTCATGTCAAAACTCTTTTAATTTCTTTTGGTAGACTAGATTATGGTTCTAGGATGAACATTTTAGTAGTTTATATTTTTTTGTTAGTTATGGTTGCTAATTTACTAGACTATGGTTCCATGTTGAACCCTTTAGTAGTTTATAGCTACAAAGTGGTTGGGAACTTCACATAACCCTCTTATCAGATAATTATGGAAGGAGATCTCCCTCATCTTTGTTGGAGTATATGGAAGGAAATGAACAATAAGATTTTTGGTGGAATGGAGAACCTAATTGAAAAATTCTTTAGATCCTTTTACAAACTTCTCATGGAAAGTATTTATGTTACTACCTGGCCACACTCATGCTTTCTCCCTACTCAAGTTCTAGATGAAAAAAAATCTATGAATTGGGGTATATCTAGTTCTTATGCAAGGTTTGATAATTAAAAATATTGAGGAGAAATACTAAATGGATTCCCCATAGATTTGTGTGTTAGAATCTAAAGTTTTATGGTGTTGCAATAAGATCCTAGGGAAATTATCTTGTAGGGGGGTTACAAGGGCAAGCTTATGTGAGATGGTGGCTACCTATACAAGTAATCTAGACAAAAATACAAATACTCTTGTCAAAGGGATGGCTTTAGTATGGGGACTCAAAATTGTTCTTTCAATTAGTATTAGGGTTTTATCTATAGAAGGTGATTCTAAACTCACAATATATGCTCTCAAAGGCATGAGTAAGGTGAACTAGTATATTGAAGGAATTGTAGGGGATATCCATAAACTTATTTTGGGACTGGAGCTTTTTGAAATTAGTTATGCCTACACAAAACATAATATGGTTTCTAATTTTATGTCAGTGTTAGGCCTTCAAACTGGAAGCTTGAGATGTTAGATGAGAAAAAATCACTCCCAAATCATGTTAAAACACTCCTTAGGAGAGAGTTCAAGAACCAATAATCATGGATGACCTCTACTTTTGGTTGTTGCAAATTTTACATTACATAATGATACTATGGAAATGGGGATGCAAATGCAATAATTTTAAATGTCTAAGATGAGAAAATTTGAAAAAGAACTTTCTAAATGGGATATGGATAATATAGAAATAGGACTTGGTGATGTGGACTAGTTGAAGGGGTTGGAGGATTCATGTCACAATTAGCAAAATCAAAATGTGGATGTCACAAGGGATGGACTACAAAAACCGCTTGAACATTAATGAGGTTCTCTCAATGATGTGATGACATCATTTCAAAGTGATGCACAAACAATTAAGAAATATCTTTTATTTCTTAAAAGGGTGTGAATATCATATACTATGAGATTCCACCTTGAAATCCTTTCGTGTAATGTGATGTATTATCCATATGAGTGGAGTATCGTAAGGGAAAAAAGGAATGATTGTATCCAAACTGGCATGTAAGGCTTTGATTTTCCCTTTAACTGTTGGTTTTTAACGACATTTTTTATTAATAGTGTTCAAGTTAGTGATTTTGAAATCTGGATGGGCATCTCTAAATTTATTTGTATTATAAATCATAAAATGACTGGGGATTGCATATGTGTCAAGCCTAGAATGCACAACAATTTCAAGAACGATGCTATTGTGTGGAATATTTGCAAAGAGGGAGGGTTTTTTATTTTCTTGAGTGCATTAATGGCTATTATGAGGACTTGTCAATGCAATTTTCTATCTCCTAGGAGGATAGGAGATTCATGGTGGTAGGAAATTCATTTGAAATTAGTGAAGAAGTGATATAACATGCCACTAGACTATCTACAGAGGGTAGAATGTGGAAGAAAACTGACATAGACCAAGGGATGGTGGATCCAATTAAGGATAGTCCAAACCTTGCAGCTTCAGAATTACATAGTGGAAAACACAACACCAAAAAATTGTTTCAAAGTAATTTTCATTAACATGCCCAACTGTAAGGCCTTCCAGGTTAGGGCCAATTACAATCAGAAACAATTTTGCAACATCCACACAGATCCAATACAATCTCGGCTAGTTTAGCTTTGAAACAATTAGCAACTAATGGAAACCCTAAGGTAGATCTAAACTCAAGCTTGCAAGCCTCCAAGCAATCTCCTTGTCTCCAAGTGTGCAACCACTAGCTCTGCTAATACAAACTATCAGATAACAATCTGATTTGCAAGATCATGGAAGATCTTTTCCACAACTTTTCCAACTTCATCTTTTAGGCTTCTAAGTCATCCTAGTCCTCTCCAAAACATCTACCCAAACACCCCTTAAATACTAGTCATCAGCCACAAGTCGGTTGGATGAAACCCTTAACTCCTACCAACAAATATTAAATGCCATACAAGTCGGCTTACAGATTGTATTACAAATATTTAATTCAACATGTCAGCCTGTAACAATAGCTACTAACAATAAATGCTCCAAGTCGGCCTAACAAATCACACAGAACTCCAGTCGGTAAACCAAAACTACTGAGCAACAGTGAAATAACTGAGCATGTCAAGCATCGCCAAGCACCAGTGCCGACCGAGCACCACAGACATGACCGAGTAACACTTTCACCGAGCACTAGAGATTATCGAGTTCCTTCAGCGACCGGGCTCCCTTCAATGATCGAGACCATCGGGCAAGGCTGCAACCAAGTAACACTAGCCAAATAACAAACCACCTATGCAGTTTCACCGAGGACAAAGAATGCCCTTGCATCATCCAAGAATGCCCGTGCATCAGACACCCCAAGTTCCAAAATATGTTCATATGTGAGAAGAACATCTTCTGGGATTCAGCACATAAACCCCGAATTGGTTCTTCACATACAAGTCCTCCATATTCTCAGCTTGTATACTCTTCCACTTTAGATTCCTCTGTCCCTTCAAGTCTTTTCTTGACAACACATAGGTCTGTTCTCCAAACTGATCATTCATTTTCTCTAGATCCACCAACTCAACTCGGCTACCAATACTCAAGCTTCTCCTACCGAGCGTTGTTTCCATCAAAGGCATCGGTGAAAAATGTATGTCATCCTTCTCAACAATAAACACATTCTTCACACAGTCATAAATAGCTCTGCAATCATATTGCTAGGGTCTACTGAGCAATATATCACAACTATTCCTCTTCACAATAGATCACATAACATAAGATCCTTATACTGGCCAATCTGAATGTCAATGAAGCATTGTTCTCTAACTTCCAGAGCATGATCATCTTGCAACCAGCCTATCCTATAAGGATGTGGATGTCTCATTCTATTCAAACCAAGTTCCTGAACCATGTCCTCAGCAACAAGGTTATCAGTACTACCACTGTCAACAATTACATCACAAAGTTTACCTTCAAACTTGCATCGAGTCCTAAACAAGTTATTCCTCTGACAAGGTTCCTCCTCTGTACCGAGCAATGTCCACCGAAGCAGCAAGTTCTCTGATTCAGGTTCATTCTGAATGTTCTCATTTACCACAGTAGTTCATCGGTCACCAAGCTTCTTCTATGTACACTCAAAAGAATGGTGTCCTTCCTCTCCATAGTTATAGCAAGTACCCTTAAAGATAACTCTACATATCTTTCTTTTCAGTTCCACGGGTTTCAGTTCATCTTCTGCATTAGTCAATTTATCCTTCACCAAGTGATCAATCTTCTCCTTCCCTCGAGAATTACCATGTTGTTTCCTCTTCAACTTATCTTCTACCTTCAGAGCATATTGAGAAGCATCTTCAACAAAATCAATCTTCAACATACCAAGCTCATCCTAGATATTGAATCTCAAACCATTCACATACCGAGCTACCTTTTCCTTACCAAGTTCTCTATGTCCAGACTGAATAGTAAGTTTTTAGAACTCCTTAGTATAATATTCAATAGACAAATCCTTCTACTTCATATTCTGCAACTTCTTAAACAAGTCAAGCTCATAGTTAGTAGGTATGAACTTAGCTTTCAATTTTGTCACCATCAACCTCCATCGATTGATATTCATTTCACCCTCATCTTCTCTATCTCTTTTTAATTCTTTCCACCAAAGAGCAACATGTCCTTTCAACTTAGTCTATGCCAATCTCACCCGAAGAGGATCTTCAATTTCTTCCAACTGAAAGAAATCTTCAAGTTCACCAATCCAATCAATCAAGTTCTTGGGTTTTAAGGTACCAGAGAAAGTAGAAACTTCCATTCGGTAACTATTACTTAACCGAGCTCTAGATCTATGCAACCGAGCAGTTTTCTCTTCACCAGATCTATCCCTCCGGTCATCACCACTAGATCCAAAAGCTTCAAATTCTTCAGCAGCTTCTTCATATCCATCCTCAGTACCAACATTTTGAGGTACACCAGTAACAACTCTCATGATCTCGGTGACCATGTCATTCTTCATCAACTCCATCTCAAATCTGAAATCTGATTTCACCTTCTCTGTGATCCAGGATTCCACAGTATCACAAAGATCAACAATAACTCTAGGGTCCAATCTTCTCAGAGGCATCCTTAAATATTAAGAGAACCCTCTACAATAAACCCTACATCAATCACCTTATGAAAATCTCCAAGTTGTATGCAAGTCAGATCGCAACCTACAACCTTACAAACAACTAGGGCACAATTTCACAAGTTCACGGATCTACAACCAAGATCATACGATCTCTTTGCCAATGAGATCAATTTTGTAGGATCAGCCCTCACAAGACAAATCTTTGCTCCACAAGACCAACTCAGCTTCCACAAGATCAACTCTGCTCTGATACCACCTGATGCAGACCAAGGGATGGTGGATCTAATTAAGGATAGCCCAAACCTTGCAGCTTCAGAATTGCACTGCGGAAAACACAACACCAACAAATTGTTTCAAAGTAATTTTCATTAACATGCCCAACTGTAAGGCCTTCCAGGTTAGGGCCAATTACAATCAGAAACAATTCTGCAAGATCCACATAGATCCAATACAATCTCAGCTAGTTTATCTCTGAAACAATCAACAACTGATGGAAACCCTAAGGCAGATCTAAAATCAAGCTCGCAAGCCTCCAAGCAATCTCCTTATCTCCAAGTGTGCAACCACTAGCTCTACTAATACAAACTATCATATAACAATTTGATTTGCAAGATCATGGAAGATCTTTTGCACAACTTCACCAACTTCAACTTTTAGGCTTCTAAGTCATCCCAGTCCTCTTGAAAACATCTACCCAAACACCCCTTAAATACTAGTCATCAGCCACAAGTCGGTTGGATGAAACCCTTAAATCCTACCAACAAATATTAAATGCCATACAAGTCGGCTTACAAATTGTATTACAAATATTTAATTCAACATGTCAACATGTAACAATAGCTACCAACAATAAATGTTCCAAGTCGGCCCAACAAATCACACAGAACTCCAATCGGTAAACCAAAACTACCGAGCAACAGTGAAATAACTGAGCATGCCAAGCATTGTCGAGCACCAGTGTTGACCGAGCACCACAAACATGACCAAGAAACACTTTCACCGAGCACTAGAGATTACCGAGGTCCTTCAACGATCGAGTTCCCTTCAATGACCGAGATCGTCGGTCAAGGCTGCAACCAAGTAACACCGACCAAATAACAAACCACCTATGCAGTTTCACCGAGGATAAAGAATGCCCCTACATCATCCAAGAATGCCCCTACATCAAAAACCAATCATGTGGTAGACAATTAAAGTCTTAATAGATTTTTTAAAGGGAATGAAGCCCTGATTGAAATGCATGGAGAGTATGAAAGGGAGTAGTTGTCACCACCCTAGAGTTCGATATATGTCTTATGGTCATGAAGTATTTTACTTAGGAAGGCCAATTTAAGTTATATTATTTATATCATATGTCATTGTTGGAGCACTTTAGGATATTGATCTTATTTCCTTTATTTTTTTCATGTTAAACTCCCTAGATAGCTCGGTTAGGGAAGTTTAAGATGTTACCAAA
The DNA here is from genome assembly GCA_027943335.1 of Chamaecyparis obtusa. Lineage (NCBI taxonomy): Eukaryota > Viridiplantae > Streptophyta > Pinopsida > Cupressales > Cupressaceae > Chamaecyparis > Chamaecyparis obtusa. Next base: position 656,496 of record BSBK01003377.1, on the reverse strand, counting down.
AATTAGAGAAAAAAATACCAAGGCCTAATTTATAGGATGTATTACTTTTCTCTTGGTCGTGTGTCCACCTAAGCCAATTATTGTTGAGGAAGCCTCTAACTCAAGCTCACCACCACCTATCCATATCATTAATGCTCCTAGACCAAGAAAAATGAAGTGCATATTTTATCTCGGTGCTTCAAAATTATCTTCTTGATTAGGGACACATGAAACCCCTACACCCTCTATGATTGCTATGAATATATGTGTTTTAAAAAGTAAAGATACCATTCATTTGATAGAAGGTAAGAGGGAAGAAAAAAACTTTCCCCTACAACCAATTGATGAAGGGTGCTCCCCTTAATACCACAAACACATAACAAAAACAGAGAAACAACAACAATATGCAAGAATAGAAAATTGGCTTCTTATTATCTCCACAAATGCAGAATTACAAACTTTTAGAATTACAATATGCAAAGCCACATGGGCATTCCCTTACAATATTCTGTAGGACAAAGCCTCGAATCAATACCCAGATCTACTACCAAAACTGTCCCAAACTGCCCAAGACAACACTACAAACCTTCTTTATATAGGCAATTTCCACCGCCCGAGAAGGTTCTAGAAATTTAGCCCTTAGGGCCGACCAAACTTAGAATTATTTTATTTTTCAATTTATTACATCAAAGTCAACTCAAAATAACTTTTGAAACCCAAACAGAAATTTTGAAGGAAAATTATTTTCTGCCATTTCAGGTGGCTCAACTTCCAAAGACCATAAGTCATCACCAGTTGACCCGATTGACTATTATAACCCCATTTCGGCCACGAAGCGCTCTACAAGCTTGACTCATGCAAGCACTTGTCACCCAAATTTTCAACCTCATCTAAGGCCTCTAAAGCCTTCAAAACTGAGTTCAAAGTTTTTGTACCCTACTGCCAATACCGAAAATCTTCCATATCTTCAAAACTAGACCTGATCTAGCCATGAAACTTTACTGGCAGGTTGATATGACTGAGATGAACCTCCACATGTGAAATCAGAACATTCTGAGATCATATGACCAACTTACTAAAAATAGAAAGTTCCCATAAATAGCAGCTCTACACAAGATAGCCCTTATTGAATACAAAAATAGAAATATTTTTGGGTGATGCAAGATTGCTCTTACACCCAAGATGCTCCTGCATCAGACACCCGGGGTAATTTGAGAAGTGACCCTGTCACGACTCAGGTGTGCAAAGGAAAACCTAGATGGTTAGCCTCCTCCTTTGTTAGCCATGATGAATCTTCAATAGGTCATCCTTTCCATTTGACCAAATACTCTTCATATATCCTGTTCCTTGTGCTTCTGCCAACATGACTATCTAGTATGTCTTCAATCTCCTTGATATCTGAACTGGTTGCTGGAATACTCCACTGTGCTGCTGTAACCTCATCTTCAACACCTCCTTCATGATACTCTGTCAGATCTGAAATATTAAATACTAGTGAAATATTCAACTTAGTAGGAAACTCGACCTCATATGCATTTCTTGAATCATGCTTCTTCAGTATCTTACATGGACCGAACTTCTTCATTTTCAACTTGTTATATGTACCAACCAAAAATCGCTCCTTCCACAAATGAACCATGACTTCATCTCCAACCTGAAATTCCTTATGCCTCCTTTTCTCATCTGCCTTAGCCTTATACTGCACATTCATCTTGGTAATATGCTTCCTCACCTCCTCATGGATGTGCAAAATCCTCAGCTTCAGCACTACTTATTTCTCCTTTATCTATCTTTCTCAACTCAGATGCACTTCTGGGACTACTTCCATATACAATCTGTGGATGATGTGATGAACTAATCTTCAAACCTGTCTTCAACTCTTCACTTTCTGCTAGTGTCTTTCTATGTGCTGCCTTATTTGGAAAACTCGCTCTTGGAATCAAGTCCATTTGATGACTAATCTTTCTTACTGGTGGTAATCCACCAGGCACATTATCGGATACAATATCTTGAAACTCATTCAATAATTCTGCAACTTCTACAAGTACATCTTCTACTTCCTCTTTCTTAGCCTTTGGAATTAAGGTAAAACACATATGCTCATGCCTCATACCACCTGAGAAATTTCCTCTATCAATGAAAGTTATTCGTGCATTACCACATACCTTTTCTTCTGTTTCCTTCAATGGTTTTAGCTTATGTCGCACTCCATCCTTTGTCAGGGAATAAGTATTTGCACAACCATCATGTACAACACATTTTTCAAACTGCCACGGTCTACCCAACAACATATGACATGCATCCACAGATATGATATCACATAGTACCTCATCTTGGTACCCACCGATCTTGAACTTTACTAGGCATTGTTCACTGACCATGACCTTGTGGTCATCCTGCACCCAAGCAACCCAATATGGATGTGGATGTTTCTGCCTCTTGAGCTTCAACTTTGTCACCATCTCTTCTGATACCAAATTGTCAGTGCTTCTACTATCAATAATCACATCACAGCATTTACCCTCACACTTGCATCTAGTATGAAATAGGCTCCTTCTTTGCTCAGGTTCATTTTCACCACTCAACAAGACTCTTTTATTAATCAGCATTTCTCCTCTTTCAGCATCTTCAAAATGTGATAATCTAGCATCCTCATCTATATATGCAACTCTGGCCTGGCCTTCATTCCTCCTATCCATCCTTCCTTGGCATTGAGGACATTCAAATGCCCTATGACCTTCTTCTCCGCAATGAAAACATGTTTCACGAAAGCCTCCTCTTCTTGAACCTTGTCCTCTTCCTCTTCCTCTTCCTCTCTGATCTCTATTATTCTGATCTTGAAAATAATTGAAATTATCTCCTCTCTGATTCTGACTATTACTGGCCTCATCCTACTTTTTTGGATCTTCATTTTGATCTCCATATGACCATCCACTAGATCTTCCATCACGACCTCTTCCGCTTTGTCTACTCTCAAACTTCTTGTTCAGCTTTTCCTCTACTTTTAGGGCAAACTGGTATGCCTCTTCAATACTGTTCATTCAAACCAAATTCAGCTCCTCCTGAATGCTCGACCTCAACCCATTAAGGTAACGGGAAACTTTCTCCTTGTCAGCTTCTGCATGGCCTGTTCTGATGAGGATTCAATAGAACTCCTCTGTATACTCCTGAACAGATCTTCCTGCTTGCTTCAAACTTTGCATTTTCCTTAGTAGGTCAAGCTCATAATCAGCAGGAATGAACTGTCGCTTCAATTTATCCACCATCTGCCCCCATCTTGTGATTTTATCCTTTCCTCTTCTATTTTGCTCCAACTGAATCTCTTGCCACCAGATCTTCGCATGACCTTTCAGTCTGGCTTTTGCAAATTTGACCCTATCAGGATCCTCAATATCTTCATACTCAAAATATTCTTCACATTCATTGATCCAGTTGATCAATTCTTCTGGGTTAAGATTTCCTAAAAATGTAGGAACCTTGATCTTAGGTCTTTTTTCGATCTAGGAAATGGCCCGGAAAAGCCTTTCTTCTTCTTGATTCAAAATTTCGCCTTCTTCTTCTTCTTGATCATCATTTCCTTCTTCGGCTTCATCCTCATTTTCATCTCTGACATTAAGATTCATTCCTCTATGAATCTCTTCTTGCAATGCTCGCACTTATCTCTGGAGCGCTCTAACCTCAGGTGTTACAACACCAGCTCTTCTGCCACGTTCCCTTCGTGGAGGCATTTTCATGATGCGCGCTGAAACCCTAACCACGGTCCTGGTGCAAACTACCTCATAGTCAGCTATCTATTTACACACTCAGGAACTCCTACTCTGATACCACTTGATGAAGGGTGCTCCCCTTAATACCACAAACACATAACAGAAATAGAGAAACAACAACAATATGCAAGAACAAAAAATTGGCTTCTTATTATCTCCACAAATGTGGAATTACAAACTTTCAGAATTACAATATGCAAAGCCACATGGGCATTCCCTTACAATATTTTGTAGGACAAAGCCTTGAATCAATACCCAAATCTACTACCAGAACTATCTCGAACTGCCCAAGACAACACTACAGACCTTCTTTATATAGGCAATTTCCACCGCCTGAGAAGTTTCCAAAAATTTAGCCCTTAGGGCCGACCAAACTTAGAATTATTTTATTTTTCAATTTATTACATCAAATTCAGCTCAAAATAACTTTTGAAACCCGAACAAAAATTTTGAAGGAAAATTATTTTTCACCATTTCAGGTGGCCCAACTTCCAGAGACCATAAGTCATCACCAGTTGACCCGATTGACTATTATAACCCCATTTTAGAAAGGCCACGAAGTGATCTATAAGCTTGATTAGTGCAAGTGCTTGTCACCCAAATTTTCAACCTCATCTGAGGCCTCTAAATCCTTCAAAAATGAGTTCAAAGTTTCTGTACCCTGCTGCCAATACCGAAAATCTTCAATATCTTCAAAACTAGACCTGATCTAGCCATGAAACTTTACTGGCAGGCTGATATGACTGAGATGAACCTCCACATGTGAAATTAGAACATTCCAAGATCATATGACCAACTTACTAAAAATAGAAAGTTCCCATAAATAGCAGCTCTGCACAAGATAGCCCTTATTGAATACAAAAACAGAAATATTTTTGGGTGATGCAAGATTGCTCTTACACCTAGGATGCTCCTACATCACCAATACACCTAAATTCTCCATCCAAGAAGTGACTATTGAGGAAGAAGAAGAGGTCAACGAATATAACAAAAACAAATGAGAGGAACCCATGAAGGTCCCACAAGTTGGCAACTCATTCGATGGATAAAGATAAAAGGTCAAGCTAGTTGATTATGAATGAGAGGGAGAATGAGAGGATGAAGGTAGTGGAAAACATATGGGGAAGGAAGGGAAGGAGTGGAATGTTGAAGGTGAAGAAGGTAAAAAAAAAAAAGCTAAAATCTTAGTGAAATCTATAAACAATAGCTCCACTCCTATCTCTAATAGCATGAAAACAAAGCATGTGGACTTAACATAGGATGTCTTGTTGGAGCCAAGAGGATGCCAACATGAACACTATTAAATGTAGCTACATCAATTACCAAACTCTGACTAGGGATTTGATGGCGTTGAAGACTGGGGTGGGAATGTTGAGGACCAAGGTCCTTGACTTGGAAAGGAAGATGAGAATTTCAAGGTTCAGCCTCTATGTGGTGCACATTTTGACTACTATTTTGTGCCTCACGTAGAGAAAGGTGCTACGAAAGGATGTCAAGGATGGAGGAAACTGTAAGGAACTATTTAAGTTTGTAATGAAGGGTTGGAGCCATGTGCTCCATCAAGCTAGATGTGACATTAAACCTACTAGTCATGCGTAGCTTAAACTAGGTTTTTACTATTAATATCATTTTCCCTCGGGGATCTTTATATCAAAAATGTTTGTATTTCTTCTGGTATACTAGATTATGGTTCTAGGATGAACATTTTAGTAGTTTATAGTTTTTTGTTAGTTATGGTTGCTAATTTGCTTGACTATGGTTCCATGATGAACCTTTTAGTAGTTTATAGTTTGTTGTTAGTTATATTTGTTGATATATTGTTGAACTATATTTTAGTTGTTTGTTGTGTGTTGTTAGATATAGCTTACAATATTTTGATGAACCCTTGTAGTTTTTTATGTTGATATGATGTTAGTGTGTTGTTGATCTTTGTTTATTGACGTCTTTGGGTTATGGATGTGTAAGGGACAACACTCATGTTTTGCTCCTATTTAATATCAAACAACACACTAACAATAGTTCAACTTATATGTTATTATTAGTATAAGAAATAGTTAAAATTATATTGCTATTTATTTTGAACTTTATTGGTTGAAAGTTTTACATATCAATGTGATTCATCATTCAAATCATATTTGTAAACATATTTTACATAAAATTATAAATCTATTTAAATTAACATATTAATGTTGTAACAATATATATCTATATATCTATGTATATTTAAATGTAAAATATAAATATTAAAATTTAATTCATAATTAACAAAATATTATGAATTAAAAAATAAGAATTATTTGTAAAATTTAGAAATGTACTAAAAAGAAAATTAATAAATATAATATTAAATTTATGAATTTGCAATAGATAATAAATCCAAATTAATACTAAAATTGAATTCTTCAAATTTGGAATAATAGTGCAATGGAGGACACTTTAAAACAAGTGCCACGTAGTGGCCAAGTACTTGCCTTAATAATAATAATAATAATAATAAAATTCTTCCAAATTGTATTATGGCTATTTCATACAAATATAATTAGATTGATTAGGAGTTTGATATTAATTTAATAATGATAAGTTAAACACAAACAAATATCCATTGTTGTAGTTACTAAGTACAAGTATAATCGATATTAATCACAATGTAATTAATATTATAACTATTTGATATAATAGGTGAAGTCTTATATTAATTTAGAATTATAAATATATAATAATTATAAATATTTTACTCCTTTGTTTTACAATTTTAAGATATTTAATTATCATAGTTTAAATCAAATTAATAAAAATAAAAGAAAATTAATCCTTATAAATGTAAGTGAATATATCTATGTTAATGAAGTACATAAATTATCTTTAATTCTTAAAAAGATTTCAAGTAATATCTTTTATATTATTTTTTAATTTTTTAATTTTATATATTATCAATATTTAAAAAATATATAATTAAAAATATCAATAAAATTATTTTTCTTAAATATAATTATTAATTTTTGAAATAAAATAATTTATACATAAATAATCAATATAATATATTATAAGATATTAAAAAAATATAACTATAAATCAAAATTTAAATACTTCACATAAATTATTAATCTAATATAATATAATTTCCTATTTTAAAAAAATAATTGTTAAAATCAAAATAAATTACATCATTTAATTAACAAGGAACAATTTTAATAATATTTTATATAGTTCATATAACTTATGTCAAATCATATTATTTAGTATTTTAAAATATAACTTATAATTATTTATTATAAATAATAGATATTATTATCACTAATTCATAAGTTAATTAATATAAAATATATAATGAAAAAGTGAAGTTTATTAATATTTAGATTATAATTATAATTTATGTTATATAATCTAAATATATAACATCTAATTATAATACATATAAAAAAATTTATTATTCCATTTAATATACATTAGTTAATAAATAATCTATATCCAAAACCATGCATTTATATTATAACATATTTTTAAAAATAAATATGAATTATTTTAAGGGTATGGTAAAGTATTTGCCCTATAATATTGCCTCGAAAATTGTAATAGAGGTAGTGCTTCCACAAAATCCGTGTATAAGAGGCTAAATTTTTAAGCCAATAGAAGAGCTCGAAATTAATTTTGTTGAATTATAAACATAAAAAATGTGCATGTATACTATACAAATTATTAATTTTGTAACAAATTTGATAAAAATAATAATTTTAATTGGTAAAAATGTGATTTTTTAATCACTAGTTGATGGAAGAAATCCAAAAACGAATGCAATAGTACTTGCCTAGTCTATCAGCAAGTACTAATAAGAATATTTTTTTAAAATGCTTAGAAAATTAGATATTGGTGGTGGATCTGTCACTAACTAATTTATTGGAGATTGAATGTTAACTTCAAATCATCATATAGTTTTTAACCCATTAAAATTTTATAAATATTTTTTTATCTAACAACAAATTGACCTTCTTTAATAGATTAGATAAATTAAAATCATTTTAATTATTATTCATTCAAGCTTTATTTAATCAATATAAGAAATGTAATGGTTTATATATATATAAGAATTGCAGTAAAAGACAACAACAAATGTCACAGTTGGTCTTTGATTTTCATAATTAATGTTGACATAAGATTGTTTTCAGATTTGATGTGTATGTTTATATCAACATAATTAATTCATTTCAATCTCTACATCATTTCAATAAAAAAAATATATTAGATCACATTAAATGTTCAATCATTAAAAAAAAAGTAAGAAGAAGATAAGACTAAAGCACAAGAACATGTCTTTTTAACTATTAATATATTAATTAATTATTATTATTTTTTAAGGTGGGTAATTTTTAAAATTTAGGTGCATTGACTCACATTGTAAAGTTTTCCATGTATTATTAAAGATTTATTCTATTTTAAGAGTTGTGGAAACTTTAATTTCTTGATACCTTTTAAATTAGATAGTTGATTGAATGAAGGATTGCAATGACTGAAAAGATGTTGTATATCTATCTATTTGACTTAGGTCATATCCAAGTGTGTTAAGAATCGTATCAAGTAGTTCAAGTTTCATTCACTTGTCACGGTACACCACTATTATAGTTTTCAATGAAGGCAGACTACGTAACATCACACCAAATATGTCAACGCACGAGTTTAATGATAGTTCATTTTGAATGATTTTTAAATCACTATCTTTAGGCTCTTAAATTTCCGTCAAGATCCTATGTAGGAGGTATCTCTTCTTTTTGGTGAGAGCAGGTGTAATGTGTCGGAGAGAATATCAAGTGATTTAGGCAGTAGGCATTTTCATAGTGTTGGAATAAATAATTATTATGCCTTAGGTACTGTCAATCCAAATTGGATTTATCAATTCAAATACGAAAAAGTTTTGATGAAGTTTTTACCTAGTTCTTCTTTTAAGTTGAATGGTTTCAAAAAGATTGTAAATGTAAAAGTGTCTTATGTTGTAAAGGGATTATGCTATTATGTAATCTAAAGTAGTTGTTTTTTTCCATCTAAAGAATATTTATTGATTTTTAATGTTAAAATAATAAATTAAATTTTAAAGAAATAAATAATAATAAATTTAGTAGCTTTGGTCCCTTTTATCAAAATAATAATAATAATTTATTTTACTTAAAAATAGAAAGTAAAAAGAAATAAATACAAATTAAAAATAACTAAATTTAGTTATTCATTTTTATTAAAAAAATATTTATATATTTATGACTTAAGTTGTAAAGTGTTTACATTTATGTTTGAATTTTATTTATTTTTTATTGAAAGTAAGTTGATGTTCCTATTTTTTCTTTGAAATTATATGATTTTTCTTTACACAATCAATTTTAACACGAAAACTATAATTTACATAGAAGTTCTTGAATTGGAATATATATAAAGAACATTTAATTTAATTTAAAAGAAAGTGTCTAGAAGGTGAAGAATATGATGATTGTAAGTTTTTTAATTTTAGTTTTAAATAAGTATTATAATAATTATAATTAAAGATAAGATCAAGATAATATTTTTTAGATAGAGATAATATTGTTAACACATGAAAGGTTAAAACTAGTTTCATAGAATTGAAAAAAGTGTGTGTGTGTGTGTGTGTGTGTGTAGGTTCCTTATGTATTAGATGTGTCTCCCCTCCCCCTATTTTGAACTAAATTTCAATAATGTCTTGAAGGGTAACCCAAAACATATGGTGTTGAGAGGATAATTAAGAATCATCTTGGTAGGGTCGTGGGTGCTTTGTCTATTAGTCCTTGGTCCCAAACCAATCATTTTGCTAAAACATATATGACATTTCATGGAATTATGTGAGCCAAAGAACTTGGTATTCAACATTTAGTGGTGGAGGGGGACTCTATGAATATTCAACTACATTCTTAGACATCACACCCCTTGTTAGACCATCTCTAATGTGATTGGTGACTCTTGACAATCTTGACTCTCTTCCCTTTGTGACTCTTGATAAGTTACAATGTTTACACATATTCATACAAATTATTCATCATTTACTCATCATTATTTCATCCCCATTAACATTTACTTCCATACTTTCCCTTATCTCAAAATTACCATTTTAACTCTAAACTTCATTTCCAAGTGACTACGTATTGAGCTAGTTCAATTTGGAGGCTTGTGGAAATGACCTCAAAATTTAAATGCTCAATTCAAAAATTAACTCTCATGCCCCCTTCTACTAGTTGTTATGAGTTGAATTAACACATTCTTGTGTGATATGTTGTTACACCATTGCACTTAAAAGAATCCATCATGAACTCCATTTATTATCTAAACAATAAAGGGATGTGATTACAAAGAGAAAATAATTAGAGCACACTTTATTTTCTAAGAGCAATAAAGAATTAGAACTACATCATGCCATCATATAGGATATCTACATATCTTTGCATTCTATCTTTAATATTTACCATTATTGTTAATCTAATCAACCAATGGGATTTGATCTAGAAGAGTTTTTCCACCTAACAAACTAGAAAACTCTTAAAAAATAGTCGTGGAAACTACCTTTAGAAGTTAAGCTAATAAGGATATGAAGTTGAACAAGGTTTCAACTGTGCATTTTAGCATATCTATCTTGTACACCACAAATATATTTCATTCATTCTAGATCAAATTTTGCATTGTTCAAGATTGACCTTAGAGTCCTCAAAGCTAAATAATTGGGTTTTCTAATATCATGTCAATTTACAAATAGTTATTAGATTAAAAATTCTTCCAAAATTAGCAAACTCTTAAGCAATAGTCGTGGATGTTGCCTTATGCAAAAATGTTGGTATTAAGGAACATTGAGAGGGGGGGTGAATCAATGTTCTACTATTTTTAACTTTGGTGATCATATTCCTCAAGTATAAACCAAATGCAATTAAGAACAATAAACTAAAATATAAAGCATACATATACAACATCATAACATAATGATTTTTGTGTGGAAACCCAGTTAGGGGAAAAACCATGGTGGGGATGGAACCCACAATATTTACTCTATAGAATAAATAACCCTATTAAAGGTTTAAGTAAAAAAGGGGAATGTACATGCATTTAGGCTTACATCCTAGAGCTCACCACTCATTCACAAAAAGAAGGGCTACAACCCATAGAAATGCTCACTGCTTTACAAAAGGAATGGACAATAATCCATAGTAGGTGAACTGGATTGTTGCATCATTTCCATGAAAGTCCAATACATATCTCTTCTCAACTTTGATTCAAACCTCTGATTACATCATCTTCACATATACAATAATCATACCATCTCTCATATCTCAAAAATAATCTAATCAACTCGATCTTATATACCACTACTAAAAAATAAGATTTCCACTTGGTCGGCCTCAAGAACACATAAATAAAAAATAAAATGTGTAGAATAGTAAGCCAAATCCATATGCAAATTTCAATGCTAACCTTGAAAAACCACATAGAATCATTCTCCCAAGTCATCTCTATGTCCTTAAACTCATAAATTGGTCAATCAAACAATCGGTTGGGATCACTTAATGATTTACTAAACCATATAGTTGTTCTTAACTAATAACAAGAAAACTACCTGGTACAGTCATAGACAGAGGGACCTCAAAGAGATCTATTCAATCCATGAAACAAGATTCACACAAGGAAACAACAAATAAAAATTGAGAGACAAGCAAGATCAACCTTCACATTATGAGAAAATCATTTACAAAGGACTTGCAACATGTACTCTTATATTCCAAGCATACCTACCTTATTACAGATAGAAATCTTATGAGATGACTAGAAAGAGGCTATATTATCATCTCCAACTATTGAGACCCCTCAAATGATTGATTACATAAGCTTATAAATAATTCACAAGCTTCAAGTCAGCCTAGAAATATTACATTTCCCATTGAGAAGAAAATGTATTATAAAATATAGGTCAGGACCCAAACCATAAGGATCTTCCTCCAATAGTTACAACATGATTCACAATCCCTCAAGTAGGTTAGCCATAGGGGTAGAGACATCGATAAATGAGCCATGCATTTTTTTCAATCAAGAAATTCCTTCGCAAGATCGAAAAACACAAACTGGCCATGAAATGTGAAGAACAGAGAAGTCCTACCAAGAATTCACAAGATCTCAACAACGAAGTAACAAATTGAGGTGTGAACCTAGGTGTAGGTTTAACATGATGTCAAGAACACACCATGAGGGAACAATTACCAAAGATCCAAATTGAAGGTGTATTGAAAGAAATGCATAGACTGTTAGCATAACTGATGCTAAGTGTTGCATTGATGAAGATTAGTACAAATTTAACGACAGTTGAATCAGTTATTAGGTTGTCATTGATGTCAATTGATTACTTAGTGTTTTCAATATGTTACCAGATATTGTGTGAGTAAATCATGATTTGCAGTATGTTTCTGAAGTTTCTATTCTAATGGAAGAGTATGTTGTGCTATGATGTTAAGTTTGAAACCACAAATTTTGATATGAAGTATTGAGTTGGTTAAGTTTGAATGAAATCAAACTGGGTAAATGCTAAAATAGTCAGTCATAGATAGTAAGTGATTTGAATGTTATCTCAAATCAGTAAAGTATTTGATGGAGCAGTCATAGGATATGATTGATAACAATGTCTAGATACTATGTTGAGGATCGCGACTCATATTGTTGATTGGTGAAGATGGTTTAATGGAATGGAAATGGCATTAACAGAATGAATAGGTAAACAAGACAAAGTTCTTGAATAGGTAATGAAGATTTATGAATCGGTGAAGAAATTCAAAGTGGTAATGGGATCGATGATATTTTTAGTGAAGTAGTAAGGCGGTTCTGTGATTTGTGGAAAGTATTTGACATCACATTGCCCATGGTATGCATTTGAGGTGGATTCTTCAAGAAGTTTCTTTTGGTCAAACAATTTTTTGAAGATGGTTCAATTTCCAAGGTGAAATCCATATGGAAGTCGACGCGGTTAGAGACAATAGTTTATGAGTTGTTAGATACATTGCATCTTACCTAATTTGATTTGGATCATTTGTATCTTATATCTAGGGTTTATTTTAAGTTGATGAAAGAAAATCTATATAAATTGGGACGTTGAAAAAGAAGTTACTTGTTGATTGCGAATTACAGAAGGATGCGGTGACAAAGAAAGTGAAGGAATCAAGTGCAATTAATCCAGGGAAGATTATAGTGTGTGGAGAAGTGTTTCATAACTTAATAAGATCTAATCATGCAAAGCTAGTACAACTTCACATATCATTTTATCTATTTCTTTCTAACAATTGTAATAGTGAAATCCCTTAACAGGGTGGATCCTAACAGATATTTTTTGTAAATCCTCTAACAAGGTGGCATTTGTATTGAATGTTTAAAGTCCTCTAACAAGGCTTCTCCTAATAGGGCAAAGATCCTAACAAGTCTATAGGAAAATCCCTTAACTAGGTAGCACCTAACAATGCTTTTGTAAACATTTAACATGGTAAGCTCCTCACATGGTGTATTCTAGAAAAGTACAGATTTAGTGGGTACCATCTTCCACCATGGTTTTTAACATTTGGGTTTCCACGAGAAAAATATGGCATCTTTATTGTGTGATTAATTATTTGTGGATGCATGCTTTGAAAGTTTCTATTCATATTAGTTGTTGAATGTTTTGTTGCATAAAGTTTAAAGAGTTTGAAACTAGAGAATTTGTTGATTAATGATTCATCCCTCCCCTCTCAATAATCAGACTTGTATTAACAATTGGTATCAAAGCTAAGTTCTCCTACTGAGAAATCTTAATAGCTTGAGGGAAAAGATCTAAAGATGTATAGGAAGGAAGCACCTAAGTTCACTAAGGATAATTTCTCTACATGGGTAAGAAGGATGAAGCTGCATCTGGTAGGTGTTGGAGATCACACCATGGTTCATCTCAAAACCAAGTATGTTCAACCTACTAGAACCCTAATTGATGAACACAAAATGAGAAAGCTGGAGCATAATTTTGTAATGATAGAAATATCAAGTTCTCTATCTGATGCTAAGTTTGTAGATATCAAGGATATGGACAAAGCTAAAGACATGTGGGACAAGTTGATAATAATTTATGGTGGTGATGTTCATGTTTAGAAAGAAAAGGTGGATAGTCTGAGAGGAAATTATGATGCAATGAGAATGCATGAAGGTGAGAACATTTCTCAATATGTAGCTATAGGATAACAGAGGTTGTTTCTACAATCAAAGGATATGGTGGAACTGGACAACTTGAAGAAGATGAAGTAGTAAGTAAAATCTTGAGAACCCGACTACCACAGTATGCTATTAGAGTCTATGTTATACAATAATTGAGATCTATTAATCCTAAAAATGTGACTCTAGATTCCTTGGTCGGCAAGCTTACTACTTTTGAGTTAAGTAATTTTGATAACAATATGCCTAGAATAGAATCGACATTCAAAGCTTCCCTAACCATTGGTTCATCAAAGAAAGGAAAAGAAGTCTCTAACAGTTCTAAAGGAAATCATGATTATGATTCTATCTTGTCTGAGGAAAGAGAAAAGAAGATTTGGAGGCACTGATAGCAAGGAGATTACCTAGAGGAAAAGGAAAGTACAAAGTCAAACTTCCATTAAAATGTTTTTCATGTAACAAAATTGGTCATATTACCTCTAGATGTCCTGAAAATGACATGAAGGATAAGCTCAAGAGATTTAGGAACTTCAAAGACAAAAGAAAGAAGGCATGTTACCTAGCAGAAGAAGGAGTGATTGATGAAGAATCATAGGGAATAGATGATGAGGAATAGATAGTCTTTGTTACAGTCAAAGAGAACCCTCAACCAGTTTTATGGACATAATGAGGAAAGTGCATTAATTTCAAGCATGGATTGCAATAGTGATTGGATAATAGACATTAAGTGTACACATCACATGAACGGTGACAAAAGAAAATTTGTTTCAATGGAGGACTATGATGGAGGAGCAGTTAGATTCGAAAATGGTTCTCCATGTGTGATAAGAGGTAAAGGTTCAATAGAACTTAATGATAACACTAATTGTGATGATGTTTATTGGGTTGATGGATTAAAGTATAACCTGTTAAGTGTTGTTTAGTTGAATAACAAAGGTTTCAGATTGGAATTTAGCAATGGTGTTTGCAAGATCTTAGGAAACTCTAGAGATTTGATTTCTATTGGTGAACAACCTAGAGAGATTTGATTTCTATTGGTGAACATACTAGAGGTAACCTATTTTGATTGAACTCTACTAATAAACACTACTTGTTTGCTAAAGTTGAAGATTGTTGGCTATGGCATAAAATATTTTGTCACATTAATTATGATAATTTGGTAAAGGTTAGTAAGAAAAGATGTGTTAGAATTTTTGCTAATTTAGCTAAGCCTAATAATGCTATGTGTAAGGAGTGTCAATTGGGAACTTTGACTAGTTCTAGCTTTACTAGTAAATTCTATTCATCATAGAGAATTCTTAACCTTGTACACACTGATTTGCGTGGACCGATGAGAACTCAGAGATATTATGGAGATAAGTACTTTATCTTGTTTGTTGATGATTTCTCAAGAATGATGTTTGTTATGTTTTTGAAGGATAAATTTGATGCATTCTAAATGTTTAAGGTGTATAAAGCAAGAGTTGAAAAATAAATAGGTAAAGCACTTAAGTGTCTCAGATCTGATAGAGGAGGTGAGTTTACTTCTCAAGAGTTCACAACATTTTTTCAAGAACATGAAATCAAGAGACAAATGTCTGCACCAAGGACACCCCAAAAAAATGGAATTACATAGAGAAGGAACAGATCCATAATTGACTATGCAAGAACACTTTTGATATAAAAGGGAGTGGTTCAAATCTTTTAGAGAGAAGCTATAAGTATAGTTGTCTATACTCTGAACTGGGTACAACTTAAGAAAGGTACAAACAAAATACCTTATGAAGTCCGTTATTTCAAAAACTTTGGAAGTAAATGCTACATAAAGAAGGATGAACAAAATGGTAAATTTGATTTTAAGAGTGATGAAGGGATATTTCTAGGATATTCTACTAGAAGTAAAGCTTAAAAGTATTTGAGCAAGTGTACTAACAAGATGATTGAAAGTGCAAATGTTAGAATTTGAGCAAAATGAGGAAGATAGAAAGAGGAACCAAAAGACTATGATAGGTTTTTTTATGTTCGACCAGTGGAGACAGATACAGTACCATAGATCAATGAAGTGGTGAATGATCAACAATCGGTGAACAATCCACAACCGGTAAATGATCCACAACCAGTGAATTATGATAAAGGCAACCAAAGAACAAAACTGGTACTCCAAAGGTATGTGAAACTTAATCACTCTTAAGATCAAATTATTGTTAGGAATGAATCTTGAATATATCCTATGGGAGTATTAGCAGCCATTCTGTAGCAGTTGTTGTTGCATTCATGACTGTGATTGTCATTGATGTCAACATAGTGATCTACTGAAGATTAGTAGAGGAGCAGACAATGTTTTGGTTAGCGCATGTGGGATATTAGAGATCAAGCTATGCAATGTTAAGGACTTATTCTATGTTGTGTTATATGTTTATGATTAAGAGCGCAGATAGTAATTCATTTATTCATGGAAGTTATGAGCATTTTGGTGGAAGCAGTATTTAGGCAGTGTTCCTGAGTAGCGGTTTGTGGTAATTAGATGATATCTCCTAATTGAGATAGAATTTGGTTATGCACAGTTGGAGAGAAGTTGAAGACATGTTGTTAGTGATGTGGATGAAAATGCAAACTTTGAGGTCCCACAAGTGAAGAGTTATTCTAATTAGAAGCTGACAGTTTTGTGTAATTTTTATGTAGCGTGTGGAAACTTTTATTTTGTAAATTGTATGCCGACTCATTTGTAATTACTTGAGTGTGGTATAAAGGAAGGAATGTTTTCACTATTGTAATATGATGGAATGTAATGAATGTAAGTATATGAAAAAATTATGAAAGCAAAATTGTTGAAGGAGGATATGCGAAGTACTGAGATCTAGTATTGAGATCTGAAGAAGCAGTGAGTGCGGTTTGGCATAGTCAGAGAAGGAGTATTGAATTATTGAGGTCAGTAATCTTTTGGTATTATTCTATTGAGTAATACAAAGATCAATTGGATAGTGAGTTTGGTGATCTTACCCTGAAGCTGTTTGGGCAGTGGGTCCTTCTGTCTTCCATAACTCCTAACAGAGTTAGAATCTTTTAAGCAGGGATTCAAAATCTCCTAACAGGGATTCATATGTACTGAAGGTATTTCATAAGACTCCTAACAGAGTCCATCCTTTCACAAGGAATATTCATATTAGTGCATCTTTTTTGGGCATCATTCCCACGGGGGTTTACTCTTTGACCAAGAGGTTCCCTAGTCAACATATCTTGTGTCATTGTGTTATTGTGCATGAATATCTTTCTATGATTGTTGATTACATTGCTTATATGGTTAAAATCTATTAAAGTTGATAAAGGTTATAATTATCTGATAACTGATTCACCCCCCCTCTCAGTTATCTTGGTGGACTTTACTTTCTAATAATTGGTATCAGAGCAGCAGGTCCTTGAAAGAGAAGTTTAACAGCTTAAGGAGATCCATGGCAAATTGTAGGAAAGAAAGCCCTAAATTTGATGGAGTGAATTTTGATAGCTAGAAAGAAAAGATGAAGACACATCTACTGTGTTTAGGACCAAGTTATTGGTTGATTACTCAGAATGAGAAGACTGTCATTGATGAGGATAATATTGAAACATGTACTAATAATGAAAGAGATCTATTCATGTGTAACATACTTGCCAGGGAAGCACTTTTGTCAGCCCTTCCGGAGAATGAGTACAGTCAAGTAAAATATTTGAAAACATCTCATGAAATTTGGTTAGCTTTACAGTCTACTTTTGAAGGTGATGAACATGCGAAGAGAGTCAGATTACATAATTGGATATGTGCATTTGAAGATATAAGATGATGGAAGATGAATCTGTTAGAAGCTATATTGGTAGAATGTCAGAAATTATTGCAGGTATAAAATCTTGTGGAGCAACAAAGACAGAGAATGAAGTGATATGGAAAATTATGAGGACATTGACTCCTGCATTTAAGTAGACAACACAAATGATTGAACAAGTTATACCTTGTACTACGAACTTTACAAGAGAGACTCTTCTTGGAAGATTGGAAGTAGCAAAAATGAACCTGAGGTTATCAGGAGACTTACCTAGAATGGAGACAACATTCAGTGTTCTTAGTGTTCGCCCTACTTTATCAAGAAGCATTAGTGTGAGCGAAGATTATGCTGGCAGCAGCAGATCTAGAAATGAAGAAGACATGAAGATTGAAGAAGGTATTGCCTTGCTTGTGAAGAGAGAACTAGACGGTAAGAAATTTTTTAAATGCTGGACATGTCAAGAATATGGTCATTTTGCATCTAAATGTCCTAAGAGAGTTAATAAGTACAAAAACAATTTTAAGCCTAGAAGATCTAAGGAATGTTATTATGCTAATGATGAAAAACTTGAAGCTAATATAGAGAGAACCTTAAGTGAAAGTGATAGTGAGAATAATGATGATATAGGATTTGTAGCAATTAAAGAAGAAAATCCTGAAACAAAGGTTAAGGAAGAAAAATCCCTAGTTTCTCAAGTTGAAAAGAAAGTTGATTGGATTATAGATAGTGGTTTTTCACATCATATGACTGGAGACATGAAAAAGTTCATAAAGTTTAACAATTATGATGGAGGAGTTGTTAGAGTTGGAAACAATGCACCTTGTTTGATTAAAGGTATAAGATCTATTACTCTTGATGGAAAGACTAATATTGATGATGTTTACTTTGTGAATGGTTTGAAACATAATCTTTTAAGTGTTGGATAGTTAGTTGATAAGGGATATCAAGTTTGTTTTAATGAGAATACTTGTGTGATAAAAGACAAAGATGGAAATTTGATTGGTACTGGATCTAGAACCAGAGGTAATGTATTTCAGTTGAATCCTATTGAGATGACATGCTTGATTACTAAGATTGATGATAGTTGGCTATGGCACAGAAGATTTTGTCATATAAATTTTGATAACATTGTAAAAGTGAGTACTACACTTGCAGTAAGAGATTTGCCTAGAATTATGAAGCCTACTAACATGATGTGCAAGGAATGTGTGATGGCTAAACAGAAGAGAAGCTCATTTCCTAGTAAGAAGTTTACAATAGCAGAGAAGTTGGAGATTATTCATATAGACTTGAGCGGTCCTACAAGGACTAGAGGATTCTATGGAGAAAGGTATTTTATGATTCTTGTTGATGATTTTACAAGAATGATGTGGATTGCATTTCTTAAAGAAAAAATTGAAGCATTTGATAAGTTTAAGGTCATTAAGAATAAAGTTGAGAATAAATTTGGAATGAAGATTAAATGTTTGAGATCAGATAGAGGTGGAGAATTTACTTCTAGAGAATTTAACACCTTTTGTGAAGTGAATGGTATTAAGAGACAATTTTCAGCCCCTAGGACACCTGAACAAAATGGTATTGTAGAAAGAAGAAACAAATCAGTGACTAAAGCAGCAAGAGCTATGTTATTCGAGAATGACTTAGCGAAGATATTCTGGAGAGAAGCAGTGAACACAATAGTGTGTGTTGGGGATTTTTCTTGTGGGTCAGACTTGGCAAGGGAAAAGCCTTGATTCTCAGCTTAAAAGGTCTCCAAGTTTGCAAGAAAAGCCCAACTGAATGAGGATTGGATAAGATCCTCCTTCTGCTTCGAGCTCAACAAAACTCAGGTAGGTATTGCCTACAATAGGTTACTCTCTTTCAAGTAAACTATGAATAAGTGGATTATGTCTTCATTGTCATATTATTGAGTTTCTCAAACATATTTCATGGAATATGATTCTGAAAGCAGCTGAGAATAACCTATTGCAGAATGTGACTAATGAAACTCCAAGTGTGATAACATGAACAATGGCATAAGGGTGATAAGTCCTTCTTTTTATGAGTAAAACTCAAGGAAGGCTAACCTTTGATTCACTCTTCAAGGAATCAACAACTGTGGACTGTGAAACATCAGGGACAGTCCTATTTTTAGGTACATGAACATGAAATGAAATGGTATTGGTATTGATGAATTTTGTGTTTGATGACTGAAAGGTGTTTGAATAACAGAGATCAGATTAGTGCCTAATCCTTTGGGCAAAGAGTCTAACACAAATTAATAGGGGGATTTCTAGGAAATACAGTGATATGCCTTACAACCACATACAATTTGGATAGTGTGTCTTACAAACTATCCCTTCAATCTAGGTTTGCTACCATCAAAATCTCAACAGATGTGTTCATTCCCTGAAATTGCACATAAGGATTTAATCCTTTCCTTGAAAGAAACTCATGCAACAATCTGATAGCTGCCTTACAACTAGTATGTTCTAGATGCCTTACAAATAGAGACATACAAGAATAAACACAAAGCAAAGAGATAATAACAGAACCAAGATAAAAATTGTATTGTATTTCATTGAAGTGTATCAACACATACAAGTAAGCTCTTTACTCAAAATCATAGGATCAACAACCTGCTCTCAAATTTTGTATTATCTGCATTCAACCATCAAGAATATGGAACCAGAGAATAGAATCCCTTGGATTGCCAAAGACTAGAACCAGGAACCAAAGACTGGAAATCATGAAAAACTAGGAAGACCAAAAATCTTGGAACCTCCCCTCAGTAAAAAAAAAAAGCCACCATATACCACTAGCTACCTTGGAAACCCAAAATAGGTTGCAACAAGCTACAGACAGCTAGGGCCAGGGTCAGAGCTTCACCCACGTAACCAATCACATTTACATCAAAATTTAAATTGCATGGGAAGAACAAGAAACCACCCGGAGAGAGAGATCCCAAATAGATATGCCATCATGAAAAATCATGAAGCCAGTACAAAGCACCAGGGAAGCCATGAAAATTAGTACCATTCACCACCTACAAAAGCTTCTCGAGCTCAAAACTACACTTCACTAGGTACAAAACATTACTGCAATCAACCCATAGGACCATCAGACCAGATTACAACACCTACCGCAACCAAAATGATCAAAATCAGCTAGGAAAAACATTCAATTTTGGAACCTCCTGTCGCAAAAACCCTTCTCAAAATTTGTATTTGAAAAATAGACAGTTATATCATAGCGCCTACAGGGAATCGGTGATCCATATTCAAACTGAGACCAACTTCAAGTCCTGACCGTAGATCTCATCTTTCGCGGGCTTGGCAACCTTAACTCCACAACACCGCCACTCAATAGTTGTCGCATGACCGCATAGCCAGGAAACAGGCTATGCGAACATGCGACACGCTACAATCTTTTACCTCCATCACAACTCCACAATAGCACCGCTACCGTGAGTTAACACAAAATGTTAGTCGCATGATTGCATGGCCTTGAAAAAGGCTATGCGAACATGTGACTAACCGCTAGCATTCACCTTGCCGCATACCATTAAGTAACGGTCCCACTTGGTACACTTGCCATGTGGACCCGCCATATGCCACATCATCACCTACCAATGGGCCCCATCACAATGTGGCACCCTTGTCGCATGATCGCATGGCTGAAAGATTGCCCTTGAGAACATGCGACAAGGCCGCAAGATTGCCACCGCATCCTCCCAGTCTGACAGTAGGACCACAATACCTCAATCACCAATGGGCCCTAGCAACAAGTGTCAATCGGTCACATGATCGCATGTCAAAAAAAATTGACATGTGATCATGCAATAGCCAACCACAGGCCACCACATAACCACTAGCGGGACCACTACCATTCTGCCAACAGGCCCCATGCGCAAGGAAAGAAACTTGTCACATGATCACAAGCCATGAAACTGGCCCTTGCGATCATGCGACAAGGCCATATGACCGCCAAGCATCTGGAGATCATGAGACTAAAGAGAAACAGACCGCCCGCCAAGTCACTGAAGGTTAGGCACCTAACTACTAGAAACAAGAGACCTAGAGATGACCACCAGTCGCAGAATCTCAGAATACCCTAACCTCGAGACATGCTAAAAACCATTTCCACATCACCGCTCAACTACCAATCAAAACTAAACATGTCACCACCTCCCTGACAGCACCTGGAGTAACCAGTCGCATGGTCGCATGTTAGAAAAATCTGACATGCGATCATGCAACAACCAATCATTTTGAAACCTTTGAAGACTAGGGCCCACCATCTAGTCAGACTTGCGCAGTTAGAGAATGCCAACAAATAAGGCAGAAGTGCGAGGTTAAAAACACACAAGGTTTTCAGTGAAAGATCAAAAACATCCAGGGTTTTCAAAAACATTGTGGGTTTTCGACACTTAGGCAGATTCTAAAATTGTTTCCTGCAGACCTTAAAACTTGAATATCTCCCTGGGTTTTACGATTTAGGAGGTGTGATTTGAACTGGAGCAAGGTGAAAACATGAAGAACACAGGGCTAAGGGTGCACACCATGAAACATTATGGATTTTCTTCGCACACTAAAACAAGCTTGCAGCAGGGTGGGACATCTTCAAAATTTATAGAGAAAAGGCCATTTTCACAGGATTTTGCATTGACTAGAAAATGGACTAATAGTGGCTCTATCTAAGGATGTTGAAATGCAAGTTTTAACAAGAACCACATAACTCTGGGACGCAGACCAAAAATAGCTCTAACCTAAAATAGGGAAAGAAACACACAAATCGGAGGGAAACACACCTGTACAAGAAACTTACAAATTGTTTACACTTGCATGAGAATCAAAAACTTAACTAAAGAAGGGCTTCAAGAATTTCCCATGCACTAGCAATTCAAAAATTTCACCATCCATGTTCTTCAGCAAGTAGGAGTCTTTCCCAAAACTCTCATGAATCACAAAAGGACCAAGCCACAGTGATTCAAATTTCTTATGCTTCCCCTTATCCTCTGCTCTCACATTCCATTGAAGCACCCAATCATTTTCCTTAAATTTTCTTGTAGTTGCTCTTTTATCAAACAAGTATTTCATCTTCTATTGCAACCTGCCATTATTCTTTTGACTTTCTTTTCTCTATTCATCTAACTCAGTCAGTTGCATTATTCTATTTTGTATTGGCTTAGTATCGTCCAACTCTTCATCCTGAATAAACTGATAAACTGGAATTAAATTATTTATAGGTAGTCTTGATTGCAAACCATATACAAGCTCAAAGGGAGACTTCCCAGTAGCTCTTTTCACTGTAATCTTGTTTGCCCATAAAGCCAACCTCAACTTGGAATGCCAAGCTCTCTTATTCCTTTTAAGTGTTTTCTTCAATATTGTCAGGATGCTCTTATTGCTAGACTCAGCCTGTCCATTTTCTTAAGGATGATAAGGAGATGAATAGGAAGTCATGATTCCATTATTTTTGCAAAACTCCTTGAACTCAAATGATTTGAAACACATTGCATTATCTGTAATCAACTTCACAGGAACACCAAATCTGGTCAAAATATTATCAAGCAAGAAATTAATCACCACTTTACTCATTGCCCCTTTTGTAGGAATGACCTCTATCCATTTTGTGAAGTAGTCAGTTGCAACAAGAATATAATTATGTCCTCCACTAGATTTCTCAGCGAACTCACCTATAAAATCCATGCCCCACATAGAAAATGGTGCTTTAGCAACTATTGGGTTTAATGACAGTGCTCCTAAGTACTTTAACTTTGAGGCAAGCCTCACACTTCCTAACATATTGGAATGAATCTTTAAATAAAGTAGGCCAAAAATATCCTGCCCTTAAGATTTTGTGGGCAGTAATCCTTGCTGGATAATGACCTCCACAAACACCAGCATGCATTTCTCTTAAAACCTTCTCTACCTAATGTCTGTCAAGACAAAACAATAAGACTCCATCTCTATTTTTCCAATACAAGTCCCCCTATATCAAAGTGTATTTCTGAGCTTGCAATTTCAAGGACTTTTTTTGGTTGTTTGTCATATATTATGGGCATCTAGCATTCTTTATGAAGTACACAATATCAGTATATTCAAGTTGCAATTCAATGCTTGTAATTGTCATATCAGGAATTCCTTCATTATTCACTTGGACTAAGTCCATGTTTTCTTCATTCATCAATTTTGCTAGGCCTTGTCCTTTTACCGACTTAGTAATGTGAAGCTCCAGATTGAATTCTTGAATTATAGTAATCCACTTGCATCTCTTACCGGTAACTTCAGATTGAGTAAGGACATCCTTAACTGCTGCATGTGGGACATGTGTAATGATTTTTGCACAAACCAAATAGGGCCTGAAAGACTTCACTACTTTTACTAGTGCATGCTTCTCCATCATCTCATAATTTAATTCAGTAGCCTGCAAGGATTTACTAAAAAATGCAATTGGATGTTCAAAACCCTCACTGTCCTTTTGCAATAAAACAACAGCAATGGTGTGGAATGAGGCAAAAGAGAACAATGAAAAAGGCTTGGTATAATAAGGAGACCCAAGCACAGGTGCTTTCTAGACTACCTCTTTAATCTTATCAAATGCATCTTGAGCTTCTACAGTCCATTGAAACTTCACATCCTTTTTCAACAACTTCACCATAGGTTTGACAATTTCAACAAAATTTTCTATGAACCTTCTAAAAAAATTGATCTTTCCTAAAAATGACTGCACACCCTTATGATTTTTTGGTGCAGACACTTTCTTGATGGCTTCAACTCTTTCTGGATCAATTCTTATTCCATCTTTTGATACAATGTGTCCTAGCAGCTTTCCCTCTTTGACTGCAAAATTACATTTTTTAGGATTCAAGGACACACCATACTCCAGAGCTTTAATGAAAATCTTTTCTAGGTGTGAACAATGGTCAACAGCCAACTTGGAATAAGCAGTTAGGTCATCTTGATACACAACCATGAACAAGTCTATGTACTCTTTGAAAGCAACATCCATGGCTCTTTGGAAAGTTGCTCTAGCATTTCTGAGACCAAATGGCATTCTGACATATACGTAAGTTCCCCAAGGTGTTGTGAATATAGTTTTGAATTGTTCAGACTCTTTCACCAACACCTAGTTATATTCAGAGAAGCCATC
Organism: Chamaecyparis obtusa; assembly: GCA_027943335.1. Classification (NCBI taxonomy): domain Eukaryota; kingdom Viridiplantae; phylum Streptophyta; class Pinopsida; order Cupressales; family Cupressaceae; genus Chamaecyparis; species Chamaecyparis obtusa. The sequence goes on along the minus strand of BSBK01003377.1, from coordinate 631,649 downwards.
CATCATGGACAACAACTCACAGCTAGTGACTTTGTGTAACATTGCCTCCATGTTAGGTAGTGAATAATTATCCTTTAATGATGCAACATTCAAATTTCTAAAGTCCACACACAATCTAATGTCACCATTATTCTTTCTAACTGGGACTAAATTAGATACCCAAGTTGAATGCCTTATAGGTTGAATTATTCCTGCATCACTCAACTTGACTAGCTCCTGCTGCATCTTAGGAGCTAACAATGGATTGATGGGCCTTTACTTCTATCTGAATGGTTTAGCATCTTGCTTTAATGGGATTTCATGTTGGAAAAGGTCCTCTTTGTAGGCCTTTAGATCATCATAAGACCATGCAAACACATGCTTGTACCTCCTCAATAACTTTTAGCAAATTATCTCTCAGCTGAGGGGCTAATCCTTTTCCAATATAGACCATTTTAGGAGCATTATGTGATCCCAAATTCACTTCCTCAAGATCTTTTGTATTAGCATTACTTATTTTTGGAAAATGATCACTTTGACTACAATACAATGCTTTTAGCTCAGTTACGCCCCTAGGGATACTATTTGAATTCAACTGAATCACCTCATTCCCCATGACCATGTCCTTACCTTCAATTTCTTCAACCAAAGTATTATAGTCTATAGGTTGATCCTCATACGGGTCAAGACATTGAATAAACTTATGTCATGATCATCCTCAAAGACCTGCCAATTGTAAATGTTGTCTGCAACAACTGGTCTACTTTTTACTTCTAGAATTGATATTCCAAACAAAGTTGAATCATCCCTTTTTAGAGAAACATTGGCCAAGAAATCAGCCATTATGTTACTAGATCTTTCTACCCAACATATATTGAAAGCATCAAACATTTAAATCTAATCCCATACTACATGCTTATACAATTTTAATCTATCATTTTTAACAACATATTTGGATTGGACCTGTGCTACCACAAGCTCAGAATCACCAAAAACCTTCAAACATTTTATCCCATGTTTGATAGCGATATTTAATCCCAAAGAGAATGCTTCATATTCAGCAGTATTATTTGTGCATTGAAAAGTCAATGAGAATGAATACTTGAAAGTAGTACCTGATGGAGATATGAATAGGACTCCAGCTCTTGAACCTTCTTTTGAACATGCTCCATCAAAATACATTTGCCATAGTCCATCTTGTTGTTCTTTTAATTCTTCAACCAATAGATCTACCTCTTCCACTGGTGGGATAGTCTCTTCTAACTTAAAATTCTCCATGTCAACATCCACACAACAATTTAAATGATCATCATTTATTTTGATCATATGTGGAGTTCTACTTTCTCTGGATACTTTCACATTGTCACCATCAATACTAAAAGTTGCAAAAGACAAATCACATTGGATACTACCTCCCATTTGAGCACTCCATTTCCGTGATAGCAACATCCCATAGTGAGGGGGAATATCTACCACCAAGACACTCATTGTCAACAACCTATCAGGGAAAGCCGTCAACCTATAAGGAAGTGATTTTATAGTACCAATAATAGGGACCTCTCCTGAATCCATAGCCTAACATCTACCATGAGGTGTATCAACTTTCAGACCCAAGGATCTCATTATTTCTGTAGGCATAACAATATTAGAGGCTCCTGAATCAATCATACAGTTTCTTAACAACTTTCCATTTACTATCAGGGATAGAAAGAAAGGATCCACTGTTCCTATCATATTATTTGCAGCATTAGAATCCAAATAAATCTGAGGGATCTCAGAGATGATCTCCCCATATTGGTTCTCAATTGAATCACTTCCTGCAATAGCCATTTCATTAACCCTGGCAGAACTTTGGGTATCAGAAGAAAAAGCTCCTTTTACCCACTCAAAGCATTAACTTTATGCTCCTCTATCCTCATCATTTCTAACAAGGGGAACTTGATAGTGATTTGTGACAACAATTTTCTCATGTCAATTGGAACATACTTTGAATCTGCAAGATCATGCCCAATGGCAGTGACCTCTTTATCCTTTTCATGTGTGATCAGATTAGGACTATCTTTGCTCTGAATTTTTACTTCCTTTTGCAAAGAAGAAGCAGAGTCCACAAGAGGTTTATCCTTTACCTTGTAAGCCACAATTGGCTTTGTGTAAGTGACGTTTTTCTTCGCTTTGGTTTTGTCAGCAGTTTCTACAATCTTCTACTTATTTTCGGCTTGTTTTTCATCATTTTCTATTTTCTTAATGAAAATTCTAGCAGGCCTGCCACTTGGACTACCTACCACCCTATTTCTCAAATTATAATTGCTTTTAACTTGAGATACCATGTTTGTTGTGATTTGTGCAATTTCTTCATCAGAAGGTCTTCTCAACATTACTATCTCATCACTTCTTAGAGTATTGCACTGAACTATGTCAAGGTGATTATCTTCTTCATTAGAAAACACTTGCTGATGGTAAACCTCATTTCTAATTTGGGAACTCTCAACATCTTGATCCTCATATTCTTCTACAGAATCTAATTCATCATGTATGTATGAAGAAATCATACCACACCCTTGATCATCATAAGACTCATGATTGTCATTGTCTTGATCTTCATCTGCAGCAATATTTTGAGCAATAACACAATAATAAGGATCATGAGGTGATCGAAAAACAATACACCATGGGACATCATCATTCATATTCACTGTGTTTCTATGCAAGGGGTCAGGATTCTTTTCATTTGGTTTGTCCTTTCTTTCAGGGAGCACTGGCTTTCCATCTTTCCACTGAGTATTATAGGGATAGTTCTGCATTCTTGGTAACTTGTTAAAGTTATTAAAAGATGGCCTATCATTTCCTTGCACTCTATTATTTCTTGCTTCACCAGGCCTCAAATCCTTTATTGCTTTCAAGATTTGCTTCAAACTATCATCATCTTTTGTCTTTGCATCAGGTTTCTTGGACTCCTTTCTGCTTCGGATTGAAGGCTGAAAATCCTCTCTCCTTCCCAACTTCCCTGATATCCTTCTATTGCTCTCTATATTGATAGCCAACTTGTAAGCTTCTGCAAGATTCCTAGGGTTCTTATCTCTCAACAAGTATCCCATTTTTGAATCAAAAGCATTCAGGTATGTGACAAGACATACCCTGTCATCCAATCTGATAACTTGCAACAATTTATGCATAGATTTTTTAAATCTGACATTGAACTCAACAACATCCTCATTTGAATTCTTCTTGATGTTGTTAAACTCATTGAGCATGAAGCCCTCATGGGTCTTGTCACCGTACTATTCCTTGAAAAATTGCCTAAACTGATTCCATGAACATATGCTGGCATGAGGCAAATTCCTAAACCAATCTCTAGCATCTTCAGTCAGAGACTGAACAAAAAGCTTCATGATCACATCATCTGGCTCAATATTGTAATAATCTATTATGTCAATGAAGCTTTTCAAATGTTCTTCACATGAAATTGCATTGCTTCTAGTGAATTTTGGGAGCTTCTTCCTAATTTCATCAGGGATGGGATTTGGATAACCAAGAATCCCCTTAAACACCAATTATTTATGTCTCTCATGAATGGGACCACCTTGGGATGGACCACCACCCTAAGATGTAGATGTTTGAGTATTAGAAATAGTAGAAGTCTTAGGCATACCTGAAGTGTTGGCAGTATTGAACACATTTGCTGCTTGTGCTTGAGAAGTGAAAAGAGTATTGGCATGTCCAGAAGATTGCTTAAGGAAATCAATCTTCTTCTTCATTTCAGCAGCAGTGGCTTCAAGCTCTACCTTTTCTAACTCTTTTGCCAACAATTCCTGTCTTCTTTTTGCTTCTTCCAAATCAGCATCTAACCTTGCTGCTTGATCCATGGACTTCTTTGCATGATTTGGTTCATTTATTGAAACTTTTGCAACCTTTTGTTTTCCTTTGTCTCTAGGATTTCTTACTTCATAAATTTGTTGGACAATAGGTTGATCTTCTGCTTGCTCTTTTACATGATCTTGATTCATGGCCTCAAGATCCAACAATTTTTTTTTCAATTGCTTAGCTCTGATCATAGCATGTCTGATTCTCTCTTCTTTTTCCTTGTCTCTTTTTTGTATTAGATGGATCTGTTCTTGGACTTTCCTCTCCAACTCATAGACTTCTTCAAAAATTTCTTCTGATTCAAGAAGAGTAGTCTCAGATTCAGCATCTCCTACTTGAACCTTGTCCTCATATTGGTTCAAGCCCAAATCATCAACCTCCTCATACTCAGAGGTATTCCCTTCTTGATTGACCTGAGTAGACTGGATTTGTTCCTCTTGTCTTGTATTTTCTCTATGTTTTTGAGCATGAAACATATTCCTGTTCTTTCTTCCTCTCCTTTTCTAACTGGGTCCAGAAGTACTTGGAATACCTTCTTCCAATTTGTCCTCAGGAAGCTTATTTCTCTGAGACCTAGTACTTCTGTGACTCATCTTGTGGATGATTTTCTGACTAGTACTATTGCAAAGATTGTTAGAGTTGCCACCCCAAAGCTTGGGAATTTTTTCTTTGAAATACAAATAACAATGGTAACCAGTTGGTTTGTATAGGACAGGAGCACTACTTCAACCAATTCCTATAACTTAGCAAAATATTTCTTTACAACTCCCCAGTAGAGTCGCCAATTTTGTTGGGGATTTTTCTTGTGGGTCAGACTTGGCAAGGGAAAAGCCTTGATTCTCAGCTTAAAAGGTCTCCAAGTTTGCAAGAAAAGCCCAACTGAATGAGGATTGGATAAGATCCTCGTTCTACTACGAGCTCCACAAAACTCAGGCAAGTATTGCCTACAACTAGGTTACTCTCTTTCAAGTAAACTATGAATAAGTGGATTATGTCTTCATTGTCATATTATTGAGTTTCTCAAACATATTTCATGGAATATGATTCTAAAAGCAGCTGAGAATAACCTATTGCAGAATGTGACTAACGAAACTACAAGTGTGATAACATGAAAAATGGCATAAGGGTGATGAGTCCTTCTTCTTTTTATGAGTAAAACTCAAGGAAGGCTAACCTTTGATTCACTCTTCAAAGAATCAACAACTGTGGACTGTGAAACATCAGGGACAATCCTATTTTTAGGTACATGAACATGAAATGAAATGGTATTGGTATTGATGAATTTTGTGTTTGATGACTGAAAGGTGTTTGAATAACAGAGATCAGATCAGTGCCTAATCCTTTGGGCAAAGAGTCTAACACAAATTAATAGGGGGATTTCTAGGAAATACAGTGATATGCCTTACAACCACATACAATTTGGATAGTGTGCCTTACAAACTATCCCTTCAATCTAGGTTTGCTACCATCAAAATCTCAACAGATGTGTTCATTCCCTGAAATTGCACATAAGGATTTAATCCTTTCCTTGAAAGAAACTCATGCAACAATCTGATAGCTTCCTTACAACTAGTATGTTCTAGATGCCTTACAAATAGAGACATACAAGAATAAACACAAAGCAAAGAGACAATAACAGAACCAAGATAGAAATTGTATTGTATTTCATTGAAGTGTATCAACACATACAAGTAAGCTCTTTACTCAAAATCATAGGATCAACAACCTGCTCTCAAAGTTTGTATTATTTGCATTCAACCATCAAGAATATGGAACCAAAGAATAGAATCCCTTGGATTGCCAAAGACTGGAACTAGGAACCAAAGACTGGAAATCATGAAAAACTAGGAAGACCAAAAATCTTGGAACCTCCCCTCAGTAAAAAAAAAAGCCACCATATACCACTAGCTGCCTTGGAAACCCAAAACAGGTTGCAACAAGCTATGGACAGCTAGGGCCAGGGTTAGGGCTTCACCCACCTAACCAATCACATTTACATCAAAATTTAAATTGCATGGGAAGAACAAGAAACCACTCAGAGAGGGAGATCCCAAATAGATATGCCATCATGAAAAATCATGAAGCCAGTACAAAGCACCAGGGAAGCCACGAAAATTAGTACCAATCACCACCTGCAAAAGCTTCTCGAGCTCAAAACTACACTTCACTAGGTACAAAACATTACTGCAATCAACCCATAGGACCATTGGACCAAACTGCAACACTTACCGCAACCAAAATGATCGAAATCAGCAGGGAAAAACATTCAATTTTGGTACCTCCTGTCTCAAAAACCCTCCTCATAATTTGTATTTGAAAAATAGACCATCATATCATAGCACCTACATGGAATTGGTGGCCCATATTCAAACTGAGACCAACTTCAAGTCCCGATCGTAGATCTCATCTTTCACAGGCTTGGCAACCTTAACTCCACAACGCCGCCACTCAACAGTTGTCACATGACCGCATAGCCAAGAAATGGGCTATGCGAACATGCGACACGCTGCAATCTTTTACCTCCATCACAACTCCACAACAGCGCCGCTACCATGAGTTAACACAAAATGTTAGTCGCATGATCGCATGGCCTTGAAAAAGGCTATGTGAACATGTGACTAACCGCCAGCATTCACCTTGCCGCATACCATTAAGTAACAGTCCCACCTGGTACACTTGCCATGTGGATCCACCATACACCACATCATCACTTGCCAATGGGCCCCATCACAACGTGGTACCCTTGTCGCATGATCGCATGGCCGAAAGATGGCCCTTGAGAACATGCGACAAGGCTGCAAGACTGCCACCTCATCCTCCTAGTCTGACAGCAGGACCACAATACCTCAATCACCAATGGGCCCTAGCAACAGGTGTCAATCGGTCGCATGATCACATGTCAGAAAACTCTGACATGCGATCATGCGATAGCCAACCACAGGCTGCCACATAACCACTAGCGGGACCACTGCCATTCTGCCAATGGGCCCCATGTGCAAGGAAGGAAACTTGTCGCATGATTGCAAGCCATGAAACTGGCCCTTGTGATCATGCGACAAGGCCATATGACCGCCAAGCATCCGAAGATCTTGAGACTAAAGAGAAACAAACCACCTGCCAGGTCACTTAAGGTTAGCTACCTAACTGCCAAAAACAAGAGACCTAGCGACGACCGCCAGTTGCAGAATCTCTGAATACCCTAACCTCGAGACATGCTGAAAACCCTTTCCACATCACCGCTTGGCTACCAATCATAACTAAACACATCACCACCTCCCTGACAGCACTTGGAGTAACCAGTCGCATGGTCGCATGTCAGAAAAATCTAACATGCGATCATGCGACAACCAATCATTTTGAAACCTTTGAAGACTAGGGCCCACCATCTAGTCGAACTTGCATAGTTAGAGAATGCCAACAAATAGGGAAGAAGTGCGAGGTCGAAAACATGCAGGGTTTTCAGCAAAAGATCAAAAACATCCATGGTTTTCAAAAACATTGTGGATTTTCGACACTTAGGCAGATTCTAAAATTGTTTCCTGCAGACCTTAAAACTTGAATATCTTCCTGGGTTTTATGATTTAGGAGGTGCAATATGAACTGGAGCAAGGTGACAAGATGAAGAACACAGGGCTAAGGGGGCATACCATGAAACATTATGGATTTTCTTCGCACACTAAAACAAGCTTGCAGCAGGGCGGGACATCTTCAAAATTTACAGAGAAAAGGCTATTTTCACAGGATTTTGCATTGACTAGAAAATGGACTAATAGTGTATACAATGAATAGAGTACAAATCAAAGCAGACAGACAAGACACCCTATGAACTATGGTTTGGACATGCACCCTCAGTTAAGTATTTTAGAATTTTTGGAAGCAAATGTTATATAAAGAGAGATGATGACATTGGAAAGTTTGATCCTAGAAGTGATGAAGGTATATTTCTTGGATATTCTTTGAAAAACAAAGCTTATAGATGTTACAATAAGAGAACTGAGACTATTGTTGAGAGCGCAAATGTTAAAGTTGATGAAAATTTCAAAATTCAAGAAAGAATGCTTGATTATGAATCAAATGAAGGAACTCATCCTAGATTTAATATTGAGACTACTGAATTATTCTATGAAACTGACAGTGATTTGTTGAATGAAATCCACAGTGAGGTAATTGAAGAACCAACACCTGAAGTGAGATCTAAGCCAGTGACACCTAACAAGAATTTATCAAGGAATCATCCTGTTGAGCAGATTATTGGAAGCATAGACAGAGGAGTTCAGACTCGAAATAAGGTACAAGAATAGTTATGTTTGATTTATCAAATTTAACCTAAATCTACTAGTGAAGCTTATGAAGATGAACATTGGATTAAAGCTATGAAAGAAGAACTAGATCAGATTGAAAAGAATAAGACATGGGAATTGGTCCCTAGACCTAAAGAGAAGAATGTTATAGGAACAAAATGGGTATTCAGAAACAAGATGAATGAACAAAGAGAATTAATAAGGAATAAAGCAAGATTGGTATGTAAAGGATACTCACAGCAAGAAGGAATTGACTATGAAGAAACTTTTTCACCAGTAGCAAGAATTGAAGTAGTAAGAACGTTTTTGGCTTATGCAGCTTTTAAGAAGTTCAAAATATATCAGATGGAGGTGAAGTCAGCATTTCTGAATGGAGAGTTGGAAGAAGAAGTCTACATTGAGAAGCCTAAAGTTTTTCCTTTAACTCAAGAAGGAGACATGGTATGTACACTGAAGAAAGCTTTATATGGACTAAAGCAAGCACCTAGAACTTGGTATGCAAGATTGGACAAGTATTTGATAAAATTAGGATTTACAAAAGGAACAGTTGATAGCAACCTGTACACAAAAGAAATTGAAAATGGTTTGTTGGTTGTAGTTATTTTTGTTGATGATATCATTTTTGGAGGAGAAGATGAAGACAATGATAAATTTGTAGATGAAATGAAGACTGAATTTGAAATGAGTATGATTGGTGAAATGAAATATTTTTTGGGATTGCAGATAACATAGAACAATGATGGTATCTTTGTAAGTCAGACAAAGTATTTGAATGATTTTTTAAAGAGATTCGGAATGGAGAACTGTAAACTAGTTGGAACACCTATGGTAACTAGACATAAGTTATCTAGCACAGATGAGACTCTTGTAGTAGAACAGAAGAAGTACAGATCTATGATTGGAGGATTGCAGTACTTGACACATACAAGACCTGATATAGCACACTCAGTTGGAATTGTAGCAATATTTCAAGCTGAACCTAGAGAATCACATTATGCAGCAGTGAAGAGGATACTGAGATATTTAAGAGGCACAATTGAGTATGGATTGTGGTATGAAAAATCTGATGATTTTACCCTATGTGCATATACAGATGCTGATTGGGGAGGCAGTGTCAATGATAAAAAGAGCACCACTAGTGGAGCATTTTTCCTTAGAGGAAGATTGGTTTCTTGGCTAAGCAAGAAGAAGAATTGTATTTCACAAAGCACAACAGAAGCAGAGTATGTAGCAGTAGCAAACAATTGTAACCAGATAATTTGGATGAAGTAGATGCTGAAGGATATTGGAATAAAATTTGTTGAGCCTGTTGTTATACATTGTGACAACACCAGTACAGTTAGTATGTCTAAGAATCTTGTATTACATTCTAAGACAAAGCATATAGAGATAAAGTATCATGTAGTAAGAGAGAAAGTTGCTGAGAAAGAAGTTAGACTTGAATACATAAGCACAAAGGAGCAGATTATAGACATATTTACAAAACCTTTGCCTAAGGATACATTTGAATATCTGAGAGGTATGCTTGGGGTTATGCCCCAGCCTACTTTTGAGAAGTGATGCAGATTGTTGCATCCGTTCGGTGGTATATGAGCCCTATCTTTCTTCTAAACTGAATGTTGGTACTTCCTCTATGGGGCAGTATCCGTATCTAAGCTGAGTCATGAGGACTCTAGTGAATGTATTTTCTGAAACAGTGTCTTTTGACATTGGAGTTGTTGTTGACATAATGATGAAATTTCTATCATTGATGTCAATGGGGGAGAAGTGTACATGAAAAACCATTTGTTCCATCTATTGGAGAGAACTGAATAGGAAAATGAAGCAAGATTTGATTGATGAAGAGGACTTGAGGTATTTTTCAGAGCAGTAGTGTTGCAGTGTTGAATTTATGGAACATTGGATGTTTTTCATCTATGTTGCCATCAATGCCAATGGGGGAGATTGTTAGGAATGAATGTTGAATATATCCTATGGGAGTATTAGCAGCCATTCTATAGCAGTTGTTGTTGCATTCATGACTGTGATTGTCATTGATGTCAACACAGTGATCTATTGAAGATTAGTACATGAGAAGACAATGTTTTGGTTAGCGCATGTGGGATATTAGAGATCAAGCTATGTGATGTTAAGGACTTATTCTATGTTATGTTATATGTTTATGATTAAGAGCGTAGATAGTAATTCATTTATTCATGGAAGTTATGAGCATTTTGGTGGAAGCAGTATTCAAGTAGTGTTCCTGAGTAGCGGTTTGTGGTAATCGGATGATATCTCCTAATTGAGATAGAATCTGGTTATGTGCAGTTGGAGAGAATTTGAAGACATGTTGTTAGTGGCATGGATGAAAATGCAAACTTTGAGGTTGCACGAGTGAAGAGTTATTCTAATTGGAAGCCGATAGTTTTGTGTAATTTTTATGTAGCTTATGGAAACTTTTATTTTGTAAATTGTATGCCAACTCATTTGTAATTACTTGAGTGTGGTATAAAGGAAGGAATATTTTCCCTTTTTTAATATGATGGAATGTAATGAATGTAAGTATATGAAGAAATTATGAAAGTGAAATTGTTGAAGGAGGATATGCGAAGTACTGAGATTTGGTATTGAGATATGAAGAAACAGTGAGTGTGGTTTGGCACAGTCAGAGAAGGAGTATTGAATTATTGAGGCTAGTAATCTTTTGGTATTATTATGTTGAGTAATACAAAGATCAGTTGGACAGTGATTTTGGTGATCTTACCTTGAAGTTGTTTGGGCAGTGGATCCTTTTGTCTTCCATAACTCCTAACAGAGTTAGAATCTTTTAGCAGGGATTCAAAATCTCCTAACATGGATTCATATGTACTGAAGGTATTTCATAAGACTCCTAACAGAGTCCATCCTTTCACAAGGAATATTCATATTAGTGCATCTTTTATGGGCATCATTTCCACCAGGGTTTACTCTTTGATCAAGAGGTTCCCTAGTCAACATATCTTGTGTCATTGTGTTATTGTGCATGAATATCTTTCTCTGGTTGTTGATTACATTGCTTATATGGTTAAGATCTATTAAAGTTGATAAAGGTTATAATTATTTGATAACTGATTTAGCCCCCCCCCTCCCCTCTCAGTTATCTTGGTGGACTTTACTTTATAACAATTATTGGAGATAAAAAATGTTGGAGTGATGACAAGGAGTAAGGTAAGGGAAAGTACTTGTTTACTATCTAAATTAGAACCTAAAGCTGTTAAAGATGCTTTGGAAGATAATGATTAGGTTAAGGCTATGAAAGAGGAATTAGATCAAATAGAGAAAAATAAAACATGGACTTTAGTACCCAGCCCTACTTACAAGAATGTTATAGGTACTAAATGGATCTACAAGAATAAGTTGAATGGGAAAAAAGTGATCAGAAACAAGGCAAGACTAGTTTACAAAGGGTATGCAAAAGAAGAAGGACTGGACTATGGTGAGACCTTTGCACCTATTTCTAGACTTGAGGGTGTAAGGATACTTTTGGCATATGTTTCTTATAAAGGTTTAAATTTTTATCAAATGGATGTAAAATCTTCTTTTCTAAATGGTGTGTTAGAAGAAGAAGTATACATTGAACAACCTAAAGGTTTTGCTACTAAAAAAGGTAAAACCATGGTATGTAAATTACATAAAGCATTGTATGGATTGAAACAAGCTCCAAGAGCATGGTATGAAAGGATACATGCTTATCTTATTCAGATTGGTTTCACAAGAACTAGTGACAATAGCAATGTATATCTAAAATTTGAAAGTGAAGATAAGATATTGATTGCTAAATTTTTTGTTGATGACATAATATTTGGTGGAAATGAAGTATTGAGTAGGTCATTTGTAGAAGCAATGAGGAAGGAATTTGAAATGTCAATGATAGGAGAAATAAAATTATTTATTAGTCTCCAAGTACAATAGATGAAGAAAGGGATATACATCAATCAATCCAAGTATGTGAAGGAGATTCTAATTTTTTTTGGCATGGATGACTCAAAACTAGTGGGAACACCTATGGTCAGAGGCTGCAAACTATCTAAGGAGGATGAATCCAAAGAGGTAAATGAAACTCTGTATAGATCCATGATCAGTAAGTTGCAGTATTTTATTCACAGTAGATCAAATATTGCACATGTTGTCGGTATTGTTGCAAGGTTTTCCTCAAATCCAAAGGACTCACATATGGTTGCGGTGAAAAGGATCTTTAGATATCTCAAGGGGACTGAATATTATAGCCTATGGTATGGTAGGATGGATATTTTTCTTTGAATGTGTTTACTGATGAAGATTATGGCCTATGGTATGGTAAGGACTCACTAGTTGTTGCATTTGAAACATTGACTTCAAAATGATGTAGCATTTGAGATATTTATACATTGATTTTCCCTATTTTTTCAAACAAGGCATCTTCCATTGAATTTTTGTGCATTAGGTTTCCTTATAGGTGTCCTCTTAGGTATCTCATTCCAATTGTCTAATACTAAATTATTCTGACTAGATCCAGAGGTTTCTCCCTTTTCATAACCAAGTCCTTACGTATCTCCTTTCATTATTTGACTCTCAAGTTGTGCATCAAAATTTTCTAAGCTATCTTTAAATTTTTATTTGAACTCATTTACAACATCAAGCTCACTCCTAAGTATTTCATTAACCCTTTCAATTTCTTTCTCATTATGTCTGGATACATTAAGATCAAGTTGTCACTGTCCAACTTTGCAATTCAATCTATGAAATTCATCAGGTGTATCCTTCAAGGATTTCTCAATATGCTCTCCATTCTTTTTTCGTGTTTCAATCTCTTTGGTTAACTTCATTACCATAGTTTCCATCTCATGCTTTAGATTTTTTTTCTTTTGCAAGATGCTCACACTCATTTGTATTTTCCTTCAAGGCTTGTGAATCATCCGCATTTCCTTTCTACTTCATCTTCTCAAGAAGATCTTTCCACTTGTACATAGATATAATTAATTGTCCCTTCAAGGTTTCAATGAATTTTTCAGTTTCCTAGGTTAAGTTTCCTTTCCAATTCCATACTCTGAGCATTGGAATGATCAAGATATTCAAGTGCAACCAAGAGATTCTTTTGAAAACTTCTTGAACCCATTGAATCACCCATTATGATCTTCCTCAAGTTGTTAGACTTCTTTCGAGGCACAAATCTCTGATACCAATTGTTGGTATTAAGGAACACTGAGAGGGGGGTGAATCAGTGTTCTACTATTTTTAAATTTGGTGATCAAATTCCTCAAGCATAAACCAAATGAAATTAAGAAAAATAAACTAAAATATAAAGCATACATCCACAACACCATAACATAATATTTTTTCATGGAAACCCTATTAAGTGAAAAAAAAAAAGTGGGGACGAAACCCACAAGATTTACTTTGTAAAATAAATAACCATGTTAAAGGTTTAAGTACAAAAGGGCAATGCACATGCATTCAGGCTTACAACCTAGAGCTCACTACTTAATTACAAAAATAAGGGCTTCAACCCATAGGAAAGCTTACTGCTTTACAAAAGGATTGGACAACAATCTACAATAGGTGAGCTAGATTGCTGCATCTACAAATGAAAAATCAATTCCATGAAAGTACAATACAATATCTATACTTAACTCTAATTTGAACCTCTAATTACAAAACCTTTGCACATACAATAATCATATCTTAGAAAACATATAATCAACATGAGCTTATATACCAATACTCAAAAATAAGATCTGCATGAGGTCATCCTCAAGAACACATAAATAAAATATGAAGCATGTAAATGAGTTGGCCAAATCCATATGAAAACTTCAATGCTAACCTTGAAAAACCACATAGAATCATTCTCCCAACTCAAATATATGTCCTCGAACTCATAAACCAATCAATCAAATAATCTATTAGGATTGCTTAATGATCTACTAAACCATATCATTGGTCTTCATTGATAATTGGAAAATTGCCAAACAGATCTTCATATCTTCATCAAATGATAACATCAAGTGTTGCACACCTAGATTAAGATAGAATATACCTCTGACAAGCTCCTCCTAGGATTGCATAACAAAACTCAAGACTGGTTGTCCATACCGATCCATTTACTGAACCATGTACACTGTCCCTTCTCTGTCATATGAAATGTGTAGAACAGATGGCCAATTCCATATGAAAATTTCAATGCTAACCTTGAACAACCACAAAGAATCATTCTCCCAAGTTGGCTCTATGTCCTTGAACACATAAACCGATCAATCAAACAATCTATTAGGATCGTTTAATGATCTAATGAACCATATCATTGTTCTTTACTGATAACTAGACAATTGCCAAACAGATCTTCATATCTTCATCAAATGATAACATCAAGTGTTACACGCCTAGAATAAGAAAGAATATACCTCTAACAAGCTCCTCCTAGGATTGCATAACAAAACTCAAAACTGGTTATCTGTACCGATCCATTTACTAAACCTTGTACACTGTCCCTTCTCTATCATACTTCACCAATTTCATCTCCTAACCTTTGGTATAACCAAAACATGATGAATGAACATGTGTAGCACATCTAGTTTCCATCAATGAAAACATATCAATCCTGAATATCAGTGTCTATTTCCAACAATCTCCCCCTTTGGCATTGATGGAAACACTTAGTAAAAAATGACTAAGTGTCAAAATCAAAATGCGCACCTAGATAAAGATAGAATATACCTCTGACAAGCTCCTCCTAGGTTCGCATAACAAAAATTAAAATTGGATGTCTGTACCGATCCATTTACTGAACTATGTACATTGTCCCTTCTATGTCATACTTAGCCAATTTTATCTCCTAAGCTTTGGTATGACCAAAATTTTTATCTCCTAACATTTGGTATGACCAAAACATGATGAATGAACATGTGTAGCACATCTAGTTTCCATTAATGACATCATATCAATCCTCAAGAGAAGTGTCTCTTTCCAAAAAAAATATTTTACATAATTTAATTTTAGAAACTGTTACCAAAATATTGATCCCCAAATAATTATTAGATCATAGACATAAATTTCTTGATGTATTAGAAAATCAATTAGAAAGATGGAATTTCCATAGTCAACAACATTCTAGCCATTGTTTCAACATTTATGCTCCTAACTCCAAGGGAGGTAGAAAGACTCTTTGGGAAGAAATCCTTGCTCATTACAGGGATCACAAGAATGCTTTGTTTACAATGGTTGGTGATTTCAACTCCTCTCTCTTCCCTTCTAAGAAATTGGTTGGTTTGGTTGACTACATTGACAACATGAATGATTTGTTTGACTTCATCAACAACTCTAGTTTTCTAAACTTGGACTTGAAAGGGTCCCCCTTTACTTGGTCCAATAATAGGAAAGACAATCATCTTATTTAGGTTAGATTAATGCATAGGGTCCTTGTCTCTACTGGTTGGGACTTAGGTTGTAATGCTTCACTTTCCTTCCTCTCTAGAATAATTTCTAATGACAACCCCATCTTTTTGCAAATGTTGTACTTAAACCCTTCGCTGGTCTACACCCCTTCCTTTTTGAGATCACGTGGACCTCCCACCCAGATTTTTGGGATTGTATAGCTCATTGGTGGAACACTCTAATACAAGGTTTTTCTATGCAAAGAATCTCCCATAAGATAAATATCATCATAATGGAAGTCAAAGGTTGGTCTAAGTCCTCTTTTGGAGACATTTTTAAATAGAAAAAAAAAAATGAATCCAAACTTGCTAGCTTCCAAAATGTGATGGATCACAGAGACATGTCCCATGCTCTTCATGATGAGGAGGAAATGTGGAGGAAAAAGTGGAAAGATAACATCAGCAAGGAGGAAATCTACTAGAAACAAAGGTCTAGAATCCCATGGTTAAAAAAGGGGGACCACAATACCTCTTTTTCTTCACAGAATGACTAGTACCCACAAAAAATGAATACTATCACCTCTCTCCTTAATGATGACAATCAACAGATTACTGATGAAGGTAAAATTGGTGAAATGGTGGCTAACTTCTTCAAACATAATTTTGATGAACAGAGGAGTGACAACTCTACAATCCAGGATAAGTTATTAGACCACCTCCCTATTATGGTTGATGAAGTTGATAATAACCTCCTTCTAGCCCTATCACTAATGAGGAGGTTAGAATTGCAGTGTTTTCTATGGATGCCTACAAAGCTCCTAGCCCTGATGGCTTCCATCTGACCTTTTTCTAGGGACTATGGGATATTGTTAGCTTTGATGTGACCAGGGCAACTCAGGACCTTTTCAGAATGGGGAAACTACCGAAGAAGCTGAACAAAACTTACATTTCCCTTTTCCCTAAAATCTTAGAACCCAAGTCCATAAATGACTTTAGACCTATAAGTATATGCAATACTATTTATAAGATCTTTTCTAAAGTCTTGGTTAATAGATTGAATCCTCTATTTGATAGATGCATTAGTGGCAACTAGAAGGGTTTTGTTCCTAGTAGATAGATTCTTGATGTCGCCATTGCTACTCATGAAATAACCTACTCCATAGATAAAAGCCACAACCAAGGTATGACCCTTAAACTTGATATTTCTAAGGCTTATGGTAGGGTCAATTGGTAATTTCTTTACAAAGTGCTATCTAAATTTGGCTTTAGTGACAAATTGATTTATGTTATTAAGATTTGTGCCTAGAATGTTCAGAACTTTGGCATGGTCAATGGGATACCTTGGGTTTTTTTCAAAGCTGACAAAGGCCTCAAATAGGGAGATCCTTTATCTCCTTATTTATTTATCTTACTCACAGAGGTTGTTAGCATAAATTTTATGAATCTCTCCACTACTGGCCACATTCAAGGTGTCAGACTTGCCCCCCTATCTTTCTCCTTCTGTTCTGCAACAATTTGTTGATGACACCTTCCTTTTCAGAAGATTGTATGTGGTGGAAGCTAAAGAGTGGAAAGGTCTTTTGCAGGATTATGCTTGTGAGCTTACCTTTCCAATCATCAAAATCTACTTGCCTTCAAGGTATTCCTATGTACTTTCTCTCCATCTTCAAAATCTCTGGAGCCATGGCTGACAAACTTGTTTAATTTCTATGTTGGACACTATGTTGTACTTTGGTAGTTTTTTTATTGATATTATTATAGGTTATACTACTATTCTAGTTTTCATGCACTACACTAGTTATAGTTTAGTTGTCTCTTTGTAGAAAGGTTCTACTTTGTTCTTTTTTATTAAGTTTTTTATAGTGGTGTTAGGGTGGCTGGTTTTGTTCTCCTTGGACGGTTAAAGTTCTGATCATATTTAACTGTTGATATTGTTACCGTGCTGACAATGTTTTTCTACTATTAATCTAGTTTTGTTGTTGTTCGCCCTTGTGGCTGGTTTGTGAAGGGACAACACCATTGTTTTGTTGCATTACTTTATAGAAAATATTCTAACTATTGTTTTTCCTAAAATTGACTATGAGATTTTTCATGTTCAACATTTTAGAATGAAAGCATAAGAAGAGATAAGTGAAAGTTTAGCATACCTATAAGCTTAAAAAGATGGAGGAGAATAATAAATCAACTCATTACATTAACAACATTATGCTTCTATCATCGATTATAAATAAAAAACCTCTAACCCATCAGTTAATTTTAGCATACTTCACAATTATCCAAACTTTTTTTAATGAATTATCTCCAAAGAAACATCAATCACAACTCTTTCATATAAACCAATAACTTACCCACTATTCACACTTATTTAATTATCTTAAATAACTCAATAAAAAACTCACTTTCCTTAATATTGGATCAAGAGACAAAGCACCTTATTGGAAAGGCTATGAGCAACACACAACTCAAAAAAGAGCTCCTTAATAGAAAGCCTAAAAGCAGCAAAAACCTTAATGAACTGCAAACAAATCCCCCACAAAATCTTTCCCCTCCCCCCTAGAAGTAGGACTCTCACAGGCTACCCTTCCTAGATTTGTCCATCTTTTTGAGCCTGTACCAAAAGCACAAGACACAAGACCTTCAAATTAGCAATCTAATCAAATTAGCCTCCTCAATGGGCAGACTTCCATGGTAGCGATAATAACTTCCCAAGTCTCGGGACCAAGAAACAATGCTTAACAACACATTCACCAAAAAAGCTAGCAAAAACTCCCCTTTCTATAGACTTCCCACATGGCTTCACCCCTCACAACAGAAACCCAAATTACAGCTTTTGCATTCACTTGGATTCTTCAATGTTTTTAGGTGGGGTTTAAATCCACATTCCTTCCCTCACTGTTCGTCACCTTACTTTTCTGACCCAAGCAGAAACGTACACAGATTTTCAGTACATACTCTGCCCAAAAACACTTCTCCCCAAACTAATGCTCCCCAGTCTCCCCAATCCCAAGACAAAAATGAAGTTTAAAAATAATAAAAAAGTACTAGTATTACTCATCACCCTTCCTGCAATCAGCTTTTGCCGCAGGGCATACCTATTTACTGCAACAGGGGAGATTATCAGCGATTATACAGTCAAAGAATTCAGACATGAAGATGTGTATAATAATTTCACTATCGGTATGGATTCAGACTGCCAGAATCTCTTGTGGGCATATAAATATATATATATATATATACTTAAAATGCAGTGGGAAACGAGCTTTAATGTTAGTGTTAATTTTTGTTATCCTAAAGCATATCAAATATCATATGAATATGACAATCCGTGCATCTCATTATTGCTGTTTGCTGTGCAATGCTCTGTAAAGAAAAGAAACTCCCTTTTTTTCGACTTGAAAGCATTGTACAACGCCGGCGCTGCTTCATAAATTACTCTGCTGACATGCTTAAAGGACTGAGAAATGACAAGGACCACAGAACGGAAATTCATAATTTACTCCACCTCTGTCTTATTTTGGGATAGATATTTTTTTTGGGGAATAATTCAAATCAGTTGCTTTCGATGGGTAGGTCTCTCTGTTAAGTTCACCTACAATGAAGTCCAATTCCATCTTCTTTAGGTAGTGATCAAGGGTATGAAAATGATACTTAATGTTTCAGCAAATGTTAAAATTTAGATTTTGATTGAGTTTTGTAAGTTCTTATTGAGCTGTTTTTTTTAGATGCTTGGTTTCTGAGCCGTCATGTTTCAAGCTCTTGCACAGTGTTAAGCTTTGTATCATGTAATCAGTATAGGTTATCGTAGATGATTGTCTCAGAGTTAATCTTGTGAGAGTGGTTCTCTAAGTGTTGGCAGCCTGTGCTGCTTTCCATATTTATTCTTGTATTATTATTTGCATTGTTTCAATACTGAAAAAAGGGTATTAAACTGATGGGAACTCTATAGTCTATAATGATCTGATCAATATTCTTTTCGATTTGATTGTGAAGATTTAATTGTTGCTAATGTTTGAGATCAAATTTTATGATCCATCATCAAGACATGATAGAACGAGAATAGAAACATTGGATCATGGAATTTGATCCGAAATATTGACAACAATAAAATATATGCGATCAAATCCAAAAGACTACGAACAGATCAAGGATATGTTTTTAGGGACATTCCTAATAAAATATAGAGATGAAGTCCACCTAGTGTGCTTGCATTTCTACGAGAAGGTGTAGAGGTGTGTCTTCATATGAGACATTAAGGTGGGTTCATGCTTCCATAATAAGGGATATAAATCCATCCTCAATATGAAGCATAAATGTAGAATTAGGATTAGATTCTTCTATTATTAGAAGCTTAATATTTGATTTTTTTTATCTATTAATATATAAGTTTATGGCATAATAAGGCATTGAAGTTTAGGCATTTGAAGTGTTGTGTTCAATTTCTTTAGAGGATGGGTATGGCTATTCAACAATATAAACAAATAGCATATTATATTTAAAACTTGTCAAAGTTTTATAAGAACTCATGAAAACAAACCAAGACCTAAAATGTAAATCTTAATTCCTACCACTATCAATAGTTACATTATCATGTAATGTTAAAATTTGCACACCCTCCTCTTTTCTCCCATATAAGGGCCCATTTTTGGCCTCGTTGTTTCTTAAAGAGCAAATGAAACTTTCTTCATTGTCTCTTAAGATGTATAAGTTTATGTTGTAATAAACTATTAAGGTTCAAGTATTTGAACTGTTTTGTTCAATTTCTTTATATAATGGATATGGTCATCCAATAATCTAAACAACTATCTCATTATATTTGTGACTAATCAAAATTTTCTAATAATTTGTGAGAATAAAAGTAATACCTAAAATATAATCTTGATACCTATCAACTATTACTAGTCACATCATGTCATGTAATTCTAAATTTTGCATACCCTCCAAGTTTCCACCTTATATGGACCCATTTTGGCCTCATTGTCTCTTATGGAATAAAAAATGTAGAACAATGTGTTTTCATTGGTAGTGGATAGATATATTGAGGCTTGCATATTTTCACTTACACTCATTCACCCAATTTCATCCGTTGTCCACTCTAGATTAGGAAAACCTAAAGAACATATATTGCTCGAGATAAAAATAGAAACTTTATATTTTTTGTCTTCTTCAACAAGTGAAGTATCTTGCCGACACTATGTGCCAAAGAAAGGTTTGATTTTCATCCATACCCTCCAAGGAAGAAAAAGAAAGTGTCATTTGACATCCCATTGCAACTTGTGAAGGTACTACTACCATATGGGTCCTAAAAGAAAATACATGTAGTTTAAAGGCATGGATAGATTCCATTCCAAGAGTACAAGGACAATAGATAACAAATGCTCCCATGCCCATGCCTCATATATCAAGAATGTACAAAAAGTAACACATCATATCATGATGAAATTCAAATAATTCAAAGGCAAAGCCACACAATTTGTCATGAAAATGATCTATAAGATGATGATCCTTCGATCATTGTTGGTTGAGATTGCAATTGCATGTCCTACATGCTTGTTTTTATATATATGCACTACATTATTTAGATGGTGACTCTCACTTGGTACACGTCATTTTATTAAGTTTGACCATTATTATACTATAATAATAGTACACTTCCATATTTCTCCACATAATTTAAATGATTATGATTTACTACTCATGATCACATACTTGTTGACTTGGTGGTCAACACCTCCTTGAAGATTCGTGACATGGCTTAACTGCCTCCTATGGGTCGGGTTAAATTTGACATTTGTATTGGGCATTGATAGTTCAAGCTTTTGGTGCAATGGAAAATGATTCCAACAATTGGTATCAGAGCCTTGGGTCACGGGTTTGAGTCTCCCTTTAGTGGGTGTTGAAGGCTTAGTCGGTGCTGAAGGGGATATTGTTGACTTGGTGGTCAACGCGTTCTTGGAGATTTGTTACAAGGCTTAACCGCCTCCTATGGGTCGGGTTAAATCTGACATTTGTATCGAGCATTGACAGTTCGCATTTTGGGTGCAACGGCAAGTGATTCTAACAATACTTTCATAACATGATCTTTTCCCATGATGATTACAAGGTTATCCACAATCATCAAACTCACAACTTATAATTTTATGATATGCTAACAAATATGATATCTTATGTTTTGGTGATGGGTCTTAAAACTTTTTACATCAAAGTTTATCATGATTATAGCTAACACTTCTTGGTGCTTACAAGATATTTTATCTATCAATCGTGTTTACTTTTAATAGCCCTACGCAAGGATACCATTTGAAGCTTAATGTTAACTAGAATTATTCATGCTCTCATGAACATGGCATTACTATATTTTCTTGGTGTCACATGATACTATATTTACATCAATAAGTGACATTTCAAATTTCCATGGTTATATTGGTTTCCATATCTTTTTTTGCTCTTCTCCAACATAATTTAATGTTAGCGTACAACTAATTGAAGGGCATATGAGGTCACTAACATTCCCTTTGTGAGTATGGTTGCATTGAATATCACATGATCAAAGGTCGTTTCAAATGGTATTGAATATTATTTTTGTTGCTATCATTATTCCATTAGAGATAAAATATCTCTCTACCCTTTTTTTCTTTTTTTGCTTATAGACAACATATTCTATTGAGTTATTATTTTTGTCTAACATGCATCCAAGTAGGACACTAGTTCTCAAGAGTACAAGTTCCTTGAAGTGACACTCATATCCTTATCTTATCCTTTTTGATATAAGTGAGTGGATACATTACTTTGATGTTGATTTTTTACTTTTATTTTTACATGCATTCTCAAGATAATTCACATGCAAGTCAAGGTCGAGGAAATATAATTATAAAAATTACATACATTGCACTTTACCCCATGGGTTTCGACCTATTTTGGATAGGTTATGACTTATGCAATGAGAAATGTCCAAGCAACATATTTTCTATTGATATTTGATGTATAATTTGAGCCTTACTAATTTCCACTTGCACTCATTTCCAAGATAATTCCCAATCAATGGTTTCATCCATTTTCCACATTGGGTTAGCTCCTTAATAGCGTAAATGTAAATGACGTGGTGTAGATATATAGTTGTAGAAATGACTCTCAAAGCTTGAGAATTAAAATTAAAATTTAAGATAAAACCAACTA
The DNA here is from genome assembly GCA_027943335.1 of Chamaecyparis obtusa. Taxonomy (NCBI): domain Eukaryota; kingdom Viridiplantae; phylum Streptophyta; class Pinopsida; order Cupressales; family Cupressaceae; genus Chamaecyparis; species Chamaecyparis obtusa. The sequence continues at coordinate 608,968 of BSBK01003377.1, read as the reverse complement.
TGTTCACTCAAGACAATTGTGTTCTAACTTGATATTCAAAATGTTTTATTAATGATGTTTTGAGTTGTATTTAAAGGGGTAAACCCTAGTCCATTTGTAGATCATCTACAAACTTAGAAAAGTATGTAAGATAGAACATTAAATTTACATTTATTAACATTGAATTTTGAGTATTTTACTGTAATTTTTGTTTGCATAATTGCTTTGGTGATATGTTGTATGTTAGTCTTTTGTCTTTGATCGTTCTTTAAGTCATTGAATCGATACCCTTACAAGTTTTGACACGAAAATATTTATCCTTGTCACAAACATTCATATACTTATAATAATCATATTTGTACAAACATATTAAGCTTACAATTGTGTAAGTTTGATTTGTACATACACAATCACCATACAATAGATTTACAAATTTCAAACATATCATATAAACATCATTGAATTTTCTACAACTTTATGAATCTTTTTCAAATATATTTTACAATATATCTCCATCAAATTTCAAACAAAACCTCTCTCTAATTTTTCAAAAAAGAAAAATCAATTTACTACATCTGGTACACCCTCTAAATTTCTATACTTATTTACTTACCTTGTATTTCTTCAGAACATATCGTTTTCACATAATATCAAATAATTGCTATTGTTACTATTATAAGATTGTTGATGGTAATAGGCAGTCCCGAGCTTCTGCCATTAAACCTGCAACAGCTTAAATGAAGCTTTAAGGAACCCAAATAAACAAAACAAACATGCCATGTTGTGTAGCATTCTGGTTATATACTTTGATTTGGACGTACTGGGCTGCTATTTCCGAGATTGATTTTAGAATCTACTGAAACACTGAAGAATCCTTTGGTTAATCAGAAGTATGACCGGCTTCTATAAATGTACAATATTCTTATTCAGAGACTGTTCTTTGTAAATTATTATTGGTCATATTTCCTTGGATGAACATCTTGTCCATCATTTCTTTTATCATAAATTGACAAATAATATCTCTACTTCTGCCAGTCTAGCATTTATTGGAAGTATCCACTTCACCTGGGGATGATCAACGATTTGTTTTTCCTGGTCTCTCTCATACCCTAACACTAGAGTACAAACACCAGAGAAATGGTGCAAAGTTGAAAGAGGCACGAGAGCATTGAATGATTGAAGTGTAGACCTAGATGTAGGTTCCAATGTTGACGATACTGTTCTTTTAGGCTTAGTGTTTGGGTGTATTTATTCTTTATACAAAATGGTGTCTATATTCTAGAAATATAAATGGTATAATTTATTTTGATCTATTTTTTATATTTTTACAGTGTTGTAGAGACGGATTATAAGGATTAAACAATTGAAAATTGTGAGAAAATCCATCATGGTATGTAATATTGGGTTTTTATACAAATCTATTGGTATTTGATCATAAATAGGTTGTTGAATGGTATTTTAAAATGTTATTCTTCCGTTAAAAAAATGTGGTATAATAATTTAAAATATTTATGATAATAATTTAATTCAAAGTATTTTGGAAGATATAATAATTTATTAATATTGATGATCATTTCAAAGATATTAAGAGTGATATGATAAATATTAACAAGTGCCACATAGTGGCCAAGTACTTGCCTTTAGTAATTAATTTTAATTTTAATTTTTACTATAAATTTAATCTTAATTTTAATAAATTTATTATAATATATAAGATATTTTAATTAATTATATAATTATATTTTTTTATATAATGATAACTGTAGTAATAAATAATTTTTTAAATTATAATTATATAAACAATTATTGATTGCAAATTATAATTAATTTAAACCTTAATTTTAATTTTATTTCTAAATATAACAATAGTGCTAATTTTATTTTATTGATATATATTTTTTATTACATATGATTAATATTATTGTATATATAATATTGTATTATTATATTATAGATAAATTATAATTATAATAGAATATATTTAGAATGTATAATAATTATAAATATAATATTATAATTTTAATTTATATTATAATCTATATTATAATAATAATATATAATAATTTATCTTAGAAGATTATTTAATATAAATATATATTATTTTTATTTAACATTTCCATTTAATTATAAAATAAAATATTTATTTACTATGTTTAATTTAAATTATAATATTTTGTAAGGGAAAATATATCACACATTTGTTTACCTAAATATTTATTAATGCATAATTTACATATAATAAATTTTAAAATATTTTAAAAAAATATATAAATGAGAATAAATATATATTATATTATATCATGTATTTACAATATTTTTATTTACATTAGAAAAAGTGAGTTATATACTAAAATAAACTCATGTAATATAATTTAAAATTTAAAAATTTTAATATACAATTAATATAAAAAAGAAAAAAATTAATGAAAATCCTAATTAAAGATAGAAACAAAAATTATTTCCAAGCCAAAAACTATGCAATATGGAAGGAGCAATGCATTTTTATTATATTAAATATAAAGTGTACATGGTAAATTTTAATTGGTTCGCCCTGTAATAAGACTTCAAATGATTTAGCCAATCACTATGGATAAGTACTAATAATATGACAGATTGTTTTATAATTTGAAAATCTTCTGATAATTTTATATGAAAAAAATAATTTCTAAAATATTATAATTCATAAACATTGATGATTATTTTAAAAGATATTCAAAAGTAATCTAATAAATGCTAATCATACAAAAAATAATTTAATTATTTTCCTTTTAAAATATCTATTTAAACAAAGGAATGTAAAACCACAAGTAATAAAACAAAGAAGAAAACCACAAATAATAAAACAAAGAAGTACCTAAATCCTTACATGATAGAAAATAAATCTGTCTCACATTTGCTTCACTGATATATTTGATATTCTTAGATAAATCCCGTTACTTCTAAATGCATAAAAAACCTATCTTATGGAACTATAAGGAGTAACCATTTATTATATATGAACCGTTTCTATTTAATTTCTCTTATAATTTTAAATATTCAACCTCTAGAAATTTAATAATTTTATATGAAGGGTGAAGTAGGATGTGGTAAGCTATTTTAAAGTAATTTGTATACAAGATTTTATACATTGACTTTAATGAGAAGGTGTGAAGAGTACATTATTTTCTTCAATTTAAACAATTTTACGTAGGTGTTTAGAATTTAGAGAATCATTATTTATTTGGTTTCTTTTTTAAGTTTTTATGCGATCTATTTTTAATTTATTTAAAATTTTCTTAATGTTGAATGATAACATGTTTATAATTTATTATATTATTCTTAACTATCTTTGAAGAGATTTCTTAATGTTTTTGATATTTAAAGTAGCAAAAGTAGGGTGTTGTCCCTCTTATACAACAACCCAGCGGGCTACTAACAACAGATTAACAATTACAACACATTAATAGCACACTAACCAAGCATAAAAAATAGACTATCTAATATCAACGCGGTTTAGACCATACCAGTAACCATGTCCATAGTATTTACTACCAACACTACCATTATCAACACTATTAAAAAAAAATTAATAAAAGTATTTAAACAGGGTCACACATGGCCATACCTAGAGAATAAACTACTATAGCAAAAAATAATAGTACTAGTGAAAACAATAGAGCTAAAGACAAGGCAACAAGGGCCACTAATAGTAATGCAAAAAAGAAAGAGGGACTCAATCCCCATGTCTCCTTCGACTTGGTCAACATTCTCATCGCCCAGTCTTCCATAAGGAACTTATAAAGTTCCTTGTAGTTGTCGTCATCCTTTCCCTCTGCTCCAAGCGTATCCTTCTACAATGGGCATAATGTGGTAGCCAAGCTATGCATGATATTTAATGCAAAATGAGAGACATCCTAAAGTCGCTTCTCCATATCTGTAATTCTATTCTTGATTTTATTTATCTCTTCCAAAGTGTCCTCATAATTACCACCTTCCCCACTAAGAGTAGCCTTGCCCTTTCTAGCACTGGGTGACTTAACTCTCTCCTCAATAGCCTCTTTTTTTGTAAGGTCTAGGGATTCAATTTTGAGGCTCTCAGAAACACGGGAGGAACTACTAGCAGTTTACGAGTAGACCTCCCTTTCAACATTTTTTTCTTCTTTTCCATCTTTTCCATTAGACTCACTCTGTCCACCCTCTCCAGAATCTGACTCCACCTTCAAATATTTCCCCTTTTTTATAGGCTTAGTAGCCAATTTAGTAGACTAGTGAGGTGTATTGTTTTCTTCAGTAGCTTCAATAGTTGAATCCATCTCCTGTATATTAAATTTAGTCTTGTTGAGGGCCTTGGATTTCAATTTAAGAGGGGGGAATTTTATTTCATTTCCTTTAGTTTATCTTCAACCACAGTGTTAGAGGGGGTGTCAGAAGAACCATTTTGGGATTTAAGGGTTGGGTTCTTTATGCATTTATTCTTGCTAGATCCAGAGGTATCTGTTAAACTAGTAGATTGGGGAGTGGAAGAGGCAGGGGCTTCTTGGACCATAATAGCTCTAGGAAACATGGAGAGATAAAAATCATAGAGCCTAAAAATAAGGCCTTGGTGAAGGGTGGTCATATTTTTACCTTAGTTTTTGGCCTCTGGAGCTTCTTTAATAGAATTCTCCAAAGTATGGAGAAGGAAAAATGGGAAGGATATGGCGTTGTGATTTCTAAAATGATTCAAGAAAGACATGTGATAAAAGTAATACACACCAAATCTTCCTTCAAGAGTAAACTATTTCATCAAGTCATTAAACACACCTAATCCCACAATGGAGGAAGTTGTTCCTAGTCGTAGCCACCATGCAGCTTGATAGGGTTTTCTCCTTCTTGAAAAAATTGGTTAAGGCTTTCCATGTTTGAAACCCTACAAGTTTTCTTCCGTTTACGCTCCATCATCAAAAGACAAGTTTCTTTAGCAATAACTTCCTCATTAAATTTGAAAGAAATGTCTCCTATAGACACATGCCTTTCAGTCCATGAGGAGACAAATTACAGAGAGAGTTTTTCATCATGCCTCGTCAAGTACTCAATGAACTATGCTACACCCCCCTCTTTATAGATGCTCTACACTATAGGATTTTTCTTGAAATCATCATGCTTATTGGGTTTGACATGCACTCTATCCCCCCATGGCATCACAAACTAGAGAAGAGAGATTCTAGAGATGTGGAAAACCCAAATTAAAACCAACAGAGAGAAAAGACACTTGAATTCAAAGTAAGTGAAGGTAATCTATGAATTCGTAGTATTTTGTTCTATCTTCTTCTTTCATTTAAAACTTGGCCGCTCCCTCATGTGAAAAGTCCATCATCATTATGGAAATAAGAGGTATATGGATTATAGACAAATTTTAAAATCCAATAAAATCTCGCATCCCAATATTTTAATTAATGCCTTTCTCTTCGTGAAAAAAATCATTTAAATTTAAATTAATAGTTGGCCATCAACACAACATAGATAACCAAGGGCATAGGTTGTCATTGCACTCAATTCTAGACACCATCATGTAGTTTGAATTTTGAAAATAAAATGAATAACTTTTCAAAATAAGAATCTTGATATATTGGCATAGAATGGCCAATAAAAACCACAAGAGACCATAAAAATAAAATTTGCAGATGTCCATTGAGGATTAATAAAATTTCTCTTTACCTAGAAGAGACTTCACATTAGGGGGCAAACAACGATCTTCCCTCCAACATCGTAACCCATCATTAGTTAGGCCCATAACAACCATTGAATTAGAGGCCACATTACCTTCTGTGAAAGTATGCTATATTTTTTATGTAGGAGCATCCTGGGTGTAAGGGAAATCTTGCATCACCCAAAAATATTTATGGTTTCTTTTCAATAAGGGATATCTTGTACAGAGCTGCTATTTATGGAAACTTATTATTTCTAGTAAGTTGGTCATACGAGCTTGGAATGTTCCGATTTCACAAGTGGAGGTTCATCTTAGTCATATCAGCCTACCAGTTGAGTTTCATTGCCATATCATTTGTATCAGTGAAGTTATTGAGGTTTTTGGGTAAAAAAATCTTTGAGCTCAATTTTGAAGGCCTTAGAGGCTCCGGATCGCGATCGACCCCAAGCTGACTAGAGCTTGCGCAATTAGGCACTATAGATCAAGTCATGTCATTTCTAAAAAGTTGTTACAATAGAAAAATGGAGCTACGGTTAAAAAGTTATGGCCTTCGGAAGTTGGGCTACCTAAAAACATAATTTGTAATTATTTTGAGCCGACCCTATTGTAATAAAAAGAAAAATAAAATAATTCTAAGAGCGGTCGGCCTTAATGGCTAAATTTTTGGAACCTTCTCGGGTGGTGGAAAATTGCCTATATAAGGAAGGCCCATAGTGTTGTCTAGGCAATATTGGAACAGTTTAGAGTAGTTTTGGGTAATAATCTGAGGCTTTGTCCTACAAAATATTGTAAGGAAAATGACCATGTGGCTTTGCATATTGTAATTCTATAATTTGTAATTCCACACTTGTGGAGATAATAAGAAGCCCATTTTCTGTTCTTGCAAATTGTTGTTGTTTCTTTGTTTATGTTATATGATTGTGGTATTAAGGGGAGCACCCTTCATCAAGTGGTATCAAAGCAGGAGTTCTTGAGTGTGTAGATAGATTACCGACTGTGAGGCATTTTGTGTTGGCAAGTTGTCTATACTGTGGTATATGACTAGATATAGTGTTGTCATTATGGCAACAAAGTCATATAGCAATTTGGAGTCAGCGCACTTAATGTAAAGATCAAAATTTGGTTAAGTGTTGAAGACTGGACAGTGTACAAAGTTCCTGCAGCTCAGAGCATTAACACATGTATGTACAGATGAATTATGGTATGCACCCTAGAAGTTAAGTTGGTTAGACTATATTCTTGCTAAGTCTAAGAGTGCATAAGAAGATATGCAAAGATGTGAAAGTTACAGATAGTTGAAGTTGCACAACCAGTGTGTGCCAGTAGAGAACAAAGCATGGAGCCGACAGTCAGTATTTTGGTTTGTGATTGTAATGTAATATTGTTAAGGCTATGCGCCTATTGTATTTAGGTTGCCGACATGTTTATATGTATAATTGTAAGCATGCTAAAGCCAATTCATTTGGAAGCGTTGTTTGTAATTAGTTATAGGGCCGACCTAATTGTGTATTTTGTATGAGTGCATAAATATAAGGTGCGCCCATTGTATTCGGTATGGAAGTTAAAATAGAATTGTGATAAGAAGAGCAGAGGTATGCGAAGACAACATAAGATGTTTTAGAGCTTTGCTAGAGGTCAAAGCATCAGCGCATCAAAGGAACTGATCTGATAAGTAGTGTCACAGTAACAGCTCACCTGACAGATATAGTGTGATCTGATATCAGAAGGTTGTAGCCTTCACCATTTGAGCAGTGAGCTCTAGAACAGTGAGTCCACTCCCCTAACAGGATCATTGTAAAAGACTCCTAACAGAGTCCAACCCTTAACAAGGTCTACTGTACTTAAAGCATTGTAAAGCTACTCCTAACATTGTAAAGGATCTTCTAACAATGATCACAAAACACTAGTGCAAAATATTAGTGGGTGTCAATTCCCACCAGGGCTTTTACCTATTTGGGTTTCCCCGTAATCATATTGGTGTCAAGTGTTGATTTCATGTTTCATGTTTATGTGAATGTTTAATTCAGCACTTAAGCATTTAAAGATCATTATAAAGATTAAAGTGAAAAGTAAAGTTTAGTGAACACTGATTCACCCCCCCCCTCAGTGTTCCCATTCCTAACAATTGGTATCAGAGCTCTGGTCCTCAACAAAGAAGTTTAACCACTTGAGGAGATCATGGACAAAGAAGAAATGAAACATTTGAAGAAAAATCTTGAAGCCGCTCTTGAAGACCTAGACAATTCAGAAAGAGAAATTGAAGAACTAAAAGAAAAATTCAGCGATGCTCAATTAGTTATCAAAAAACTAAGAAAGGATCTGAAAGGACACTCTAACAGTGATCTTGAAGAAAAGGTCAAGAAGTTGAGTGAAGAAAATGCATCCTTATTAAATCAACTTGAAGAATTTGATGACAAACTAATGAACAATCAAGATGTCTATAATGAACAATTCAAGGAGAATCTTCAACTCAATTGAAGAACTAAGGGAAGCTACCTTGGAAGTCTTGGAGCTAAGGAATATCAAAGAAAGCTTGGAATCTGAATTAAAAAAGGCAAAGGATCATATTGACAAGTTACACACCAGTGTTGATTTAGTAGAATCTCAGTTGTATGCAAGAAGAGCCAAAGGAGACACTAGCTGTATTGGATACAATGAAGCACAAAATCAGATTGACAATATGCGAGCAAGAAAGGATTCACAAAAGGACTCTACTGATGCTGAAAAGACTGAAGATCAAACCAAAGATAATGGTGGACCACCTAAGAATGAGCGCAAGCAAGTAGAACATAATTGTTTTACATGTAACAAGCATGGACACATTGCAAGGAACTGTGCAGAGGTAAGACCTTTTAATGGCTACTGTTATTCATGCAACAAGTTTGGTCATAGAGCTATGAATTGCAAGACTAGCAAGAAGAATAGGATTCAACAAGATCAAAGAAATCAGAATCAGAAAAATGTAAGAAGTTCTCAGAATGTTACATGCCAGATATGTAACTATATGGTCACACAACAAAATAGTGTAGAATGGTGACTCATGTCAATGCGCCAAGGAATATAAGACCTCCAGTCATTTTTCACTCTTGTAACAAGGCTGGACATATCTCAAGGTTTTGTAGATCAAGGACGCAAGGTCAGGGAAGCCTTAAAAAGGCCGAAGAACCAGTTTCAGATCCCATAGGAGAAGTTAATTTTGTCAAAGCCTCAGATGATGCAAGCATGATTTGGTTAGAGAAAAAGAAGGACATGATTGATGAGAATGTATTGGATGCATCCACAGTGGACGCACCCTCTACATCTGGATAAATGGCCCTCAGG